>WEIV01001406.1:183537-257123 GCA_013390005.1 Calyptomena viridis
TGCGCCCCGGCCGCCGCCGCCCTCCCGCAGGTGCTGGGACTCCTCGGCCGGAGGTTCGCGGAGCTGCACGCTACCGTGCCCGGCCTGCCCGTGGCCAGCTCCAGGGTCCTGCCCGGCATCGTCCTCCGCAGGGACTTCGCTGCTTACTGCCCGGCGGAGGGGGAGCTGCGGGCCCTGCTCGTCACCGAGCCCCTGCGGCCCGCCCTGACGGCCCCCGGCGTCGAGTTTGTTGTCGACTCCGAGGGTCAGTATCGGGCTTCCCTGCGCTGGATCGCGAGGAGGACAGAAGCCTTAGTGAAACAGTTGCACAGCAACAACGTTAAGCTCTTACTCTCGAGCGCGAAGCAAGAGGAAGTAGTTATCTCCTATGCCAAACTGTATGGTATCTCTGTGGTAGAGTGCTTATTGTCAGAAGAAATGGCCCTTATCAGTGAAATCACAGGTGTCTCGCCTTACACACCCTTTGGTGATAACGTGTATAGAGAAATAACTGAAACTGCAGTGGCAACGTTTTGCCAGCCCTTGCTGCTCGGCTCCAAGAGGTGCGTCCACATCGGCTTCACCAGTGTGTGCGCCTTCCAGCCCCATTGCCTGATCCTTTGTGGGCCGGTCGATGGGGTTAATGAGCAACATGCTGCTGCTTTACAAGAGGCATTGACAATGCTGCAGCAGCTGTTTAAATCAGTTGATCAGAGGAAGGAATGCAGAGCAGAAGGTGAAAGCCAGAATGAAGCCTCAGATGTTTGCAGTTGGCATTCTTCAGCTACTGAGAAACAATTTGTAATAGAAGATATTTCTTACAATAACCAGGTTTCCAAATGTCAGCTGAAAACATTTAGTGATGAAACGGAGACAAAAATTTTAGACCCTGGTAAAAGTGATTCACTGGTGGACGAGCAAAAGAGCTGTAGCACTGCTGTGTTAGCGGCACATAACGCTGATACAGTCGTGTGTGAGCTCCTGGATGCTGGCAACGGTCTAGAGAAAGCGTGTTGCAATATAGTTCCATTTAAACAGGAAGAGAGTTACCTAGGTGTTGCACAGAATCATTCTAATTCTCTGATAGAAGCAGGATCGGTTTTGCCAGTAGGAGGTTACTTTGAAATCCTGTTACATTATTATATTCGATACTATGCAAACCAGTGTCAGCAGTCAGAAGTAACTGTCGTATCCAATGTGGTTGCTGATGCTTTGCTAAGTATCCCCAAGGCCTTGTACAGGACAAATGAACGAGACAGCTTTACCAAATTCTACCTCAGAGCCATTAATTCACTCAAAAAAAATCAGCCACTGCCAGGGAACAGGGAAGGCTTAGAGTCAGTGTATTGCAAATATCAGTTAGTCATTTCAGTTCTTCATTGTGTTACAGAGCTTTTCTCCATAGACTTAATAATTGGTATTAAGCGGCCACTGCAAAAAATTGAAGACCATGACTCAGAAGATGACTTTTGAAATCATTAATAAAAAATGGTTTTAATTGTGTTGTTTCCTTGTGTATTTTTGTTTAATGGACGTGTCTCAAAATACAGCACAAGAGACTAAAAGATATCTTTTTAAGCTTACAGACCTAATGTGCTGCTTCTCTTAGAAGAAGATGAAGAAAAAGGCTAACCAGCTGTAACAGAAAAACTAGGTTGTAAACAGCATGGATTTGACATTCCAAACTTGAGGAACTGTAGGTGATTTTTCACTGCATATGCAAAGTGCAGTCTCCATCCACATGCAGAGGATCCTGTGTACATTCAAGCCAAGGGTCAACTTTTCCTCTTTTGGTTGAGTGTCTTTACAAATTAGATGCAATTGGTTTTCTTGGCATGTTAAAAGCTGCCAGTATGAGCCACTGAACATGCAAGTTACAAATAAGGGGTGGATTTTTTTAGCTTTAATAATTAACTGTATTAAATCTTACTTTAAATAAAAATATGTTTGTATATGTTGTCATTTTGAATATAAAGGGAAAAATCTATCGGTTGTTAGCCTGTTCAGCATTGGGGCAGGCAGCAGTAAGCCACTGTGGTATATATCCCAATGAAGAACTTTCTGACAGGAGATGCAGCATTCTTGTCTTCCACGGAGTTCCCTTCAGTTGAACTAGAAGAGAGAAGAAAAATTTCATACCATGACTTTGGCAATTGCTCTGGCAAATTAGTTTATGTTACATTGTACAACTATTAATTTTAACTACTCTGGGTTGAGTTCTGGTCCTGCTATAAAAGGCTGTGTACCCATGGGAGAAGTTTACCCAGGCACTAATGCAGTTTCCTGTGAAAAACTTGAGACAATTTCTCAGTTCAGACTTTGATCATTTGGGATTTTATTTTGGGTTTGTTTTTTTTTTTTTTTGCTTATTCTATTTTTTCCCAATTCTTTTTTGCCCCAGGATTTTTACCCTAATAGTATTTGCTTTAAGTCCAGTATCATCTGCTTCTGTATTTTGAGAGTATGTCAATATACCACCCTTTCTGCTTGGTCTTAAAAACTACAGGTTTGTTGGGTGGATGTTTTTGAGTAACTTGAACAGCTGCAGCTGGTGATGATGACATTGGTTCTCTGTGCCATTGCCAGTATCATGTAATACTGAGAGTAACGGCATATTTTTTTAAAAACTGCCATTAAATAAAATTTAGTGGGACTAATTCAAAATCATAGACATGAATCATATTTATCTGCTATTCCCGAGATTATAACTAGAAAAGCTATTTTTTTACGCCCATTAATTTGTGCTGTTGCTTTTCCTTTTTCAGTTTCTTCAGAAGACTCTACCAAAGTTCTTCCATGTGTTTCGGCAGCAATGCTTTGTTTGACTACAACTTTCTGTTGAAATTTTATATATATTCTTGGTAATGTAACATTTTAAAATTTTTTTCCCGTGACTAAGAGTGATTTCTTCAATGAAGGACTAGGGACAGTAGTTCCCGTTTTAAGAATCTTTTAGTAGAGAAGGAGATGGGAGAGAATTAAACACGGAGACGAGGAAAGAGAATCACATTCTTGCTGTTAGAATGTACTCTTGGAAGCTCTTAATGTGGTGGGCCCAGTATGAGTGAAGAGAAATCTCGGTTGTGCAGGGTCTTGGAGCTGTGTGTCCTGCTTGCTCAGGTGGCTTCGGGAGCTTCCACCAGCCCTTGGCACTTCAGCAGGCTGAAGTGGGCTCTGCATTTTAATGTGGTGAGCTGACAAGACAGTTTTGCTCTTGCACAGGTTTCTGCATGCTCTCTTCAATATGCTGACCAACTTGCTGGCCAAATATTAATGATTTGCTTTGTGGCAGTCTGAACAACTGTGGGACAGAATGTATGAAGCCTGGCAGCAACAGAGGTTGTCTGCAGATGCTTCTTTTGCATTGCTGATCAAAATGCTGTCTAAAGAGAATATCCTTACTTTATACCATTTGCACATCTGATCACTTTCAGGTTTACTGCAGTTTCTTTAAAAGGTTAGAACAGAAATGCTTTGTTATGTGAAGCGCTTTCTTGTCCTTTGTTTTAAATCGTGTCATTCTTCCTGAGAAGAAGAAAGTCCAAAAATTTTGTCATGTATAGAGCTCTTATTTTTGTATGCCAGAGATACAAGGGAGAATTTAAAAATTGCAATTATATAAAATTGTTTTTCTGACCTGTTTCCGGTGAAACCTCTTGAGTCTGAAGATGCATTGAGTCAGAGACTGTATTTCTTTGACTTCTCTGTCCCTTTATGTTTAGTGAATAATCAGTTTTCCATTTTGAACTACTGTTCTGCCTACAGAACTGGGAACATAGCAGGCCTTTCCGTTGGAGAGGAATATCCCTTCTTTGTCCTGGACTGCAGGGGTGGGTGCTTGTTCGGGATGTGACTGTTTGGTTCCAGTCCTGGAGTCTAAGCTCATTGCAAGATGTGCACCAACCCAAGGGGGGAAAAAAAAAAAGGGCATTAACTTAGTCTTTCGAGAGAAGAGCAGATTTACTGCTGGATTCAATTCTTTCTTATCCTTAGGAATCTTCTCCAGTAATTAGCCTGGAAGTGTAAACATGACCTAATCTTAGAAACTATTTTGGGTTCACTGCTGTCCCATGTCCCCCCGTTTGTGGCGCAGTGTGTGAGCTGGGCTGTGGCTCAGCTCCTGTCAGTGCTGTTTCTCCTCAGCTGGTGTTTCAGCTTCCCCGCACCGCAGAGGCTACTCGGGCTGTTACTGTTCGAGATACCTAAGCCTTTGGTATGCAATTATTCATGACATCTTGTCTCTAACTGTAGCTTGCCCTTTGGCGGGTGACATGGGGACAAGTGATGATCTGAAACAGCGAAGGGACAAAGAGGTTGCCTGGGACAGCTTGGGAGAATGTGTTTACTCAATCAAAACCACAGGGAGTGGTGTGTTTGGGCATGAACTGAGGTTATAACAGCCTACGGGGTTTTCTTCATGCGGTGTTTCCTAGGGATTATTTCTATTTTGTGCTATTATTCTGTTATTTTCATATTTCTAAATATGGGTTGTCCTCCATGCGAAGTGAAAGTCACATGGACATGTGTTTGACTCGGATCCCAACTCAAAATACGAGGTAAAGTGCAGGGATACTGGTGTTAATAGACAAAGATTAAAAGTATGTTTTTTTTTTAAAAATCTTGTTGTTTAACTCCTTTCTGCGTCCTTTGCAAACTTACATTCTGTCCCACATCAAATTCATCAAAATACTTTGAAGGCACTCACCTCGGCCACAAAGAGTGTAGGTGTGTTTTAAGCAAGACAAGCTTATTTGTTAGGTAGCAGATTCACATATACAGACATGTAGATTCTTTCTTTTAAATTAGAAAAAAAACCAAACCGTTTTTAAGGTGCATGTATAGGAATGGACAATGAGACTAGATTGAAACTGCATCCTGCATGCAGCTCCTGAGAACGGGGATAATCTATTTACATGGTAGGGACACACTGTTTCCACTTGGTGTGTGCGGGGGTCGAATCTGAAAAGACTTTTGTCGGCACTGGGACCACCCCGAGACAGCCCCCGCTCTCCTCCAGCCGCCGTCCCCATTGCTGATCCCGCCGACTCGCGGCTCAACACCTTCCCTGGCCCTTGTCTTTGATCTCTGGCGACACCAGCTCCTTGTTTACCTAACAGGGATTGCTTAACGTCTTTAGTGAAAGTTATGCAACCAAGGTATGGCCCTACATTTTCATCCATGCTTACCTGACTGCTGACCCCTTAGCGTTTTTGGCAGCTGTACAGAGAGCATCGTTAATAGGAACCAGGCTCAACAAAGAACATTATTCTGTTGTGTCACAAATCTCACGCTGCTGAATCACATTTATAAGAGGGAATAGTGGACTGCAACATTTTGTTTGGGAGCATAACTGTATAGTAGCATGTTCTATATTTTTCTGTATATTTTACGTGAAGAAAAATTGTATTTTTTCTGTTGTTATCTTTATAAGTCATCTTCCAGAGCCCAGAGGTAGGGAATTAATCACATAATGCAGGAAGGTTAAGGAAGATTAAATTCTTCGCTTGCATGTATCTCCTGGACTTCACTAGAATTGCATTCATCTGTTCTAAATTTGCTTTTTGTTGTGTGACAAATCTGTTACTAGAGGTAAAGACTTCTGTTTTGTTTGCTAAATTATTTCTATGCTTGCTTAGCTTAATCTGATTTTTTGCATATTTTTTTAGTGAGGTTCTTTTAAATCTCATTCTAAGAGAGAAACTATTTCAATGTTCAGTTGCAAAATTCTGTTTAGTTTAATTTTGATCTTGAAGTCTAAGCAACTGTGTGGTTTTGTCATCGGTAAACCCGATTATTAAATACTTATTCTATTTACTATAGTATTTATCATATTATTGCTATTAAGACTGAATAAATCAAGACTTATGTCTGAGTTTATCACCAGTTGCTTTGGAAATGCATTGGCTGTAATTAACACGTAATTTTTCTGCATAATTTTGTGCAAGGTGTCATTTATATTCTATTAATGAGACTAGAAACAGATGTTTGGATCTAGGATTATGCAAATTACTTCCCTCTGAGAATATTAAGATAAAAATTACATCCGGGAATAGGAACTTTCATTTTTGCATTCCAAAACTGAAAATAATTATATTGAAAATGTAATAGATGTAATATATAGTCGCTATTTATTAATATGATTCAATAAAATAATAGACTTTGTAGGCAATGCTTATTCCTGTGATAAACAGTACACTCTTTCTAAAAACGGTCCTGGCAAAAAGAATACAGTATAGTTTTCCACAGGAACACCATTTGTGCTGGTTCACCAAACAGTTTATTTCTCACAAAGTCAACAGCAGATAAAAGAACTGTTACACTGGGGCTTTGGTTTAGTGTGGGATTAAGGGCACATCAGTAATACTGTGTCCTGCATGGCTGTGTCCTAAGCTGCCTACAGCAGAAATCACTATAAAAGATGAAATTTCCATTTAAAATATTTTTGAAAGGTATTGTTTTACAAAACAGAATCTCTAATCTCTTCTTATTTTGAGATTCCCAGTAAAACAATCCAGAACGGTGATCTTGGTTTTGATAATAGTCATGACCTACTTTCCGTGTGTGTCTTCATTTTGCAGGCTAAGCATCTGATTAAATATTACCTTAAAATGGGAATGCAGAGAGGGGACACATGGCAGGGATTTCTCTGTCTATGTGGGGGAACAGACAGCTCCAGATGAGAGTAATGTCCACTGAGATTTTAACATGAGACTTGATATATGTCTGGTATCATGTATAAGGATTATATTTATATGCCACTGCTTTTGGAGCACTGAAAGTCATTGTAGAAACTGCTGGATTATTTTCATAGGACAAATAATCTGCTTGGGAGTTGTTTCCTAAAATCAGAAATACTCTGAGGCTTTTAATTGCTGATGCAGTACTGAAAAAGGTCCAAAATAGTTACAGTGCTGAAAAAAAGAATTCATCTGTTATCAATGTTGACTGTACTGGAGATGTTTATTGGCATGAGTGTTTTTTAATGTATTGGTGTTAGGAGCATAATCCTAAGGACCAATGCCCCGCAGCAGGGCTGCTGCTGCCGTTCTTGTTGGGACTGGGGGTAGCTCTGCCCTTGCACTTCAGCAGTCACACAAAAGAGGGGTCCTACTGTGCTAATCTTAGACGCTGTACAGTTCACCTTACCAGAGTGTTTATGAATGAATTTCAGCAACTCAGTAAATCTTTCAAGATGCAGTGTAGGTAAGTGAGGGCATTTTTTTGGCATTTCCAAAAAACTGGTGCTTATAATAACAGCAAGTATTGGAAATTACTTTCCCTGTAATCTCAGACCTTTTTGTCACCTTGCAGAATCTTTCAATGAGACACTTTGTGAGCCTTGACGGTTATTAGCAAGTATTACCAGCATCATTTTTTCTAGGACTCCCCTTTATTTCAAATGATTGCCACCTTGTATATAATCTGAAGTGTTGCAGAAGTTACATGGCTTGGATCTATGAAAAGAGGAGCCAATTTGTAATCATGCAGAAAGCAGTAAATTTTCTCATGTTTTGTTGCTTCTGGTCTCTGCTTGATTGTAAAGCTCATGAGACTGTAATACAGTAACCCAATCCATGGGTGTGTAGGTGGAGAGGAGGGGGTACAAGAATAAGAGAAAACAGGAGATAAGACCCAGTTCAAAAGGACGATGAATAGAGCATAGGAAAGGACTGTCATGTAGAAGGAAGACTATATAGTCTCAGGCACATGAATGGAAAGAAGCAGCCCCAGCTTTCACACCTTCCTCCCTGGAGATGCAGTTAGCAAAGGGAAGACATTAAGTTCAGCTGTCCCCTTGAAGAGTGGCAGAAGATGGTTGACAAATGGAAAAAGATAAAATCCATGAAACTGGTTTTCTCCTGTGCTGGTGGCGTAGGAGAGTAGTTACCTTGGAAAGCATTAGGAGCTGTGGAGACAGCCTGTCTGCATATCAAGGCTCCTGGCCTGTAAACTTGTGACAGCTTGAGATAAAAATTCACATTTCTGTTCCTGAAGCTTAAAGAGTCTAGGAGTGAGTGAGAAATTACTGGGTGTGGATTACACTTGTTTAGATAGCACATCTTGCCCTCACTGTCCTGAGACTCTGGAATGTGCTTTGATCCGTAGCTACTTCCAAAGTACAGGCAGGGGTCATCGATAATACAGTGTTTGGCTCCCCAGCCTCAGTGAGGGGAGGTTCTGAGCTTGATCTTGTGTGGTGTCTTGTGCCTGGGGAACGCTGCACAAGTTCATGTTACAGGTCATATGGTGAAGAACAGGATTGTAATGGGAAGCTGCTGGGTTTACTGCTTTGAAAATAATTGTATGAACTGTTATAAATCAGCAGTTTTAAATCAGCAGCTGATAAATTCTCCATCTGCTAGGCCTTAGATAATGAATCTAAATTTACTTGTTTTAAAGCATTGAAAGCCTGTCTAGGACCTCAAAACTTATTTTTCATAGTAAAATGCAACAGGAGTTCAATGCTTTTAGCCTCCTTAATGAATTGTTGGGAAAAAGTAATTTTCTTGTGTAGTTCTGAATTCTCATAAGACTGAACAGTTTCAAAGGAAACAATTCTAAAAATCATAGATTCCCAGCATCTCAAATACCGATCTGTTATTGAGAGCATCTTGTTTGTATAATAGCTAGCACTTATGAGCATGAAAACAACACATTTCTGCTTCTGCATATTCAGACTCCAAACCTCTAATCCAAATGTATTCGAGTGATTATAAACAGAAGATACTGAATTGACAGGGTACCAGACCAGTAAAATTAATTGCCTGGTACTCTGGAGCAGATGATTGATCCCAGATTTTTTAAAATAATAATTCTCACTGTTTTTCCTACTGAAAAAAAAAATATATGGTTGAAACAAAATGCATGAACAAGATCATAGATAATTTTCTTGCTGTTGTATTTAACATATTTGAGTTTTAACCATTTATTTTGTGCTTTCTCTAGGGCTTTGTAAATATGATTAATATCCAATTTTAAATGCTTCTTATTGATTCAGTAACTGCCTGACTTTGGCTGTAAAATTTTAACTGCCAAGATCAAATTATAATAAAAACACAGCAAACAAATCTAAATATCTCAGAAATTTGATACCTTGAAACGTTGGGGAAAACAAGTGGATTTTGTCTTTCAGAGTTTTATAACAATATGTGCCTGAGGTTAGGACTGGATCCTGAACCAGCAGCACCTGCAAACTGTGTTTAGTATCTCGTAAATTGTGCAGCTTTTTAACAATTGTACCTTTACATTTTGACACTGCTTAGGTTTACAACAAAGTCTGAATTTATATTGAAATGTGGAGAAAAAAAATTCTCATTATTATTCCCTCTGGATTCCTGTTGTCAGAATGAGTGGGTGTTCACGTCAGAAGACAGAATAAAGGCTAGTGCCTTGAAATGCTGCTTCTACAGCTCCTAATGTTATTGCACTTTTCATCGTGAACTTTCCAAAAGCTCCAATTTTGAACTTGGAATAAATTTGTTCCACTCGTAAAAACGCCCACATCTGTAGGAAAAAATGTGTGTGTACCTTTCCTTAGTTTCCATAATGCGACATGTTTTGCTTCACTAACTTTCCTTCCTTGCACTGTTTTGAAGTGCCATGTGACACTGGCTGTTACTTATCCCTATTTTTTCCTCAAGGTTGAAAGTTGTCATGTTTTGTTAAAATCTTAGATTCAAGAATTTCTCTTGACTTACTACTTATCTGTTCACATATTTTTCAATCACCCTATTCAAAAATTATGTTTAAGAGTCATTGAATCATTCAATAGAGAACAGCTAAAGAAAGCAAATGCTGAAGACTTTTCAAACTTTTCACAGTAACAGGCATTTCTTGTAGAAATAACTAGCCAACAGTTAATATTCTGCAGGAAGAGCTGTTAAATGTCATGGAGGGAAGACATCAGCTAGAGGAGAAGACAAGAGTTTAAGATCCTGGGGTTTTATCGTTCCTGGCACAGATTTACTGCAAAGCCTGGAGAAAGTCAGTTGATGCCCATGTGATTAATTTTTCATCATGAGATATTAGTGGGCTTCATAAAGATTTCAGGCCGTGCTTTAAATCTTTGTGAATTCAAGGATGGATGCAGGTGTGGTCATTGTATGTTAAAAAAAAAAAAATGTCCTCTCAATCTCTCAATTATCTTTTTATAAAGTGTGTAAAATTTTTCTATGAGGATTGCAGATATCATGTATTTTTTTCTTTTACCCATGAATACTGTAGGAAAACTGAATTGTTAATGAGGAAGCAGGCACCATTCCTGTGTTCCTTTCCCTTCTAATACAAGACTAACTCCCTTGCATACTAAGGATTTCTTTGTGCACTATGGTAAAATGTTTAAAATGGAATGCTTCTAACAAGCCTGTCCCTTTCCTTTGTTGCAATTCTGTATTTGTTTTCCTGAGCCATTGCACATCACTTGAGCTCCAAGCAGCTTGGAACAAGTGATAATCAAGACATGTGGTACTGTCTTGTACAGCCAGTCAGGTAGCAGTGACTTCCAAAAGGTGTAACAAGAAGCACTGGTATCCCTGGCTGAGTCAGTCTTCAAGGGCAAGCTGTCTCACTTCTGGAGCTGGCACAGCCTGTGTGTGGTGTAATGGTGTCCAGGTCAGTTATATGACCCCCTCTACAGTCAGCCAACTACAAGTACTGCCATACAGCCTGGCACTGGCTCTAGAACCGTCTCCTAGAAGTGATGGAGGAAAATTGTATGGAAAAGCACTGCCTGGGAAGAACTCTCTTCTTCCTATGCAGCCAGATTTTTGATTTATTAGTTCCTTAATCCAAGTCCAGGTCTAATTTTTTAGGGAATGTGTGCCAAATTGTTACCTTGTGTGTAATTTGGTTTACTGGGAGCCTGAGTGAAGTGTGCATCCATGTAACACTGAATGATTACATTAGAATGAAATCTAATGTAGAGACAGAGACTATTTAGTGGCTTATACTTGCACATAATTCCAATATTTGCTTCTGTGAATCATCAGCACAAGTAAAAATGTCTTGCAATTCTCCTTTAACTGCTGAACTTTAACAATCTTTATTAAATAGTCTACATTTTGGAAGATTTACTACTGCCATTAAAATAATGAGTCCAATGCCTACATATGTGGAATTTTGCTTCTTTCTCCATAGATATTGAAGATCACATTTTTTAAAAAGTATGAGAAACTTTGTATTTACACTAACACAGGTCCAACATAAACCTCTAGATCAAAACAGAATACTTCTCTGGGATCCTAACTCACATTTCAATGCTTCAGCCCTAATCTACAAAGCAGAAGTAATTTTGCTCAGATTTTGTCCCAATGGGTCAAACCCAACGTTTTTGGGGGGTTATAAGAGATGACTGGAGTTACTTGGGATTCAGCTGTTTAATACTTAATTCCCAGGATGCCATTTCTATAGCAATTTTTGTACTCTGAATGTGTAGAGTATTAGGTGTTTATTCATAGAGTGACATATGTCAGTTGTGGTCAGCTTGTTACGATGCTCTGACTTTGAACTTCAGCTTCCACAGATTCCTTGATAGAGCATCCTAGCAGCAAGGAAAGGGACAGAGAGGCATGACTTTACTGGAAAGCTGACTAGCTACTCTGAAGGTTGTATGAGAAAGTCAGAGAGAACTGAATCATACACCATTAGCAACTGAAACCCCAATTTTATGTAAAAAAAAAAAAAAATTGATGCCTATTGTTGCTCATAAAACACGTAATAGATTTTGGTTAAAATCTAACTGCTGCTGCAAAGGGGTTTGACTGGAGAACCCCAACCACACCAGTGTGTGGGTGACATTAAGTGTCAGAGTACTGATAGAACTGTTCAACAGGGGAAGATTTTTTTAGCATTGCTGTGACCAGGAGTGAGTGACAAACTGGTCTCATGCCCTGGGCTGTGCATGGCTGGAAAGCTGCTTTGCCTTACTGCCTGCTGAAAGAAGTCACTTGCAGTGATTTGTCCTCATGTATAAAAATCAAATTCCAGAGTACAAATGGAAAAGATACAGAGTGTACAGTCCTGGAACTTGAACTCCCCTGTGCATTTGGTGAAATGGACACCTCTTTTATTTCTTAAATTCAAGATACCCTACGGAACGTGGGTTCCTACAGGACAGCAACTTGAAGGTTTTAAGTTTATAAGGCAGAGGACGTTTGGGAAGGGTTGATCCTGAACTCAGGAGAGCTGATGAGATGTTTGCATTGACTCTGCAAATTTGAATTCAGAATGTAAGTGCTGTGAAATGGGAGTGGGAGTCAGGGACTGAACTGAAGGGGCCTATTTGCATTTGTCTCTGGTTTCATTGGGAGCACTGTGCTTCTTTATCAAGCCAAGGATATCTGCTGTCTGCAAGGCAATGACTCCCAGTTCCTGCTGAGATGCCAGAGCTGCAGGTGACAGAACTGGCCATCTTCCAGAGGCAAGCTAACACTCTCTGTGACACAGCAGTCTCCCATGCCAAGGTTGGCAATCTCTCTCTGACTGCTGTGTTAAGCACTAGAAAACCTTCCAAAGAAGAAAATTTTTAAAAAAGAAACAACACTTCATATCAGTTATGACAACAGATATTGGCCTTGGATGCCATATCTGCTTCAGGTGTCCTGGATATTCTTCAGATGCTTATGCAAAAGCAGCTTAGACACTTATATACTAAATGAATCTGGCTCTATCTCTAGTTTACCTTAGATGAAAGGAAGGCTCTTTCTTTTCTCTTTCACTAGAGGCCCCTCTTTCTATCCCAGACACCACATGTGAAACCAGGTAAAGGTTGTGAGAGCTCCCTCCGTTGCTGGTCTACTTGAAATGTCAGCAAATGAGGACGTAGGAACCAGGAATCCTGAGAAGCTTTGTAAGCATTTGTTTAGAGGTGTCAGCCTACAGGTTAAAGAACTGGAGAGTCCCTTTGGCTGAACTAGTAGTCATGTTGTTATCTTATGGTGCCCTTCTTTCCACCCCCTTCTTTCTTTACTGTTAATACATTTTCGTAAACTGTCTGCTAGCACTAGCTCTCACTGAAGCATCTGGCCTTCTCCAGGCTGCTTCTTGCTCTTGGTTCCTTCAGTTCTTTGAAATTCAGGGGAAAACCAGCTCCAAAGCACAGAACAACATGGTATTTTTGGTGATGGATAGGGTTTGGATCTTCAGGGTTTTTAATGCCTGCCTGTCTGCAGATTTTAGGTGCGAGGGTGTGTGCCCCCTGGAATTAGGCGAGCTGGGTCAGAGAGAGCCGTGAGCCGTGAGCTCTCCCCATTTCTCATGACAGATTTGGATGTAAGAGTTAAGCAGACTGCAGGGCTTGGTGTTTCATAGCTGTCTAGGCAGGCTGCCTTTCAGTTCATATTAGCTCTCTGTAGGACAGACTAGCACAGCTCTGGCTACAGCTATATCACTGTTGACATGGGGTGGGATGGAGAAGAGTGTGTCAGAAATCTTCCCAACTCTCCCTGCTAAATACAAGACAAGAAAGGCTCACCTTCCTGATGACTGCATGGCAGGTGATTACAATGAATGCACACTGTTGAAATTCCTATTTGTGTATGATTAAATGATGTTCCTCACTGACTGCCCACTTTTCTACTTGGTTCATGTAGAGCATTTATTTAGTGTTTTTATGAAATGATAATCTTACTGCAGTTGGCAGTCACAAGAAACAGCAGAGGAGAAAGTTCCTTTCATAGGAAAAACAGATTAAAAATAACATCACTTCTGGAAGAGGCAGTAGTTGACACTGGAACTCTTCAACTCTTTTAATTTCCTGATGTTGTAAAAGTTGGCTGCTCTTTAAATTGATGACAGCCCTCTAAATCCATCATGGTTTTTGGTTTGTTTGGTTGGGGTTTTTTAATAAATAATCCATCAGAATGGCAAAGTACCTGTGGAAAGAAGAACATTGTGATGTTAAGTTCATCTAGAAGTTACAAAGAAAAACACAAGCTTGGCTGTTAATTGTTTTACTTCAATGCCTTTTGCTGATATTGAGAGCTTAGAGGGGCTCAATAGTGATTTCAATTACTTGAGTATAAATCCAGAAAATGATAGTGGAGTTGGTCCAGATTTACAGAAGTACAAATGAAATTTTAGGAAATGTCTGTGTAGTTTCCTTTCAGGCTTTAGATATAATTATCTTAATTAGCCTCTCAATTCAAGAGTCTAATTTCCACCATAGTTAATGAATAGCACTTACTTGGTGACTGAATTATCTGACTTGAATTATCATTTTTAGGGACTATTCTAAGGACTCCTAATGAGAAAAATAGCCTCAGAGTTCTCCAGCTTTGTTTTTCCAAGTATAAAGACTAAAAATAGCATGTGTTCCCCAGAAAATGTGAGTGACAGGGATTAGTAATTCATGAACAATGTGGCTCATTTACAGTCCTACCAGCACAGAATTCACCGTGGTATGGAGAACATCAAACAAAACAACTCTGTTGACTTCCATGCATTTAAAACAATGCGGAATAAAGGCTTAATTCAGACTAAAACTGCAAATGCTCCCTGGGTTTAGTTAACACTAATGAAAACATTTACTAATAGCAAAGAAATAAGCTGAAAATAAAATTTTAACTAAAGGCTGAAAAATAATTAATAAAATCACAAAAGTATTAAAAGTTGCAGTTGAAAACGAAGCTGTATTCTGTCACGACACTTTGCTCAAAGAAGGCTTTTCGAAAGTCCTAGTGAAACCCATGGATTGTGTTTGATTTCCAGTGTTTTAAATCCCTGACAGCCGATTCTAAGAGGTGGTACACTGTGACTACAAGCAACCCTTCAAGACTATGGTATGTATTAGCAGCTGATCATTTTCACATGGTTTTCTTTTAAAATAGATCTCAGAACTGGGTAGCAGGGGCCCCAGTTCCTCAAGACTCTATGAAGGGAGCATTTCATGCTCAGTGCCATGGGTCGGTGTGGAAAGCAGAGCAGAGCAGTGCTCCCAAGCAAGCTGACCACATCCTACAGAGCAGGAAGGTGGACTTGTGCAGCAGCTGCCGGAGGGGTTCAAGGCCATTGAGGTGATGTCGGTGGCTCTGAGCAAGGATGGCAGGGCACCCTCCAAGCCCCTGTGGAGGGACACGACACCAGACAAATGCCAACACGGCATGCGGTGCTCAAGTGCTACAACTGCATTGCTGTGGGTGTAGTATTCCTGCAGTACCAGCAAAGGAGCAGCAAGCCTCAAATGTCCTGAAATTACTGAGTAAGGTATGGGGTCAAATAATCTTTAAATGATTAGCATATCTCCAGTTTCTGAGACGCGTACTGCAGGCATGTTTTTTGCTGTGTTGTCATACAATAATGCAGTAGATTGAGCAGGAATTGCTGTCCTTCTCAGCAGAGATAACATGTATTATTATGAATTATCCAACAAAAGCACTCCTACTCATGGTCTTAAAATATTACATATTGTATCCTCAGAACTGGCTCTTTCCCTAATCACCACTTCATTTTGTTCTCTCCAACCAGCTTCTTAGAGCACAACCCACTATTTAAGCCTTTCTCTGTGCATTACTTCAACCCAGTCATTTTCTAACGTCATACTTCTGGAAAAGATGAAGTTGGTCCAGCTGTACCTCCAGTGGCTGTGGATAGGAGAAGGTTATATGTTTGCTGCTTTCTTTCCCCTTATGGAAACAACTCAAGTCCTTTCATTGTATACATCTTCTTTGCTTCAGGTATAAATCATCTGCAGCAAGCATTTGCTGCCTGCTACACTACAAAGCATCAGACATTATCTGTAAGCACTGCACACAATTTTGCTGCAGTTCAGTAAACAACATACATGGCTGCTGTGCTCCAAGTGAGTCAGAGACCTAGAAATGAGTTGTTACTAAACAGCAGGGTACAAACTAGGCCTTACTTTACTCTATCCATGTTCATAAAGCAAGTTATTACAGTAAATATTTCTCTCTCTGGCCTTTTCTTCACTGCAAAAGGAGATATGTTCCTAATGTCTGTTAGAGATCCAAACCACAAACATATTAAAATTTCTTTGCTTGTTTATTGTAGCTTTTCAATCTGCCAACTCCTGTGATGCTAATAAGAATGAAAAAAGCACCTTTTCCCATTCATGGTTCCATTCTTGATGTACCCAGTGCAGCAGCTTTATCCTTGGAAAAACCTAAAGCCATCTTTTCACAATTTTTTTTTTAACTTATGAGGAAAAAATCTTTGCAATACTTGTTTTGGAGTCTGCTAATAACCCTTGTGTCTGTAAGCCCCACTGAGTGAAGTGACTCGGGATGAAAACTTCACATGGACTCAGTTGCCATCAGGAGCTAATCCTGAAGGAGAAGTTGGGCTGGCAAAACAGTCCCTGCTGGCACCTTTGGCTCCAGCTGAACTCTGACTCTGACTCTGCTTTCCCCTGTGCTTCATTGTCTGTTCTGGTGAGAAAGAAGTTGGTGTGATGGGTGTTTAGCTTGTTGCTGTGCCGCAGCAGCCCTTGGCATTAGAAAAGCACAGGGATAGGTTTGTTGCTGAAATCTCCAGCCTTTCCCCTGGTAAAGAGCCATGGATTAAGCAGCAGGAGCCTCCTAAGGTATGTGTGAATGATTTAATCAATAGAAAGTGGATTCCAACTGTATTTTTGATGGCTGATGACAGATGCCTCACTGTTCCTCACCCAGTTCCTTTTTCTCCTGATGTTTAAGTCTTCCCCTGCCCAACCTACCTCTGAATCCTACCCCTGCCTGACCGTACAGCCAGCCATGTGAGCACTCCTCACCCCCTCTAAGGGCTCCTGATGTAAAACATCCATGGTTGCATCACTACCCAAAGCTTTGATATTGGGAGTTCAGCTTCTGACATACCACGAAAACTATGTTCTCCCAGCCCTTAGCCCCACTTGCCATTTGTCTCCCATTTTTCTTTGGAGACAGAAAGGCTACGATAATGGCAAGAAGAGGACAGCTTCTAGTCATTTTCGTTGATGCGGTTGTGTTGCTTATGTCTCCCCTCAGTTTGGGGAGGCACAAAGGAGGAGCAAGGTCTGGGCAGCCCTAGCAATTACCGGCCTGTGTCCTGCCTTACCTCTGCAGGCAAAGGGGGGACTACCTGTTCAGCCCATTTTGTTTCATTGGAAAATGGCAAACAAACCTAAATCCTCAAGGCAGGGGGCTGGAGAGAGCAGAAGGGGAAACCTGAGACGGCTCACTTGTATGAGAGACTCCCCTCGGAGCTGGTTACCAGCAGCCAAGCCCACAGGGCTGGCTGGAGTGGCTCCTGTGCTCTGCTCTCTGCCTCAGTACCTGCTGACACATGGATCCAGTGGGAATGTCAGGTGCTCAGTTAACTGGGGAAAAGCTACAGGGGATGTAGCTTAGGGAGGGTTAGACCTAGGGGGCTGCTGATGTAAGAGCTGCAGAAACACTGAGTTGTCTATACGCTTGACACATACTGAAGCTTCTTAACTTACTGAGTTGAGGATCAATGTCCCTGGTCATTCTCTTCTCCTTTCTCTTCATTCTGGAGATTGGTGTCTTCTGTGTCTCTCTGATATGACTCTGTAACCCAGCACACAGCAGCGGATTTTTGGAAGTAATTAAACTTTCTTAAAAAAAAAAAATCATAATTACTTGTTTATTCTATGTTTTCAGTCTGTTCCTCCTAACTGTCTTGAAGAGGTATTTTCAGGCACTTGTTATCCTCTCCACCTTCTAACGAAAGACATCTGAGGCCACTTTTTCACCATGTGTAAAGAAGTGTCATCTTCACATTATTTTTATCTGCCATCACTGACCTTGCCTTATCCTGTGTTAATCTGTGTTCTTGGATTTTGAACCAAGATCAAAACCTTTGCTTTTTGTCACCTGAGGCAACACATTGATAGTGCAGTGGATTGAGTGAGGACCCAATTCCTCTGGTTTACCTTAACCCAAATGGTAGGTCACTTTCTGCGTGTCTGTTCTAGGGTCACTATGGATTTTATAGACGTCATATTCTTTCCTCTCCTTCATTTCTCATTTCCAAGCAGAAGAGTCTAGTCTTTCTCACACAAAGTTTTTCTACACCTCTATGTTCAACATCCTTACCTTTTTCTTTATATTTTCTATCCCTGCTATATATATACTTTTATAAGAGCTGATCGGAACAGTGCATGATATCTAAGGTATGCATGTGCCTGGGCTTGTTACAGTCACAGAATGGTATTTCCTCTCCATCTTGCCCCAACATTGCTTCACTTGTGACTGTCACTTTTGTCTGAGATGGCATTTTGTGATTGTCAGTGCCTTTGAGGTCTCTTTCCTGAGTGCCCACAGCTAGCTCAGTGGATGCGATGGAGACCTATGCACATGTGGGTGGTGGTGGGGCTGGCATGGCTGAACTTCACTCCCCAGCTTGACACCATGGGGCTGGGATCTGCACCTCTCCACAGGCAGCAGTGTCAGGGTGCTGGTCCTTGCTGTTCCCAAAAAGCCCCTTGACAGGACCTACTCTGTGTGGTGCCCTTGACCCTTTTGAATTAGCTGCCAAGGGCAGACACCCATGGGTGGTAGGAGAATTCGGAGAAAGCGGTATCTGTAATGATCCAGCTGTGCTGGGAGGCAGTTCTGGCACTCAGGTGTTTTATTGCCTTCCAGAGAGGAAAGAACAAAAATGTCACGCGTGGTCCCTTGTCCTTGTGCTGTGTGGGAGGAGTACAGCCTGGATGAGCATGTCATGTGACAGTGAAGTCTCTCTGGTCCCTGTGGGAGGTGGGGACGTGATCTGGGCAGGAGCCAGCTAGTACTGCTGGGCCCAGCTCTTCAGTCACATCTTGAAACAACTCCGGTGCTGAAGAAAACCTGCTATATCTGCTGAGGAGCAGATCATGACTGTGCATTCAGTCTTGGGAGCTGTGCTGTCGTAACACTGTTCCCCTGTGCCTGAGAGGCAACCTGTCTGCACTCACAGCCTGGCTTCTTCCCCCGATCCCTGAAGTCCATGGGGTACCAATACCCCAGCTAATAGGAAAAACCAAAACCAGCTCATTGACAAGGATTTGTCATCACTGTAACATTAAGACGACAGGCAACCTTCTGCAGTGCAGATTGTTTCACAGGGATCCAAGGTTTGTGTGTGGAGCCAGTAACACGGGGGCTGAGCTGCTGTGGTGCCTGCCTGCCCAGCCTCTGCACCTCTGGACCAATTGTTTTGCTGTGATAATTACACCTTGTACAAAACTCTTAGTTAAAAAGACTCTACCCCCAACTCACCCCTTCAACTCAACCCTCTATGAGCATTTTTGGGACACCTTGACCCCTACTAAACGCCACCACTTAAAGCATTTCATGAAGGCTGTGCCATGATGTTCTAAGGTGCCCTTGGTTTCCTCAACAGCCCCTGGAATGAGAAAGAAGCCTCTGAAGGGCTCAGAGCTGAATTGCTCTTTGAGGTGTTCCACTCTTTTCTCAGCCCAGGGAGGTTATGAATCCCTCCTAGCTGCGTGTGTTATGGGGAATTTAGGCTCTTCCTGAGTGCCAGAGAGAGAAGTGTCCCATCTGGTTCAGCACAAGGCTAAACACTGGATTATTCTAAAGGACAATTTGAGCCTAATTAATAGCTCCCTTACAGTAGCACAAAACTGCTGGAGTCATTAGAACAAAGTAGCAAGTGAAAAGGACAGCCACTCATTCCGCAGGAGGAGAAAATCTCTGGAGAAGTTTTTTTTAAATTTTATTTTTTTCCCTTTTGGTTTTAATTTAATCCTTTTTTTTTTAACAAATAAAGCCTTCCAAGGAAAATGTTCTCTGCGTGAATGAATCACTGTCATGCTTTTTCTCCCTTGCTTTTTATAAATGTTATAGGATAAACAACCTTGCCCATATTGGATAAATAGAAAATAGTGAAGAAAACGAAGTGAAAGAAGTGAATCTCACTATACATTTTCTAGCAGTGTGTAAGACAGATGCAGGAGTCACAAGCTATCAGCCATGTGTGGCCTGCAACCAAAAATTTTCCTGAAAAGTGAGAGCAAGGTTCACATGCCTCACCTGCATAGAGGCAGTGGACTTACCAGATACAAAGACTGCAGACTTGTATCAGACAAGGGCAGGAAATACACATCCATTTTCCTTGTCATGGAGGTAGCTGCGGGCACAGATGCTGCCAAGAATCATTGCAAGCTGAGTAGTAAAGCAAAACCCAGGAAACCTGTAATTCTGCATGAGCAACTGGCAGCAGGGATGTGAGAAGTCAATTGTGAGAGACAGGAATGGTAGATTGACTGGCTTAATTCTGCTGGGTCTGGTTGCGTATTTTTGGCTTTTGTTTGTTTGTTTGTGTTTTGTTTTCAACTCAGCTAGTTTTGCTTTTTTTCTCTTTTCATTCTACCTTTTGTACCTACAACTCTTTTCCTCTCTTCTTCTCTCCTTCCTTCACCCACCCCTGGTGATATTACGCATTAAGCATGTGTTATGCATTGTCAGTTCATTTGTTGCAACAATTTTTTCCTCCCATGAAACAGAATCTGGAATAAAACTTTGGGGAACTGACCCCAGAGGAGCACATGTGCAGAGTCCACACATGAATGGCCTCAGGGGAGAGCAACTCCAGCAGGACCCAATTTCCCAAAATCCTCTCCTGAATAGCTTCTGCCTCTATCTCACAGCACTTAGGTGGGGTAAACCCATTTGGTTGTAGCTTGCCAGCTGGCACATTGTAGTTGTAATAAACCCAGGGCACCTGTACATTACCCAGACAGTGCATGACTTCACATTTGCAAGGGGCTCTTGTGCCCATGGAGAGCACAGGCTGGTCAGGGCCACCAGCCCAGCGGTCTGAACAGGCTGCCTGCTCACTTGTGTCTCCTCATGAGGTGTTTCCATATTCTGCATGGCCCAAAACAACAGCTTTGGTCTCAAAGGAGGGATGCAGGACTCTGGTGGTGGCCTTCCCCAACTCACCTGCACCTTCTTGCACCCAACCCTCCTGCACCAGGTCTCCAGAGGATGACTGCTGCAGGTGCTGGGAAACCTGCTTCAGCTGGATTCAAATAAATCTTGTCCTTCACATGTGGGAAGGGCAACTATAAAGGACATCTCCCACTGCAGTCTTTTGCAGCAAATCTCCCTGTTCTTTGTGCATGGTTACAGATCTGTCCTACCCTGTTCTTAGATCAGTTTTAACATCTGTACCCATCTGCACATAATAAAAGCATCCGTTCTCCAAGACGATTTCTTAAGAATTCACATGAATTCATTGAAATGTGGACCTGGGGGATTGCTTCAGTGTGCTAAGCAGAGTTACTTTCCCCTTGCCACAGTGATGGCAGAGAATTAGTGCTCAGGCAGAAATTGCTGCACAGCTCATGGGCACCTGATCTGTGTGTGCTCCTGGCTCATTCACTTCCCCTAGCACCAACCTTATCGTGGGGGAATGCAAGGGTTAAACAAAGTTTATTAGAGAAGCCCTCTTGTTGAGCTACAAGGTGCAGAAAGAACCCCCTTAATTTCTAAACTCCTTCTCAGAGGGGAGCTGAGGTGCAGCTGAATGCTGTCTTAGCCTCAGATTTTGTCAATGGGTTAAGTTTAAGGAACTACAGGGGTGTGATTAATTCACTTTGTCCCGCAGGTTTTAATGATAGAAAATAAAATGTATGCATATAAAATTATTTATTTAATATGACAAGTGAACAGACAAATGAACAGACAAGTGAACAGATAAAAAATCTTAATTAGAATTATTTACTGCATTGTGTAAAAGCTAAAAAGTACTAGTATAGCATAACATAGTATAGTGCAGTATACCAAAGGAATCATATTAAAGCAATTGTATCAAAGCTAGCAAAAAGAAACAATCATTAAGTAGAGATTGATGTAGTTTACAACTCCATGATAGCAGGCAGATCTCTCTTTCACTTAACTCCTTACTTAACTTGTTAACTTAACTTAACATGGGGAATAACCATGAGCTAGGGATCCCTGCTTCACGAGAGAAGCTCCACACACTTCAAGAAATGATGTGAAAGAATCTGCAATATAAAAAGTTGCATTGGTCTTTTATAGCTATAAAGTGATTTACTTCCAGTCATGTATTTCCAGGTCAGCTAGCAGCTTATCTGTCAAATCTTGATTCAAAAAGCAGGATGTGTGTTTGAAGTTTGGTGACCCAGGCTGGTTTTAGCATGAGTCAAGATTAAATATAGCACCTTGGTGCCACCAGTAACTCAACACAGATAGCTTGCACTGTTTAAATTCTCTGATTGGATTCTCGGCCTTATCAGGGCAGAGCATCTTGCCACAGACCTGGTGGTTGGAGTGCATCAGATAAGTTCTAGGGAACCTCTTCCCACTGGTCCTGCCTGCACAGTTCCCACAGCAGGGATCTGGGGTGTCTGATCACACAACTGAACATCCAACTTGGTCTTTCCTTCTGCCTTCCAGAAGGGTAAGGAGATTCATCCCTGGAAGTGCTCAAGGCAAGGCTGGATGGAGCTTTGAGCAACCTGACTGAATACAAGGTTGGAACTAAATGATGTTTAAGGTCCCTTCCAGATCAAACCATTTGATTGATTTTATGAGTGGACACTGCTTTTTCTGCTGTGTCACCTCAGCTTTGCTGAAGAATTGACTGCTGGAGTGAGCTGCGGGCCTGGCAGAGGGGCAGGACACACTGTGCTCTGGCAGGCAGCTGGGCAGCTCAGGCTTGCTCATGGGCAGTGTGGTCATCCTGGGACACCTCAGCAGGCCCAAGGCAGCCCAGATGTGAGTGAGCAGTCATGATTTCACTGAGCACTGCTAAATTAGCCAGAGAACTCATATATTTTGGCCATGGGGCACAAGAGGCATGTCACCTGCTGTCCCCAGGGTTGCTCCAGCCAGACCTGTTTGCCCCAAGCAACGGAGAAGGACCTTGTGGGGGTACAGTTGCCTTCTGCCTGGATGGTGCAGCTCTTTCTGTCTCTGCACCACTGGAGCACCATGCTGTTTGCACAGGAAAGGCTTGGCACCCATCTGGGTCTAATGAGACCCGTGCAAGCAGCTTGTGTGCAAAAAGCCTCCCACCTCTGGGCACAAGGTTCTCTGCTCACTGTGGACCACACACATGAAGAGTGCATGTGTGCACCTGTGTATGCATATGCATATATGTGCATAGGTGTAAGCATGTGTATATATACTTACGTGTAATAGCAGCTAAACTGGCTATGTAAGTCAATGCCCTCAGTTTTGATGAACAGCTCCCTTGCTACGTCGATTAAGGTTTTGGAAAAAGACTGGCACCTGGTAGCAGAGGTGGAAATGCAAAGATGGAAGGTCAGCATAAGAAAATATTAAGCATGCATCAGGCAGGCAACTGGGTACCTCTGCTAGGCTAGTGACCCATTTTAGACAGGAAAAAAAAAACTGGAGTGCCATGGTGTTGTGAGGAGGGCTGCGCAGCCACTTGAATACTGTCAATCTCTCAATTCCTATTGTTGGTCAGTTGAGGACTGGCAGTGGAAAGGAGATTCTGGAGGTAAGGTCTGCTGTGTGAGAAGTTTTCAACTTGGATCTTCTTTAGGTGGGGAGACACAGGTGACCAGAGGAGGTTTGACTTGCACAACACCTTAATTCACTTTCTGCTTTGTTAGTAAGGGATACCTCTGCACCATGGTCATCATGAAGCTCCGGCAAAGCCCTGCTGACTACAGTTTAGGAAGGTGAAGTTCACCAGCAACTTGGACTGTAACCAAGATGTCCTTCAACTTGGCCCCTGAAGAATTGCCTGATACAGATGGAATGTCCAAATGGAAGTACTTGACAGCTCATCACTTGCCATCCTTACTTCTGGATGTCCAGAAGAAGTAACACCAAACCTCTTGTGTTGTGGAAGTGTGTCTGTGCTGGCCTGGGAGAATCTCGTCTGAAACTTTTGCCTTCAGCTTCTGTTTTCTGTGGCTGGTTCAAATAAAGAGTTGGGCTCATGGTCCTTCACAGCTGAGACCAGTGGTATAGGCTGGCTTCAGAAGCTGCATAAACAACAAAACTCACAGCTGCAGCAGCAGCTGCCCTCTCTCTCCTGAGCCCCAGCTGACTCTTACTTGACTTTGACAAGCTGCTCTCTCTATCGAGTTTGCCATTACAAATTTTTCTTTGTTTCTTTCTCTCCCTTATCTGTAAAGAATTACTCTCATGTCATTGCTGTTGCTCAACTGCTTTACAATCACCTTGAGCATCCTCATTATTTGCTTGAAAGAAGAGCCTGCAGGACATCAGCTTCCCTTCAGTCCTAACCACATCAGCCACAAGCAGCTACCCAGACTGTGCTGTCCAGATGTGTGCGTCTTCCAGAACTTGAAAAAGGGAATGTCACACTGCTCTTGTTATGCCTTTTGGGCTTTCAGGAGGAATATGGATCTTCTGCTTCAGCTGGCTTATTTTTTGGCATCACAGCCTGTTGTTAAGTGATGTGCTCTGGTGGTGTTGATGCAGCATCAGATTCTACTGGTGTGTCTTCCCTGTTATTGGGTATGTAACCTCAATTCTCAGCTCTGCTCCTGCTGCTTGTGTATGCACCCTTGGCTGAAGTGAGTCCTCGCCATCAGTGCAAGCTATTGCCTCCTTCAGCATGCAGCCTCTTGACCTGGGGTGGCAGCTCCAGGAGCTCCTGGTGTTGCAGCTGGCATGGCTCACAGCCACCTTCCCAGGGCTAGAGGGGCTTCAGGCCCACCCCAGGCACCACGTAGCACCACCCACAGCAAAGGGCAGTGGCCACAGGTACTGCCGGTCACACTCCCGGAGAGGGAGAGTCGCCCATAATCATTCTCATTTTACCCTTCTGAAGCTCAGTCCAGACTAAAACTAGATGTATCTGGAGGGCAGGCTCCTTCCAGACACCTCCTGGCTGGGATCGGCGGTTACTCGGGCAGCCACATCTCCTGACTGACTACCCAAGTGCTGATGGTTTTAGGGCTGTTCTCAGGACCTCTGGAGCAGAGTCATCGTGCAGTATGGATTACCTGGCACATGCCAGTGCCATGGATATGGCCTTCATTACGTAGAGGTGATTTGCCCTTGGACATGAAAGCAGGCTAAGCCATGTCTACCAGTGGTAATCCCTGCCAGATACTCTGCTCCCAGGAACATGAGCCCCTGGTATCTGATTCAGTGCAAGACAGGCAAAAGCCAACTAAACAAGTCCATTTAATTCACCTCCAAAAATATCCCCTGGCTGTGAGAGGATGGGCTCCAGGAGTTGTTGGCTGCCTGTTTTGCTTTAGCACACAAAAAAGAAAAAAACACAAACCTTGTGGAGGTGAGGTTGAGGGGATGTGGGATGTTTCTGGGCTCCCCCCCCCAGGCAAGGTGTGAGGGTGAGCAGTCCTGAGGTGAAAGCAGAGCTGTGGTTTCACGTGAGTTTCACTGCAGGGTGGTTTGCCAAGACTACCCACTGTCCCTGCCAGCTCTTGTCCTTGTCCTTGGAGTATGTCTCCCTCAGGATTGCTTACACTTGTTTTTCCCTCTCAGGTTGAAAAAAAAGATAAATCCATCTCTTTCTTCCTAGCAGACCTCTGCAGTTTCTTCATCTTCATCAGGATTCAGAACTGAAATAGATACCATGCATTAAAAGAAATAGCCAAATGAGTTTCTGGACTTCAGACTACTTGGGGAAAGGGGGGCATCTATTTGCACACTTTTGATCAAGTACCAAATCAGAGTCCTAAGACTGAATGCTAAAGCAGATCACGGGTGAAAGGAAACTGCATGTGTATGTGTGTGAAAATCAAACACACGAGAGGAGCTGCCTTGCTTCCCATGTCCCCTGTTGCCTGGCCAGGACACAGACAGAGGAAAGGGGGCTCAGTGCAGCCACTGCCTCCAACTAGCAATCTGAATACAAGAGCAAGGAAACTCTTGACTGTTTTTACCCTTTTTCGATATTTCTGCAAAACTGAAATCAGTCAGAAACCGCAGCAGCCTTATTCTGGTGAGCTGTCTAATCCTTGCTCAGGGAAACCAGAATTTTCAGTTGTGGTTACCCCACAGTGTATCAGCATGTGCTTTTCTCTCCTGCTGAACTGTAACGATTTGCCTTCAGGGCAGAAGGAGAAATTATTCTTTCCTTAGTACTCAGTCACCAGCTGCAGGGCCCAGGCTCCCAGGGGCCCCAAAAGTGCAAGGCGAGGTGTTGTCCCATCCCTCGTGCCCCCTGCATCCATCTGCTCCTGCAGGCAGCACGTCTCCTTGAGGCAGCAAACAAACAGCCACTTGCCTCCCAGGGGCCTCTGGCTTTGCAGAGTCCCACACTGGATAAGGGGCACCTGGCCAAAGAAACCCAAGCCTGTGCTCTCCAGGGTCCATCCCAGCCTGCACAGCCCTAAGCAGGATAGGTCTGCAATGGAAAATATACAGCACCTTACAGAGCTAGTCCTCTGCACTTAAACCGGCCCATGTACTGAGTGCTCTTCCAGCCCAACAGTGAAAATCTCATACCTGGGACTTGCCTGTCCTTGTTCTCTCAGCCAGCATGGCTGGCTGGTGAGGACAAAGGCAACTGATTGATTGTGTGTTTCTCACAGCACATCACTCAGCACATCAGTGCTTCCTTGTTCTGGAGTTTGTCTATCCATGCTGGAAGGCATTTGGAGACAATTGGTCGGCCAGGCAGCTCCTATCACTGTCAAGCAGATATTGTTGTTGTTTGGAGCTGTGTAGGTGATATTTGCTAGCTACCATTAGGTAGCAAGATGTATTTTTAGGTCAGAAACCTCTATAAACAGAAGTATTGAGGTGTGGGTGGGACACACGGAATGCTATTGGCAGCATTTTTCCATCACCTTACTCTTTGCACAGACAGACCGTGGGCTGCAACATATCCCCCTGTGCCCTGCACAGATGGTCCCTCTCTAGCTGTGATGGGCACCGTTTTCAGCTCTCCTTCTCTTCCATCCTCATTTTGCTTTTCTCATATGGCTTTTCAAGCTCCCTGCCTGTGACTGGGCAGCACTGGACAGCAGAACCTGGGCAGGGGCAGAGTGAACCATTGCAATTTAAGGTCAGCGTTTCAGGGGCTGGGTTTCTCTTTGAACTAGGGAACTGCACAGGGAAAGAACCACTTTGAAAACACAGCACCTATTTCATTAGGATGACGAAAGCCAGCTTGTCCTCCTTCCTGTGGGGATGCAAAAGGCAAGTGGTTCTGGAGCTGGGGAACATAGGGGGTTACTTCCCCCCCCCTTTTTTTTAGGGTACCAACAGCCCTGGGAAGCAACTCAAATCAGTTCACTGTGATTGCTTCCCTTTTCCCAGCACTAATGGTTTGCGTGAGCTACATCCTCCCAGAGAGTCTGTCTGTTATGGTGAGCAGGCACAAACTGCAGCGGATGGCCCAGCTCTGCAGTCTGCTGCTGCCTCATCTAACCCCTCATGAAGCCCAGTCCCAACTAATGGTTCGCACAGGTAAACAAACTCCTCCATAGGTTATGTATACAAGGGCACACATTAACACATGCACATTGTTGTACACACCACCCATGTACTAGCTTTGATCTACAGCAAAGAAAAACCAAGCAAATAGCTGGTCAAAATCACCAACTTCCAATTTTGACTCTATGCTCCCCCATCCTGTAAGCGGTACTTCCAGAAATTTCTCCAAGTATGTTTTCCTGGTCACTGCCACAGAAAATAGGATGAAAATGCCCACATTTTAAAAGCTTATGCAGAGCCTCTGTGTGTTGGCTTGGCTTCAGAAACATCTAGTGTGGAAGGTCCCTTGGGCTGGACACATCATATCTTTGTCACCCCAACTTTGCTGGAGAAATCATTTCAGATGACTGAGATTTCAAGATAATTGTCAGAGTAATTAATACTTCACTTGAATGAACAGACATTTCCCCCTTCAGCAAGATAGCTTTGGATCAGGACCGTATTTATTAGAGTCTAATCTACAAGTACCCACTGAAATTGAAGTGAGACAAACGTTGTCTTGTAAAAGAAACACATTTGTTACTTTCAATGTGACATTAATCTTTCTCATTGTTCACAAGAATACTATTAAATAAATTACTGCTAATTAAAATAATTATCTAGACAAAGTAGTTTTCTTACATTTCTCTTGCTCAGGTGAGGCTCAGAAATCATAAATTCATAGAATAATAGAATATGCTGAGTTGGAAGGGGTTCACAAGGATCATCAAGTCCAACTCCTGGCCCTGTGCAGGAAACCCCAAGAGTCACACTATGCACTTGAGAGCATTTTCCAAATGCTTGTTGTACTCTTTCAGGCTTGGTGCTGTGATCACTTCCCTGGGGAGCCTGTTCCAGTGCCCAATCAAGATGATAATGAGCAGAGACTGAAGCAATGAAACCCTCAAACTGACACTCACAGAGGACCTGTGCAGCACACTCATAGAGTGACAGGGGAAAATCACACTCATCTTTGGCTGGAAATTTTCCTCACATCACCACAAACCCACAGCCCATGGAGATGTTGCACACAGTGCCTCATCCCTCTTCCTTTGTTCCTGCTTTTTGACCAGCTGCTAAAAGGCCTACTGTGTTTTTTGAAAGATGGAACGCTGTATTGATTTAGTGTCTGGTTTTTTGCACCAGGAAATACTTTCACATTTGCTACCTGGCCACAGCCCTGCTGGGGCTCACTAGTGCCTCTGAGCACACCTGGAACTGATTTCTGATGAGCTGTATGCAAATATTAAAAGAGAGGCTTTTTCTGCACTCCTGTATGTTTACTGGAAAGATCTCGATACGCTGAATATTGAGTTTTTTCCAGCAGTGCTTTCAGCACTTTCTTGACTTAAAAGTGATGTGATAAAAAGTATTTTCAAGGACACTTGAGTGAAGTGCATCACTCTGTGTCATCTTTCCGGTTGAAATTCCCCAAACGGAATAATTTAAGATTCTTTTGCATAGCTTGATGCCTGTCAGAAGTCTCTTCACATCAGCAGAAGGTTATGGATATTCTCACAAAATATATAAAATGGGCCAGATGATGTTCAGATCACACTAGCCTCTAGAAGAATTGTTGTGGTTTTAAGTAGCCAGAGTTTTTTATTAGCTGGGGGGCTATGAGAGAGGCTTCTTTAGGAAGCTGCTGGAAATTTCTTAGCTCCAAGCTAGCCAAGGTCAGCTGGTAACACCTCTGTGATAACATATTTAAGAAGGAGAAGAAAAAAAAAAGCTAGGCAGAACATCGTGGCCACTTAAGAGAGAGGAGAGGGAGAAGTTTGATTAACACCAAGGTCGGAGAGAAGAAGAAAGAAAAGATGCCTTAAACATTGAAATAGGGCCCCAGCAACCTGTGGGGGACCATAGGGAGCAAAGATTCACCTGCAAACATGTGGAAGACTGGAAGACTCCACGCTGGAACAGATAAGTGCTGGAAAAGAGAGGCTGTGATCCTGTGGGGTGTTTGATGTCCATGTCTGGAGCGGGGGCCTGATAGAGTCCTGTAGGCCTTGGGAAGAAGAGACCCACAGTGGAGCAGCATAGCAGCATTTCTTGGGAGGACTGGTGGCCTGTAAGCACTGAAGCAACCAAGCAGCACCTGAATGACTGCACCTATGGTANGGCCAGAGCCAAACTGTAACAAGAATAAATGCTTGTTTTGCAGAGTCTTTTGCCAGAAAACAACAAAGAAGCACTAAAGAGAAATGTAATACAGAGGATCAGCAACCTGACAAAAAAAGCAGGAAAGATCACTAATGTGACATTCTGAAAACATATTCTGACTAAAGACTACAGAACATCTGCTGCAGCATCTGCATTTGCATACCACAAGTTAAAATAAATAAAATAAGATCTGCTCTCAGTTACAAGAGCACAGCCTTGCCATTTCCTCTGTGCTTGGGGTAGGATGTTGTGATTGCCTGACATGGCTTTTGACAGGAGGACAAAGTTTTAGCTGGCACAAGCTACCCCGACCTCCTCAGCAACAGTCCCTGCCGGTGAGTTGCTGATGGTTGATGGGCACAAACTGCAAATCGTCCCCAGAGATGTTTATGAATAGCATTGGGGAAGTATGTGGGCAGGAACATGGATCTAAGGTGGGGTAAGTTCCCAACAGGCCTGTGGTGCCTGGCTGCTCTATACTTTTTGACAGAGGGGCTGCTGCATCTTCAGCGCTGTGGAGGTTTTTTATGCAACCTCTCACTTTACTGAAGGCCAGAAGGAGTAAACTTTTTTCATTGATTAGTCTCATGTGGAGAGCAAGTCTCAGCCATATTCAGGGCCAGATGTGCAAATCACTCTGCAGAACCAGCTAACTGGCCAAACGAACTAGTCTGAGCAGACCAGTCAGACAATGCATTAGGGACAGCAAAGTTTTAGGAGCGTTTGTCTTCATTTTGCATTTCCCACTTCTTGGGAGTTTATGTAACTCCCTGCAGAGAACACGGGAAATATTTTTCATGGCTGGGATTTGAATTTATGTTGCTTGAACACTGCTCTAACTTCAAATTTGAAGTGATAATGAACACAGGAATAAAAGTAGCCCAGCTTGTTTTGCCCAATACTGGCAGTTGCCAAGTCACACATCTGGGCACCAGCACTGGGTGCTGGGTGGCACCACAGCAGGGGAGTGATAGCAAAGCAGTAAATATCGTGAGACATAAATCACCACTCATGGTCGTAAAATGAGAAGAGATGGCCATAAAATAAAGAGGTCTAATTTATGATGGATGTGTTTCAATCAAAGCTTTCTGCTGCTTGCATGTCAGAGCATATGGATACTTTAAACAAAATGCTCCAGCTCAACATGGAAAGATTCCATTTAGCATAACTATAGGACTCTGTTTCTAGAGAATTTCCTAGTATGTGATTTGCCCCTATTGTTCACCAGGCATGGGGCAGCAGCTACCTGATCAGTGATATCAGTGACATCAACCACTGCTTCGTCAAAGTTGCCTCTGCTGTAGAAGATCCACATCACTGGCACAGGACAGCCCACAAAGGCTTGTCCCCTGCTTGGCTTTGACATGTTTTGAGTGCGTGTGCTGAAGCATCTCTCAGCAATCCAAGGGGAGGTGTCGTAAGCATTCAGATTAGGGGTTTGATGACCTTTTCTTTCTGAGCTGCTCATACATTGCTCCATGTTCCTGGACACACCAGTCTGAAAAATGAGGACAATTTCTTTGAATTGGCTCTGTGGCATTGAGATGCTTGGCTGCTGTACCAGCTACAGACAGCAAGAGCAGCCAGTGTTGCTTTACCCATCTTGTTCCTACATGCAGAAGAAGAGATCAGAGCCTCCATACATCAAAGTTTTGTAGCTACTTCTCCTCCAGTATTTCCAGGATTGGTTGCACAGAGTCTTTTACATCAGGCCTCTGTTGCTCTTACACAGGATGAGGGCTCACCTAGAGACATGTGCAGTCACATGTCACAGGGGACTGGATTTGTGAGCTACAGCCCTGCCAATGGCCTTTCCTGCATGTCAGGCTGTAAACAGGCTCTTTGTAGTAAGACGGGATTTTACTTCAGGCTGTTGCTGACTGATGCAATGAGCAATATTATTGAAACACATTCATTACACCATTTTTCTGCCCAGAATTAATGAAAATTTGCAGTAATGAGGCTTAAGCAACATCTTTCAACATGCATCTTGAAAAGAAGTCACACAGTTTACATAGCAGCTAGTACCAGGTGTGTTGCTAGCCCAGCCTCCAGGTAAGCAAAGTCTCTCTTCTACCACAGTTTTGATTTGGCATGTGAGGAGGAATGATTTTGTGCTATAGTTTTCAAGTATGGCTAGATTTAATTTGCTGCTTTTTATCTCTCTCTGTCAGATTCTGAAATCCATGGAGGACTCTCAACTGAGTTTTTGCTGTGCTGATTCACCCTTGCAATCCCACCCTTGTCTTTTTTCCTCCCTCTCACTGATGGAGAAGGGAAAGGTATTGAGTTTATCCTTCCCAACTCCTACTGCTCCTGCCCAACCAGGGAAGTTCAGCAATGACTACAAGGAAATTCAGAAAGGCCTTGGGTGGCTTTTCTTCATTAGTTCTGGCACCGGCTGTGGCAAACTGGGCAGAGCTGAGCTACCATCTGGAGGTCCTGCTGCCTCTCCCAGGCTCCATCAGCCTGTGGTGCTGATGCTCATGGCTGCAGCAGTGACGTTGAGACAGAGCTGAACGAGATTTGCCTCTTTATTCATGCAATGGCATGTTTAGACAGAATGAAGACTCGTTGCTATACTGTGGGAGACGCCTGGGCTCACACCCCTCATTTATTCCTCCTTGCAACAAGGATGAGGTATGCCGATACCTGAACTGAAGGCTTGGGCTGAGCACGGTGCTGGACTATGCAAATGAAGGGTGCTGAAGCAGATCACAAGTTTTCTCTTTGCAGGGCACCAGGGATTTAAAAATTCATTGGTTTTCTCTTGTAGCATATTCAGTACCTCAATCTCTGATAGCTGCATTTAGTTCAGCCTAAAATGTCTCTTAAACAGGTGTAGGATCTGTCAGTTTAATCAATAAAAGGACTAAAAATTGAATTTTTAAAGCAGTTGTGGGAGATAGTACAGAACATCAGTAGCTTTGCCCCAACACTGCCTGTATTAGTATTGTTCTTTCCTTGGTGGTGACAGCAAGCCCACGTTGACTGGTAGCTGGCTGTCCTCTTCTCAGATGCCATAGATCATCAATGGTCTCGGAGACTTTCTAAAATTGGTTCAGACTATTAAAGGAAAGACAGTGGCAGAAAGAGGAATGAAAAAGTGACAAGCTGGTGACATGTTCATTCAGCTCCTCTTTCTCTACGAATGAAGAAGCATGTAACTGAACTTAAAAGGGACTGATGAAAAAAAGTCACATGGAGATAGTTAATAATGAATCACCCAAGAAGATGAACATCCAGCAATGAACTTTCTGTAGAATTAGTATCTCCTGTTATTACTGGGACAGTAATAATGTGTGGATATACAACCATATCCGGGTTGTGTTCCAGTGATGACCTCTACCCCAAAGAGTTTGCAATCTGAGAAGGAAAATCAGATGGGGAATGGGAAAATGTCCATAGCTCCTTTTCCTTGCTCTGCCTGTGCAGTGACTCTGATGTTGGCAGGGTGATCAGAGCCCCTGGAACCTGACACTGCCCTAGTGCCACCACATTACTCCATGTGCCTTGCAGCTCATGCCCAGTTGCTAGAAACAGAGCACACTGTCTGAAAAAAAGGGTGCTGGTGTTCCTGGGGAAGCAGAGCCACAATGTCGGATTCCCACTTTGGCTCAGTGCGTCCAAGGGATGGCTGCTCCCCAGGCACCAGGCACTTGGGAGAAACAGGAGAGATGTTTTATTCCTGTTCAGTGACTTGTAAACGCTTGAGCTCTCACAGAAATGCCACTTGTGCTGCAGAGAGGCAAAATATTACAGGCAACATTTTGCAAAACTTACGTTTCCCCATTAAATGAAAACCACCACGGTCTCCTTGCCTGTTACTCACTTCTGACATGCAGCACGTATCGCTTGAGCTGCTCAGGGTTTGGAGTCAGGAGCTCCTACTGTGAGTTTCATCCATCCCTTCCTTCTCCTTGCCAGCCTCTCACTTGCCCTCTCCAAGCAAGCACTCCTGCTCACTGCCTCCTTCTCAGCTGTTACTTAACAAAGCAAAAGCTGAGTTGTCAAAGGAGAATGAGTAAATATTAATGCTAGAATATTTTCTAGCCCTTAAGGATCTGATCCTGAAGTTTTCATTTACATGAAGGCAGCAGGAGTAGTCATGCATTTGGGGGCTGTGGAGGGAGCTCACTGGATGTCGTGCCCTGTTTTCGTTGCAGTGCAGAGGGACACAAAGGCACTGAGCAATTGGCCAGCCATGGGGTGTTGCGACTGAGCCCTCCAAAGAGAGAGCATAAATGAGTTATCTCAAAGGTGGGTCAGACTGTGCAGTGTGCTCTGGTCAAGCACTGGAAGATGAAGTGATAACTGAGAGGATCATAAAGCTAGTCTGTAGGGTATATTAGAGTAGAGGGTGCATATTTATATGAATATAAAATTGAAAGCATAAAGAGGTTGTGAGGAGGAAGCAAGGAAGAGCTCTGCCCATGCATGTGAGGGGGGGCAGTGCCTGCATACTCACTCTTATTCCTTTTTGTCACATCATTTATTCATCACAAAGTGCTCTTCAGAATCTGTCTTTTCAGGTTGGGAGAATTATGACACTGCACCTTGAAAGTATTTAAGTAATGTTCATTGCCAGCTGAAAGACAGCAAGGAGCTTTATGTAGGTTGAACACTGCACCAAGTGCAGTAACCTGCCAGGAGTGACACACTTGGGTGGGGAAAGGACCTTCTTCAAACTTTGCCCTTATGTTTCCCTGTATTTATCTCTCAGAGCACCATCTCACCTATGTTGCAGAGGTGCATCCCCCACTGACCTCTGCCTGCACCACTGCTCCTACAGAATGGCTTGCTGCTCACATGGCCAGGACTACACACCAACCTGGGCAACCAGGGTTTGCTCCAGCATTTGACACATGGATTTGCAGCCCCATGTCTGTGCCCTGGAATGGTAAGGACATCCAGCATAGCTTGCAGAACTTTTGTTGCATCCTGATGATCATTCCTCCCCTTGAACAAACTCACACGCACAGGGGCCTGCAAGCAATGGCTGGCAATGTATCCCCTGATCTGAGGTCTGATTTATTAACTCATAACTCCAGCAAGAAGGTGGTCTTTTTCCAGTCCCCATCTTGACCCCATCACAGGGTGCTGGTCTCTGCAGCATTTTGTGCCCTCTCCTTCTCCCTGTCTTCCCATGGCTTCAAGAACACACACACCTTCTTTCCCCTTTCCAGGAAAGCCTGGTTTAGGGACATAGATGGACCAATACCTCATGTGTGAATGTCTTCCTTTACTTTCCCTGTTTCTGGGATGGCATTGTACTTCATCACCACCAGTCAAATCCTGCACCAGCACTGGTTTCCTTTTGTAGTGAACCCAAGAAGCAGCTTCATGGCACAAACATACATGCAGAAGCTTTCAGCATGTTATCCTAATCCTAGCCATAGAATAGTTTGTATTGGAATGGACCTCCAAAGGTAATCTAGTCCAACTCCCTGCAATAAGGATGTCCCCCGGTTACATCAGACCCCCAGATCGTACAGGAGTGCATAAGCTGTGACACTAGAATTTGCCAACAGTCTCGTGTTTCTTCAGCAGTGACCTATTTATGAAGCCACAGAAGATATAACACACCCTCCCCCACACTCCAAAACAACAAACCCACACTTTAATGCACTTGGGGTAGTGGTACATATCTATATGACATATAGATACACTTCTTCCTGATCCCAGCTGGCAATTCCATTACAGAGATAAAAACACATCAAACTTTGATAACTATAAGACTTTGAAGGAACACAGGAAAATGCAGCAGATACTTTATGGACTTAGAAAATGCATTTCTTGGCTGAAATGCTCATTAATAAAACTTATAGATTGATATTAATTGCAGGAAATTACCTAATCTTTGTGCAACTTTTTCATAATTATTAAGCTTTATGTTTCAAAATCTAAGTTCTTGTGTGGTTTTTCTGCCCTCAGTAGATCTGAATCACTGTCAACAGCAGGGAAGGAAAGAAGATGAAAGAACATTTGGTATGGAGCTCTCCTGTTACAAAATAAGAAAAAGACATAAAACACATTGCAAGATTTGCAAAATACCTTTCACAGAATTAACTGGTCTCTATTAGAGAAGAATTCCAGCTTAGTAAGGTTCCACAAGTTAATGGCATGGTCTGAACCCAGAATAAGGCCAAAAGCCATCCAATTCAGTGAGATATTTTTCCCCTGGACTGAGAAAATCTTTGCATTCAACCTCAAGTCCCATCATGAACTTGCATACACGTCCTCCTACCATGTGTGCTGACTCCTGTAATGTGAACTGAAGTGGAGATGACAGGAGTGGATGAATCCTTGTCCTTCTCCTGCCAGTCCCTGTGCTTTCCCCAGAGGAAAGGTGTAGGACAGGGGCTCCCAACACTTTCTGCAAGCCTTTATCTTTACCTTGTCATCCTGGAGGCCAGCCACCATCCATTAGCTAACCAGAGATCACTCCTCTCTGAGACCACACCTGACAACTCTGCTCCCAGACTCAGGGGACAAATTGAAAATACAGCGACAGCAAATAACTTCTACAATCTACAAAGGTGGCAAATATGTCAAAAGCATTTTGATACTGAACTCTCACTTGAAATCAATGATCCAAATGGGACTCAACTTGTTCCTTACTAAGGGCTAAGGACAAGCTTAATATTTTGGAATTCATTCACACACGAGTTGGATGGACTTTATGAGTAACTGCTGTATGCGGCACTTTCCTGCATCATGCATTATTAAAATCCTGCAAGTGGAAGAACAAAAATGAGTGGGGCTTGCTCATCCATCCCTGTCCAGCTCCACACCAGAATAAGTGACCTCTTGACCTCCACAATTTTGCCTCATGCTAAGCCCCCAGTCCCCTGGCCTGGCCTTTCTTGAGTTTGTCCCCAGAGTTTGTCCCCTTATCCTTTTGCACTTTATTGCGATATGGGAGAGGTGATCCTTGCCTTCACTCAGATTTCACTCCTGGAGGGGGGCTGAGGAAAGGCCAGAAGGAAGCCAGGAGCATTCAAGCCACAGGTGGTGGTTTTTTCCCTGCTGCCTGCTTTGAAGAAAGTCCTTCAAACCCAAATATAAGTGTTCAGACTCACCTGCCAAAAAGAGTAGCTTGTCTGAAGGCATTTCTCCTTGTGGACATAGCCTAATCCTAGGGTGATCAGCCCTGGCTCTTGCTTTTCCTGTTGCTTGCACAGGACACTGCTGTGTCAGCATACTGCAAAGAGGTAATGTGACATACAGCCTTCATCTACAGGTTTTGTTTGTGCAATCAGCAAGGTGCCAGGGCTAGGGGATCAGTCGTGGGAGTTCTGTATTTCTTGTAATTGGGCTGCTATACTACAGCCCAGCAAAGTCGTGTTGCACCTCCTAACTACTGGGTAAGTCAGGGGACATGGTGAATGAAATGTTTCAGAAGTAATTTAGAGAAGGGTGTGATGGTGTCACTTCTGGCACTGCAGGGCCCAGGTCAATATGAAAACTAGTCTAGGAAATGATCAGGAAAAGCCTTGAGATTTAAAAGCACTGTGTATACCAAGCAGGATATAAAATAAATGCCAGCCCAAGAAGAGTGTCCCATTGGTCAAAATTTATGTTCAACATTTAGCAGCAACCACAACACTGTGGGAATAAGCCTTGTTCCAGTTAATTAAGCTATAGAGGTCCTTCATTCTTCTGGTGTGAGGGAGTACATCTCTGTGGAAAACCTGACATCATGCCAATGTGCACCAAAATCACACGCTTCTTCCAAAGTAGAATATTCAAGCATGACACAGCCACTAAAAGGCTGCTAAAAGATGCTGTCCATCACAGTCCCAAACAAAATGTCACATGTTAAACAATCATAAGGGAAACCATGCAGCTGGTGAGCCCTTCACACACATGTTTTCAAGGAGATAAAACTAGTGTCCATGTATATTGACTTTATGGAGCTTTTTGAGTTTCTGACAATCTGATGGACAAGCAATCTCCTAAGCCTGTTGTACAACCCCATATGAGGCTGTGGTTGGGTGTTTCATGAGGCATTGGTGTAGTCCTCAAGGTGGTGGAGCAGTGAGGACAGACGAGGGAACAAGAAGCTTTGTTCCCTTATGGTACTGGGTAGATGCAGTGCTGAAGGTGCCTTTCCCTCTTTTGTGCCTCATCGACCAAGCCACGGCTGAGTCAGACCTGTCACTCCAGGTACCGTGTACGTGCTTGTTACTTCTGAAACGACCCTCAAAAAGAATCAAAATTAGTTAAAAACCCCAAGGCCAAACAGCAGCCTGTGAGCAGCAGTTGCTCAGAGGAGAGGTGAAAGCTCCCACGGTTGGACCCCATCTTGTTTTGCCCCCAGAGGAGGCCAGGCATTGGGCTTGCAGCTCCAGTGGTGTCCTCTGGGCTTCTATGGTGGATGGTGCCCTTCTGCCCTGTGTCCTCTCCTCAGTAAGGCAGATTCAGTGGCTCAGGCTACAAGCCAGTAGGCATTCTGGTTCTACCTTGGTGTCTAGTTGTGGCTGACCAGGACTGAGCACAATCCTACCTGCAGTATCCAGCAGCTCTTTGGGGAGCATCTCCCAACTCATCACATTGATGTCACTCATGCAATCCCACAACAGCAGCTATCACCCCAAATGGACCTCACAGAGACATCCAGCTGCACACAAACCACATACCCACAAACCAGCTCTGAGACTTCAGAGCTTGTCATCCCAAGTCTTCTCTGAATGCCAATAGCCCTGTCAGTGTTGGTGGGGTCATCCCCAAGGCACCTTCATCCAGGGCATGAACTCCTTGTTGGTCCCCACCATTCTCCTCCAACACCTTCCTCACATACATCACCTTTCCTCTCACCTCCTCCACCCTTTGCCACCAAGCCTGCCTGCCAGGCTGACAGTGTCCAGACCAGTAACAGCAGGAACTGTGACACAAGAGGGCCTCAGCAAGGGCTACCTTTGAAAAAATAAAAAGCCAGAACATATGTGTGGTTTGTCCAGATCCTGCTCAGAAAGGCGTGTTTTACCTCTATGAGCTCTTCTGCATGCACAGTAAATCTTAGCAATGTATCAGTAATGTTCATCAAAGACCAGTAAAAATATGTCTGGTTCATTCCTTAGATTTCTCAATTCCTTTAGGAAATTAAAGGAATTAAATTAAACAAAAACATTCATATTTGACCTTGTAAACATATTTTCCTATAGCTCCTTTGTATTAAAATCCTGATGCCTTTGAAAAAAGTTCTATTTAGCAACGAGAGCTTTCCCATATAGCCATAACTGGATCTAGGAGGGAGCTACCTTGGCCGTACAGTGCTAATCACTGTGACAATTGTTTTGCAAGGTTGTGTCCCATCATACAGAATTATATTCATGGCATTATTGTAGCCCAACAAATCTGTCTCTATCCATGGGCAGTGGCTAATGACATATTGTTTCAGGGCATCTGGGTTTTTTTCCAGCAATCACTGGTGACTGACCCATTCTGATGGTCCTTCCTTATGATGCCAAAACAATGTACCTTTGCAGTCTTGTGATTGAGAAATGGTACAGTTCCTCTGAATCTTGACATCTCCTTTATGGTGAGATTAATTATGCCCTAGAAACATCTGCAGTTCACCCAATGATTTCCACCATGAGATCCTATACCCTTCAGTGTAGTCACTGTAACACAAAGTCAGTTTTACACACTTGCACTGCTCCTGGATTTTCTTTATGCCCAATGACAATAATTCTGGCACTTGGCACCCCTCTGGGGTACTTGAAGATATTGATGACACCTTTTGATTTCAGGTTGGTCCCTCCCTCTTTTGGGACATCTCATGGCTTGTGGAGTGTGTGTGCATATCAGTTATGGCCATCATCTTTGAACTCCACCTCCAGGTCTCTCCCTAGTGCTGAGGACTCTGCACCACCCTGCAGTGTTGGCACACAAGTTGTTTCAGACACTGCAAGCATAGGCCAGGAGCTTGTTTGGCAAGTTTTACTCAGAAGCCTGTGGGCTTGTTCTGGGCTGTCCCTAAGTCTGTGCAAGCATTTTGTCCCAACCCTCCATCACCACCGGTTAGACCTTCCATACAGGTTCATGTTTTCAGGGGGCTTCTGCACTGACATGGCTTGGAGCGGGTAGTCTGCAATTTGTATACTGAGGAATGGTGTCCTTTTGGAATCTTCTTCCATTCTTTATTGTTCCTGTGCACCTGCAGCAGAGGTGAAGCTGGTGCTCCACAATTTGCTGGAAGTATTTCTGCCCTTCCAGGCAGTCTCTACCTGTAGGTGCCTGTCACAGAAGTGCAGGAATACACGTGCAGCAGGTCACCAGGTATTTACTGTTACTTTGTTGAAAAAAATCGATGAAATAATATCTGGAAGGGCACTGGAGGCAGAGCTTTTTCATGCTGGCTAGAGGTGCTTATTTTGCCATCAGCCAGGTTCTCCTACTTTAAAGAGATGTGGAGCTAAAAATAAACGCATGGCCATTAACGCTGAAGTGCCTCGCAGCAATTGCCTGCGGAAAAAAGACAGGAGAAATGGTAGAGTATGGAAAAATAATTAACAGTGAATAGAGGCTGAAAGAAAAACCTGAATGAGGTGGGAATTACAGTAAAAGTCTTTTCCCAAGGGAACTCTGTTCTCCGTGTGCAGAAACTCACTTGCACCTCCCTGGCAGGGGCTTGTAGAAGGACTGTTTTCTTCTCAGCCAAAGGTTTTCTGGAGAAAGAGCTCTTGTTTGGATTTGAGAGTGGATCCTTGCATGCATTTTTACTGCAAGCCTGGCTTTCAGAGCCCTTAGTCTGACCACACACCTGTGACATGATGAAATTGGTGAGTTCCATTGCACAGGGAGAGAGCACTGGGAATGAGGGCCCTGGCTCACTCTCAAGAGCACAGAGGAAATCTGTGGTAGTCTGGGAACCTAAAACAGGAGTCTGAGCCAAGTTTATTGACAAAACCTGAAGAAACCAAACATATTTTGAAAAGTAGGCCCTTTTTTTTCCCCCTATAAAATGTGGTTGGAATTGTTTTTGAACCGCTGTGTTTCTTGTGAAGTCCAGAAGGGCTGTGAATCACGCGGCTGCAGTGACTCATTGCATTTGGGCTCAGACTCAGCTGTTGGACAACTCTCATTCCAGGTTTGGCCCCTGCCCTCTCCTCATCCCAATAAGGTGCCTCCACTTTCTCCCATGCACACACAGATCCAGAGACCCATGGAGCTACTCTCAGTGCTGAGGTGTTTGGCTTTGCCCACCATCCCTTTGGAAGGAGCATGGCCCAGGCTGGAAAAGAAGCTGGGGGCAACAGCTGCAGATGGTGGCTGTGCAGACACATGGCAATGTACTACTTGGGCACAGAGTCCTTCCAGTGCACAAGGAGGAGGCACGAGATGCAATCCTCAGTCTCTTAGGCTCTCTGTGCCATCTACAAACCAACATCACTATTAATACCTATTGATCTCACCTCCAGATATTGAGTCATATTTGAAAAGGGCTCCGAAATGCCTGCCTGGGAGATCCCACAGAAGTGTGTTTTTCTCTCCTGAACCCAGTGCCTGTACAGCCTTGAAACAAGGAGACTGGGGGGATGCTTCTCAAATCCATAACACTTCATTCAACGCAGACAAAGCCATAAATATGCTTAGATTTCTCTAATTAAAAACTAGCTCTTTGTAAAAGAGTAATGATCTGCTTTTTCTTTTTTTTTAATGGAAACTAAATTTTAATTACATCTGAGTAAATCAAAGCTATTTTCAAGTAACTGGGGAGTTTTTGTTCTCTGTTTTTGGAGTGTTTAAGATTCAGCATCTCAGTCTTTTAAATTTATCTGGTTTGTAGAGAAAAACCAATTTATGGCTGCAATCATTTTATTAAATGATGCTCTAAAGGACTTACCTGCAACCATTCCTGAAAGAGGTGTCTTGTAAGGCCAAATTTCCCACAAATCCCACAGTGATTACCATTTGTCTAAAAATTGAAGTGCCTGCAATACAATAAAGGAAATAGAAAAGCCTACACTTGATGCAGTTAGAAGAATTTGAAAAAGTGTAGTTAATTTTTCTAATTGGCTTCTCTCTTCAGAGAACAGAGAAAGAAGCACCACTGAGATGACTGCAGTTTTTCCAGAATTACATAAGCTTTGTGTTTGTACTAGCCATAACATCTGGGGAACATTTTTAAATCCTGTCAAACACATAGTGACCTTTTCTTTCTTGCAGCTTGATGGGTATTCCCAAAAAAATAAACTCAGTGTGATTTCTTGACATCTCCTCTGCTGTATGCCCAGGTTAGCCAGAGGCCTTATCCACACAGAAGAGAAAGAAAACAAACCACCTTCCCAGAGCTCCATGTCTTTGGATTGACCTAGACTGGAACAATGGCCTCTCTCTTGCACACTGCAACACCTAAAAGTGCCTTCCCTCTTTGGTCTCTGAAGCTAAATCTTAAAGATTTTGGCTTTGTTTTGGCCTAGTTTTGCTCTCTTTTCATCACCTTTATTTCACTATAGTTCTTTATTTTCTGAAACTGGAGAAAATCAAACCATATACTCAGAGTGCAATGCAGGAATCCTTGCACCTGTTTAAGTAAAGCTTTTCAATTTCTATTCATGTTGCCGGAAGTGATTATTTGCTAAGGATAAAAAGACATGAGTTTTGACATAAGTGTAAATTCTCATTTCTCAGAGCATAACAACCCCATCATTTAATAGAGGTATGAAAGGCATTTTACCAAGAGGAAACTACCCAGTAAATGCAGTGTCCAGGTTTCTTCTTTCTTGGAAGCAGCTGTTTCAGGCTGCTTTTAGACAGAGGATACTGTTCAGGGAGGAATGGCAGTCCCAACCTGTATTGCCAGTCTTCAACTTGTTGCTGGTACTTAATACTCTGTCTGCTGTATTTTTCATTTTTATTTCAAAACAGGTGTATGCAGGTAGACATGGCATCCCAATAGGACTTCCACTCTTTTCCATCCATTCTCCACCTCAAATCCCAACCCATCAAATAGTTGCATTTAATGACATTTACTCTGTACCATGGCAAGCAACATCTGGATGGAAATAACACTGAGATGGATGACAGGGAAACCCAGACAAAATCCAACTCTCCTAACCATATGGCTGGGCTCTCAGGACAGGGAGAAAGCAGATGTACTGCCTGCCAGTGGAAACAGGACTGTGGGTGAACTCATGAGCCTGAGCGTGACATCGAGAACACCACCACCATCACACTGTAAGAACATGTCTGCCAGTGACAGGTGCAGCTGCATCCGAGCAGTACTATCAGCTGTACCATTTATCAGCAGTACCATCAGGCAGGCAGCACGGCAAACTGCATTGAGGGCTTTCTTGTTTCCACACCACACGACATTGATTATTCACATTTTTCTGGGTCTTCTGCAGGTAATCTTAAAAATATTTCTGCAGTGAATACTTGTTAAATTATGCATAGTGTTTACTTTCACTCTTCTGCAGTTCTGCCATCTTTCATGAATATGAAAAGCAGAAATCGAGAGAGGTGCCTTTTTTTTGATGGCAAAATTTTCCAGAGCGATCATTCAGGTTATACAGATCCACACTTGTGCTGGTGCTGCCATTTACTTGAGCAGGACTTCTTTAGTGAGCGGGGATCACCTGCGTGAATACAGGGCAGGTCTGCACTGCCTGGTGGTTGCTGTATATGCCTGAACTGCCTCAAAACGCCTCAAGCAACATAACAGGGTCCAACAAAGTTAGTGCTGAACTCTTGAAATAGTGGCAAGGCTTAGATATAATAAGCAATGGATGTCTGCTAGGGACAGAGCTGGTGTTTCAGTGATGGTGAAGGAAGGGGCACGGTCACAGTCAGAAATGAGAAAACTGTAATACACATTCTTTTCTCTTGTTTTCCAAGAAAAACTGCCACTGGAAGCACTTTGGACCCTGATCCTTGATATACAGGCTCAGTGTTACCGAAGATACATGTTCTGGGGAATTCAGGAATATAAATCCACGTCAGCTTGGATGGGGCTTTGAGCAAACTGGTCTAGTGGAAGGTGTCCCTACCCATGGCAGAGCAGTCAGAATGAGATGATCTTTGAGGTCCCTTCCAACCCAAACCATTTGATGATTCTAGGATTCTATGCATGAACAGGTAACATCGCCCCAGGAATCTACACAGGCATTGCACTGCTTTGCAAAATTGGCCTTCAATCGCTTATGAGGCATGACTAAAACAGCAACTGAATTTTCTGTAACCAAGGTAATCCATGTTAAAATCTTCCTTTTTCTCAGTTTTTGCCATACTGAAATGAAGAATGTGTCAGTCAAAATAAGATCCAACATCTGAAACTGGGATTCTCACAAATACTCAGAGCCAGCTTACTTAAATTAGAGCAGGGTTAAAAATCCCTAATTATCATACATTTTCTGAAAAAAAAAAAAAATCCAGTTTGCTAAAAACAAGTGCACAAATTCCACAGTAATTAATATCCTTGCTTTTTTTTTTTCCCCCAAAGAAACTCTCTGAAAGAAGCTTCCAGAAAAATACTTATTCTTAAACAGGTAAGTATTTCAGTTGATATTTGTCATTCGAAAATTCAAACCTAAGTTCACTCCTTAAACCTGTTAAGGGATTCTGAACAAAAATATAACTAAGTAAATAATATGTCCACAAAAAGTAAATAAAATTTTTAAAATACTTGTGTATATTGAATGTCAATAATAATACATGGAGAGGAATGTGTTTGTCTAGCAAAACCTTCCCATAGTAAGCCGAGCTGCCTTGACAGGGCTGAGCCTGCTGATGGGTGGGAGTCATCAGAGCAGATGTAGGTGTCTAGCGACAGAAGGAAATAGGCACTTCCAGGACAAGATACATCTTATCCCAGAGTACCAGTCTAAAATAGATCAGACACATTGTAGCTCCTAAAATACATGTTCTTTTTCAACTCTAGAGCAAGCCTGGGTGGCAGGCTCTGATGTAGAAATCTCGATGATGCAGGGGTTGTCCTTAAAGGCAGCTGGGGCAGATCCCAGACAGAAATGATCTGGCTCTTCATAACCAATCTACTGTAGTAGCATGTGGCTGTGCCAGAAACTGGACAAACTGTACATCAAAGGCAAGTGGGAGGTTTGCTCTGCTACTCCATTTTATGCTTGGTTTCAGTGTATTGGTAATATCTAAATTTATGATATTAATCATTCATAATATCGAACTGTTATAACTTTAGATAGCCACTGAATCATATTTCCTTGCCTCTGGAAATACCTCCTCAGAGACCATTTGGAGACATCATACTGCCAGTGTATAGTCATCCTGAGTTTGGCTGCTGTACCCAAATGTTCCTCTGCTTCTGCAGTTTCCAGCTGATGAGCTCTGAGTATTCCTTCTTATTAGTTCCCTGCTACCTGGTCCCCACTAGCACTGCTGAATGCAGTTTGATTCCTGCTACTTCAGTCCTCTGGGTCATCTGATTATCACCTCACCATCTGCCCTGGACCAACAAAACCTTGTAAGTTTGTGTAAACACCAAATTTAATTGGCACCCTCATACACTAAGATAATTACTGAAGGGCTGACCCCAGAACAGATGTTTTCTTTAAATCAGACATAATAAAAAGGATATGATACCCAAGCTGTTGGATTCTTTTTCCCAAACTGTAACTTTAAAGTATTCTAGTCCTTAGATAGTCACTGGCAAGTTATACCTTGTCACACAAAAGGAATAATTTCATTAATTGTTCTTTTTAAAAACAAAATCCATGTAAATAGTCTCACAGGATTAGACCAGTAAAATGCTGTATATGTTGTGTGTATTAACACATCAAACAGGTATTTTCCTTAGCAAATCTTCTAATATTGCAGTATGACAGAAAAATATTCTAGTCCCAATTACTAATACTTCGCCAACCATCTCAGTATATTGAGATCATCATTATTTACCATTCAGCCTCTATAGCAACACTGAATAGAAACATATTTCCTAATATTATTTTCCTAATATTATAAATGGAGATTAAGGCTTTGCACATTCCAGCTGTGAACATACTGGGAGAAGAAACAGAGACTTCATCTGCTATTGTGTTTGTTCAGTTGGCTGAAAAAACCCAAACACTAATTTAGGCATACTTCATTAAAGGGATTTTATTCTTTGAAAAAAATTCAAGTTTTTGATTAGCTTCTTGTACTCTTCTAGCCCATTTGGAGCTGCTGCCAGGCAGGCTAAAGGCATCAATCTCTCAGTTTTTGCTGCACTTGCTGCTTTGCCAAATATATTAATAGCCAAGATCAATGTCGTACTGCCAGATTTCTGTCTGAGGTGTCCCCTGCAATGCCACACCTACCCCGCAGAACCAGGCACTGCTAATGCTCACTGTCTGCAGCAAAGACAGCCCCACAGAAATGCTGAATTAGCACGGGAGGCGGGAAGTGCTGAGTGCACTGGGAACAAACACACATCCATCATCCTATAGGTCCAGCAAGGAGAGATAGGCTCGCTATTTCCTAGTTTATCTATTCTGCCCTTGGTGTTTAACCAACAGCAACGTCACATTAAGATATTTTATAAGCCTTCCCAGCGTTATGTGAGTTTTGGCTCCTCCGTGGAGGTGGCGGGAGGCTGCACTTTTAACGAGTTTCCCTGTGACCTCTGTCAGGAGCCGGGAGTTTCTTCCATTAGGGAAACATTAGAGGAATCCAAAAGAGAAATTAGCTACTAGCAAGAAAAAATTGGCATAAGAAAATGCATGCTACTGGGGCCTGTTTCTCTTCTCACTCTCAATAGCTCTGTGCCATGTTAACCCTTGCAGGTTCAGATGAGATACTTCTGATGCATAAGGGTTTAAAGGAGCTCGCGAGTAGGTTCTTGTTTCTCTCTCCTCTGAGTATTTGCATAACAAAGCAAATGCTTGCTTCTGCAATTGGAGCTGTACCTGTGTACTTCCTAAAAGCAGTTTAGGAACCAAATTTAAGAAACTTCAAGCAGGCTCTGCCAATCCCCAGGAGGCAATATTTAAGCATGTAAAAGCAAGATATTTGCTTCCTCATCACGTTGCAGAGGTGGAATTAAAAGTTCTGGATATTTGTCTTGACTAACAAAATAGAGAATTATGCCTAACACATCCAGTCCTGACATTGGGAAAACTGATTTCTCTTGCAGGCACTAGGAGTGGAGAGTGCACAAGATTGTCCCACATCAGGCCATTCTCTTTTCTCATTCTCTTCTGTGAATATTACAAACCTGATTAGGAATAAAGAATACTACTGCTCACAGATTTGCCCTGTACTTTGGAAAGCTGCATCTGGCTGTTCCCTGCTTCCCCCTAAGCACTGCTTGTAGTGGTGTGCCTTATTCAGAAGCTGCATTAAGGAACAATCTGCAGCCAGAGGACACCTGGAAAGACTGACACAAATTCAGGTATCAATGGCTCCCATAATAATTTCCTGGCAGGAAGGATAGACTTAATAGTTTTTTTTATCTGGAATAACTATAACCCTGAAAATGATTCTGAATTGATATCCTAAAATAGCACTGTGGGGCTTTACTGGGTATGTCCAAGTAGCAGAGTAAGGCGCAGATGTGGTACCTTGTCACCACACACAGTGTCACTTCTAAGAGCCTCCTGGAGAGGTGACTGTGCCAGTCAGCTGCCTGCAGCCTGCTCAGCACCCTGTCAGGCACATCTGAGAAGTTCCCCATTCTGGAACAGAGTCAGTGAGAGCTCAGCACTTGCTGGGCCACTCTGCTGCATGCCTCTTCTCTTGCCTTGCTCCACCAGGAATGTGATGCTTCTGCTCTGCCAAAAATGCTAATTTTACAGGTCTTTGTGAAAATCAGGTATTACAGCAGTGAGAACATTAAAATGAATATCAAGACACGATAATTTCCAGGCCTTATTATAAGAAAGAAAAAGCCAAGAAGAAAAGGGTCGGGAACATGCTGCTGGGAGCAATAGAACAGCATGACACTAAGACCTTGTTAGCACAGCACCTTTCCAAAAATAGGACTAAGGCTAGGGTGGGGAAGACCAAGCTCTTCAGTCCTGGTCACATGTAATTATTTCTTGAATCTCAGTCCCTTGCAAGCAGAAGTATGTGCTGTCCTTGGGTTTCACCTCCCAACCCACAGCCCCAAGTGCCAGATCTGTCTGTCTGTGGCATGTGATCAGCTGCAGATAGCGGGGCTCCTCACTCAGTGCCACTCAGCAGGGTGGTTCCTTCCCTGTGCTGTGGCCTTTCATGAACTTAACGTGTTACACATTAGGTGTGACGTGTTAAGATAGGCCCATGTGTTCACTGCATGGCCCAGCACAGTGTTATCTCCCTGTGTGGAAGACACTGGCATGGCAGGGAATCAGGAGATCAGGTCAGAGCTAAACAGTAAGCACAGCTGGAGTGACTACAGAAAAAGTAGTAGAGCAGCTGCATTGCTATAGAGAGGTTTGGATAATTTCACTTGCCCAAGCACTTCCCAGCACTGATGAGGAAATCACACATAGTTCGTCTCTGAGGGAAAAAGCATTTTATCAGCATATGATTTTATGCAAACTGATCAATAAGTGGTGTGTGAGTATTAACATTTCTAAATTGCTTAACTGGTAGCATCCCTGCAGTCTGATGTTAGCAGAGCCATTTAAGTGATTTGCAGCCTTGTACTCAGCCCAAACCCCATCTGTCATCCTGACTGTAATGTAGTCTTGTTTGAAAGATGAAACAACTTTTCAAGGGTTAGTGAAATGGAAATAGCTACTTTTTTTATTCAGCCCCTTTTTTCTTTGGCTTTCCACACTCTCATCCTATTCTGAGAGCAAATAACCACTAGGAAAAGCTATTTCAACAAGCATCTCTTGATTTTCCAGTGCTTGGTTAGGACAGACCTGTGCTATTCCTTTCCCTTCACCCTCTTGTGACCAGATGAAGCATACAGTTTTAGTATGATTTTCTAAAAATTTAGGGTTTCACTTCAACACTTCCAGCTTCTTCCACTTCCAAACACTTCACCACTTCCAGATACTTAAAGAGGGTTTCTACTGAACAATTCTTTGTAATAAAAAAAAAAAAAAGAAGACAGTTACTCTGCTTATTTAAGAAGGAAAATTACTGTTTATCTGCAGTAGAGCAGGAATCATTCCTTTGATCTTACTCCTGGGAATGTTATAAAATAATAATAGGATAATCCTATCCATATGCCCACATTTTTGTTAGCAACCTGGCTGGGGCTCTGCATATTCACAGGGATTTGCAGCCATAAGTGAGCACTGATTTTGCTAGGCTGGGGAGAAAAATGTGCCTCCCCTCCTCTCACCTGTCTGTACCTGTCATTCTCTAGTCAAACTCTGCACTTGATTCTCTTTGCCTGAAAGCCATCTCTGCCCCATCCATTCCTGGTATCACACTAATGCAATGGTCCTGTCTCCCTTGTTGAGCAGATGTCTCCTGCAAGCTCCATCTCTGCATTTAATTTTCTCTGGTGCAGCCTTGGAAAGTCTCGATGCCAAGTTTTTGTCAAGGTTGTGCAACCAGTTTGGAGTGCAACTAGACACAGACCTTGATTCCACTGTCCCCAAGGTCTTCCTTTTATTATTAGACTTTGTTCACTGTTTGGCTACTATGTTTGAAATCCAATGTTGAAATCGAAATGTTAGCTCCACCTCAGCATCGCTATTACACAAACCAGGTGGAAATCTGCTGATCAGAACTCCCACGTACTTCTACCGGGCTAGGATTTCAGCTGGCTATCTCTTTGAAACACATCTTTCAGTACTGGATCCTTGCCACACGCACTGCTGGGGAGGTCAGTCCTTGAGAAAGGTCACTGGCAACTTCCAGCCCACCTATTTTATTGTTTCTTGTGTTGCTGAAATCCTATTCTGACAGTGCACTGGAGTACAAAGATAACCTTTGGTCTTCAACCAGTATCCTGTAGCGAAACCTTGACACAAAATGTATCACTGGATTTTTGTAAGGACACCATACACAGTGCAATCCCACATCAGAGCAATGTATAAATGCAAGTTTAAATATTAAAGAATGCAGCATTTCTTTGAAGATGTCTTTCACAGCCTGCCACTGTAAATATACAGGAGCACATTGCCAGCAGTGGGACAAGACGGATGCCTGCCGTGCCTGTAGATGGTGTGCAGCACACAGCCCACCTCTGCTCCCTCTGAGCTTTCACTCCAGCTGTGAAGTGGGAGCTGTGCTCTGTCTGCCAGGGGGAGCGGTGGGATTTTGCTACATTCTTCTTAGCTCTGTAGCCAAGAAGGTTTAGAAGGATCTGGGTCAAATTCAAAGGAAAAGCACTTTAGCAGTCAAAGCACTCGTTTTTTTCAGAATGTGCTTGTGAAAACAAGGCATAATATGCAGCCAGGAAAAGTTCTTACCCTGTCCTCAGCAGAGCTCACAGATCTTGCAAAAGGCACAGCTCCTTCTTGTCCTGCCATCTGTCCTGCTCAGACACAATGGCTCTGACCCACCAGGTGCTTGCTACAAAAGAACACAAAGAGAGCAGAAGGGAAGGCAGAGACCAAGTTCTTTCTCCTGTAATATTTTACTGGATCGCTCTGTGTCTGTTACTGTACCTTTCTGAGATTTTGGCTGGTGTTACAAACTTCTTCACCGGGTCCTTTGATTGGTCAGTCATACATCTGCATTAGCCCAGTATTGTCATCTTGGATGTTTCGTTTGCATACTTGGATCCTGTGGCCCCAATCTGCTTCTGGCCTGACCTCCTTGGTCCTATTCCCTTTGTATCCAGGATAATCACAAGCATCTGCTACCCACAGTCAGCAGCTTTTGCAGATTATGCAGCTTCTGAGAGAGCGTTGGCCTATTTTATTTTGTCAATATGAAGACAGAGTCTGTGTCTACCACCCGAGATGCTTCAATGCCCTCTGAGATGTTTGTAGGCAAATCTCATGTTTTTGTACTCTGCCAGGCACAGAAACAAAGAAGGAGAGGAAAATTCCAGGAAGAAAAGGCAAAAACTTAGTCCTGTTATAGAAGGTCTGTATCTTAACCTTATCATGATACAAATAAGTAAATAATAAACTTGGGTTGCTTTGTAGGATGATGCTGCATTAGAACTGGGCACTTCAAATAGCACAGAAAAAAGGGGGCCAAGACAGTGCTGCATGAGGCTGGTGGTCCATGGGGTAACAAACAAGTGAGGATGTGTGGATTGGGATCCCAGTTTTGCAGGTCAGGGCCAGCTCTTATTTTGCAGGTGAAGTCCAACTTTCGAAAAGTAAAAGACAAGGGACCTGAAAGAGTGCTGTGACACCTGGCTGAGTCAAAGACAAAACACCTATTTATTCAGAAGGAAATTTTTTTTCCTCCCTGGGGGAAATACAAGGTAATTCTGGTGGTAATATCAGAATTATCTGCAGATTCACTAGTATGCATGGGATCATCTTCTTCCCCTGCGCAAGCTGAGGGCTGCAGTGGTGAAGAGACCTGTCAGCAGCTGTAAGAATTCACCTGCCAGAAGGTGATAATAGGAGGGGAAAGAGATTTTGGGAATTCAGTTCCATGGTTCCACATATAATTCATAAAAAGGCTTTTAGATCCTAGGTTATATTCATTTCTGAGTAGCCTGTATTATCACACTTTGCCTTTCATGTTTCCTTGATTGCCAGGTTGTGTTAATTGCTAAAAAGACCTTGCCTCTAAGGCTTTCTGGCCCCTTCTGTAACAGTGTGTGGTGGATTGACCTTGGCTGGACACCATGTACTCTCCTAAGCTGCTCTATCCCTCCTCTCCTCAACTACACAGGGGAGAGAAAATGTAATGGAAGGTTCCCGGCTTGAGATAAGAACAGGGAGAGAGCATTCACATTTTACCCTCCCAGGCAAAACAGACTAGACCTGGGGAAATTAATTTAATTTATTGCCAATCAGTTCAGAGTACGGTAATGAGAAAAAAACCTCAAATCATAAACCACCTTCCCCCTGCCTTCTTCCCGGTCTTAACTCCTGATTCCTCCTCCCCTCCAGCAGTGCAGGGGGACAGGGAGCAGAGGTTGTGGTCAGTTCATCACGGGTTGTCTCTGCCACTGCGTCCTCCTCAGGGACAGGGCTCCTCACACTCTTCTCCTGCTCCAGCATGGGGTGCCTCCCACGGGTTGCTTATGAATGGCTTTGAGTGCCTTTTCACTTTGAAAACCCATTGTCACATTTTAGATAGCTACATTCAGTCTCAAGGTGGAGCTTCAGGATGGATTAGTAGTTTCTTGCCCTCCTCCCCAGTATGCCCCTTTGGGACTGCTGGTCAGAGACTTTGCAAGAGGATCTTTAATTTGAAAAGCACTACAGAAATGTCAGATTACACAGGGACTTCATGCCAGAAGATACTTCCTCACTGTCTTTGAGGCAGTTTCAAGCCCAGTGACTTGTTGTTGCTGTCAGTCGTTTAACCCCAGCTATCAGCCAAAGACCGCGCAGCCACTCACTCCCCCATCAGAGGGACTGGGGAGAGAATCAGAAGGGAAAAAATTAGAAAAGTCAAGCGTTGAGATAAAGACAGTTTAATAGAAAGCAAAAGCAAAGCAAAACACAGAATTAATTCACTGCTTCCTATGAGCAGGTATTCAGACATCTCCAGGAGAGCAGGACTCCATTACATGTAACAGCTACTTGGGAAAACAAAGACCATCACTCCAAACACCCTTCCTCCTTCCCCCCACTTTATAGATTGGGCATGATATCATATGGTATGGAATACCCCTGTGATCATTTTGGGTCACCTGTCCTGGCTGTGTCTCCTCCCAGCCTCCCATGCACCCCAAACTTCCTCACCAGTGTGGCAGTATGAAAAGCAGAAAAGGCCTTGGCTCTGTGTAAGCCCTGCTCAGCAATAACAAAAACATATCTGTATTATCCACACTGTGTTCAGCACAATTCCAAAACACAGCCCCATACTAACCATGGTGAAGAAAATTAACTCTACCCTAGCCAAAACCAGTACATCAGTGCTGACAGACCAAGAAAATAATGTTTGAAAGCAAGCAGTGCCCCTAGCCCATGAACTTTTCTATCAAGTTGATATATTTGCACCAGCAGTGGTGCAAAACCACCAGCTATGTCCTGGGCTGCATCCCAAAGAGTGTGGCCAGCAGGTTGAGGGAGAGGATTCTGCCCCTCTGCTCTCTGGAATACTGCATCCAGCTCTGGAGTGCCCAGCACAGCAAAGATGTGGACCTGTTCGAGCAAGTCCAGAAGAGGGACACAAAAACGATCAGAGGGCTCGGGCATCTCTCCTGTGAGGACAAGCTTATAGAGTTGGGACTGCAGCCTGGAGAAGAGAAGGCTTCAGGGAGACCTTATAGCACCTTCCAATACTTTAGAGGGCTTACAAGAAAGCTGGATAGGGATTTTTTACAAGTGCATGTAGTGATAGAACAATGGGAAATGGCTTCCAATTGAAAGAGGGCAGGTTCAGATTAGATATTAGGGAGAAATTATTTTCTGTGAAGGTGATGGGACACTGAAACAGGTTGCCCAGAGAAGTTGTGGATGCCCCATGCCTGGAAGTGTTCAAGGCCAGGTTGGATGGGGCTTTGAGTGACCTGGTCTGGTGTATGGCATTCCTGCCCATGGCCAGGGTAGTTGGGACTAGTTGGTCTTTAAGGTCCCTCCCAACCCAAACCATTCTATGACTACAAAAATCCAGCACTCTCCAGATAAATGGAGACTCTGAGTTTCCAGTATTATCAGTCTGGCACCTTTTCTGATCTCCAAATTCTCCTGAAAATATAAATGGAGATGGTGAGGAGAGCTAAAGGCAAAATTGGTATCTTTTCTTCCCGTCAAAGTGATGAAATTAAATCCTTTTTAGTAAGAACTTCCATTCAAGAGTAATTTCAACTATGAGAGACAAGTACATTGTTACTAATGGAATACTTTTTCTAAAATTTTAATCAGGAAAGAAAATAAACTGGCAAAGAATTTCTATGATAATATAAAGCCGTTGAATTAAAATATAGCATTCCATGTAAATTTGTTGTGGTTTTTTTTTCCTTGTACTTGGGATGCTTCCAGCCAAAGATCTGGCAAGTTATAAACAAACAGATCAGCGTATTGCAAAGATTTTTTTCCTCTCCAAGAGTGGATTTAGAAACTGAAATCTAAAGGGGAACAGGCACAGAATGATCTCGACAGCTGCTGCAAGGACTGCCCACTCAAAGTTGGAATTATGGGATTTTAATGCATCATCTGACCTTGATCATTAAAAGAATGAAATGAAGAAAAAAGTCAAGATACAGTTTTTGTGCTTAAAATAATGAATAATTTATAGGAATAACATTCAATGTATGATAGTATAGTAACACAAGAAGAGGTATATAATGTCTGCACATGACAAGAGAACATGAGTTCTTACCTGGTTGCACTCATTTTGGTGGTGCTTCCATTGAGTCTGAGCCTTGTCTGGGTAAGGATAGCAGAACATCTGCTCTGGAGTTCTTGTCTGAGACGAAGCAATTCTCTTTCCTACTTCTTCCTGCCAAAGCAGGTTTTTCCCTATGTTCACACAGGATCAGACCTTTGCTAGGCCTACTGGGGAACCTCAGCCATTACAATCTACATGAAGAAAAGGTGTAAAAAAAGGAAACTTCATTATTTCCATTCTAGAGAGTAAGGAACAAAACCCCAGAAGATGCAGAGCACAGGGAATTAAATCTCAGCCTGCTTAGTCTCAGCCCATTGCTGAAATATCTGTCCAGTCTTTCTCTCTGAAAAAACTCTGGCTGTTACTCTACATTTTGGGATTCCAAAACTAAACTTTGTCAAAACCTTTGTGGAGCGTCTGTGTGCATGAACATGTGTCTGCCATTGAGCAGAGAGAAGAGGAAGGGTGCAAAAGAAGAGAGTATGAAACAGAGCAGGAACTGGGAATAAAATGCTGATATAATACTGTCACTGCCATCAGTAGTACAGAGTTACAGTATCAGCAGTGTGCATTACGTTTTCTTTTGTGATAAGGCAATTGAAGGAGGATATATCAACGAATGCTGTTGAGCACTGAGCTCAAGGACTTGTAGACTCATTGTAACTGCAAGCATTCACTGAAGGCTACCTCAAACCCAGGTCATTGCTAAGCTCTCTCTTCTACCCAGAGTGTTTTGTTACCTGATAAGACACGAGGCGTTCTTTCTGTGGTCTTGTTTATGTCCTCAGGTGGCTAGTTTACAGAGTTGGCAGGAATTGTGTTATTTCTGTTTTCTCCACTTCTCCCTTGGCTTAGCTAAAATCCACCCATAGCTTCCAACACAGAGTGGGAAGAATGGCACAGGCAAGGGAGACTGATAGGCAGGCAGACAAAAAGTGTGAGCTTGTACGTATGATTTCCTTCGGAGAAAAAGCTAATATTGTCTGCATTTGTTCCCTTTTGACATACTGCAAGTGAAGACTTAAAATAACTCACATGAAAATTGCATCTAGGCATGGCATTGCATATTTTCATAATGCCCATTTCTTCTCCCTTTAACATCTCAGCCGAAAATAGTAGTGCTAAAATGTCACTAAGGAAGAAAAGTCTTACCCAGACAAGTTGCTTGGCTGCTAAAAATCAATTCTACCTGCACACCATCTCTGCTCATTCAGCATGAACTGACATTCACATGGATCAGGGAAAAACACGCTTTTTCCTTCCTTCCTTCCTTCCTTCCTTCCTTCCTTTTGGAAGACTTTAATAAAGACTTCTTCCAAAAGTCTTTATTGCTTAGGGTTATTTGTTGATTATCCAGAGAATTATTACTAAACTGACTCATCTTGCTAAGTTTTCTCTTATAAGGAAGGATCATTTGTATAGGCCACTTGCAATGTGAATTCCAGCACTGGAAGTGCTTTCACATGTGGATATCATCATCATGGCTAAGCTTCACAAACGACGATACAGGAAGGGCTCTACCCACGCTCACTACGAGCGCCAGTGGCTAAAAAGGCCAATGCGGGATAGACAAGTCCAGGAACAAAAGGCACAGCTAAAAGTCTCCTTAGGTGGAATTGACAAGATGCGGTTCTTTCTGCGATGTCTTTTCTCCTCAAGGCTAATTCTACGTGAGTTTTCAAAGGAGGCAGCAGAGTTATAGATGGTGTGTCTCCATAGTTCCCGATTTGAGGCCAAAGTGGACCACTGATGGTGGTCAATATGGCCAAGACTGAAGTGTTGTTTCAAGGAGTCCTTGTATCTCCTCTTTGGGGCTCCTCTATTGCGGCCTCTGGTGGATATAAAACTGTAGAAAAAGGAAAACAAACAAAACCTGGAAGTCCAGGGAATTTTCCTGTACTTAATGTTCAGAAAATGTCATTGTGGTCTATCATACAATACAGCTTTATTAAATTCCATTGATTGTGAATAAAAGAGAATTGAAAAAACATAGGTGAATAGCAAAAGCAGTGTTCTGTGAGAGTTCAAAGGAAGGAAGGACCTTCTCAGTGTGATGATAATATGACATTAAGGACTAAGTATCCATTTTATTTCAGCTGCTCCATATTTTTTTCTTACACAGTTCTGTTGCACATCCTTTTTTTTTAGTTCTCCTAAGCTGTCATGAGTTCAATAGGATTCTTAGAAAGATTCTTATTCCCTTATTCTTTCATGAAAAAGATGCTCCTCTGAGCAGAAGTAGGTATCATGTTTTCTTCCCACCTTGCTTGTTCCAACATTGGCTATTTAATTCAATTTTGGTTTATTTAAGGGATTTAGGAGCTTGGCTTTCTAAACCCTGCTTAAATAAAATTAAATTAAAACCACATTCTGAATAATATCTAAATTAAAAATGAGGAAAACTCATCTTCTCAAAAAACCCTGAAATGCAAGTTAAGTTTTTGCCTTGAGCTGAATCCTTTCACTGTCTCTCTGGTGTGCCTGGGAGTCGACTCACTCCAGACTGACCCTCAGACATCTCTGTGGCTCTTGGTTGAGAGATTTTTCAGGCCATGAACACCCTTTCCCAAAGAGCCATGCTACTCTAGGGAGCAGTGGGAGCATTTTGGCATGTGAGCATCCTCTCTTGAACATCTCTGCTGTTGATTTGGGAATGCAAATAAAACATTTTGGCCTTGAGGATTTCTCCTGCACCAGGAAAAATAAACACCTTGAGTGGCTTCCCTCCCTGAAAGTACCTGCTGCTGCAAAGCCAGTGCCTCAAGGAGTTTCATATACGATCTGTTTCTAACCTGGCAACATTGGACCTAGTTTACCTACGCTTATCAGCAGATTACTGATGAGTTTTTTAGAGCCTCTAGTCAGTAGCCACTTGTAATCACCAAGCAGCCTGATTTTAAGGTACTGAGACAGGATGAGCACTTTAGCTTTTGAAAATATTTTGACTAGTTGTTAATCAGGTTGACTGGCTGCCAAAACTAAACCACAGGGCTCTTTTAGAGGGGTTATATTTCCATGGAGATATTTAGTTAGCAAAAGGAAAGGGAGTGCCTCCTTCCTCCTCTTCACTTGGAATCTGTGGTTTAAAATAGGTTTAAAAAGGAGTAAATTCTTTTTTGAAAAAGTCTCACATTTATTTGATCAGGTCTAGTTCTACTTCATTCAAGACAACACCTGCCTCCATGTCACTGCACAAATATTAACTTTCTACTAATTTTTTAGTAGAAAGTGGGAGACGTTTTACCCAACAACCAGAATGGATAACTGTTAAGCAGATTTCTGGTCCTCCTTAAGAACTTTTTGCAAGTTTTTGTGAGATTTTTGTCCTAACTCCTCACATTTCTGTTAGTACTATTATTGCCAAGGAAAAGGACGCAATAGCAATTATCATCGTTATTATTAATATTAATAATAATAATAAATTAGTAATAATTAATAAAAATTATGTCTGACATATTTCAGTCTACAAAACCAGACTCCAGCTTTCTCTTTTTATTTTCACTCATTTTCTATTCTGACTTTCCTTTTATTTTTCTTCCTCTTTCATGAATCCATCTCATTCATCTCCCTTTCCTAGCACTTTCTTGCCTCATTCCCCTTTGGCCTTGTAAGTCACACACTAGCCATTTAGTTGCTGTTCCTGGTCTTTGTTTCTCACACTATAAAGAACAACTCTTTGGTTCCTCTGGAACCTACTAAAGACCATTGCTCATCTCACATGCAAAGATGAATAAAAACTTTGATGATAGCAAAGCCTGAGTTAATATTTTCCTGGATCTGTTGGCTTTCAGCAGACTTCCCCAACTGGATAAATAAATAAATGTGTTAGTTTCAATAACCATTAATCACATACTTATAAGTCTTTGTTGCACAAACCCACTACGCAGTTGAATATACAAAAGAAGCACTGAATTATGCAGAAATATGGAAAAAGAAAAGGAAAAAATCCTATAAATATATTAAAACACTATAAAGTTTTTCAATGCACACAAAACTATTGTTTCTAGGTTTACTGAAGCATTTGTGATGAAGATATTGAACGAAATGACAGAGATACATTTTAAAGTATCTTGAAAACAGAATATGTTGCTTTCAGAATACAATAGACTTAATTTAATATTTGGTTGCACTGATAGCGTCTGAAGGTTAATCTCTGAAGTTCCCTTCTCATATAGCTGTGACTCTTAAAAAATGTCTGAAACACTCATGAGAAAAATAACAAAGACAGATACCACTTCCCTATTGTTTTGTTAAGGTTTAGGGTTATTGTTTTCATCTGCTACATTGTGTGATGCCTGTGTAGGCAAAGGCGGGTCAGCCTAGAATGCAGTCTGTGTTAGGTCTCCTATTACCTCCTCAGTCTCCTCTTGTTTACTTTGTATGAATTACCAGGAAAAAAGGACCTATTTGTCTAACATACTCAAGAAAAACCCTCTTCATGAATATCAGCTGTAGGAAGGCCATGTCAGATCCAAAAAGACTTTCCCAACAGAAATTAATGAAATCTGTTTATTTGCAACAGAAGCAAATATTTTTGAAAATTGACACTTCCCAGTGCGAACAGCTGTTTCATTGGAAAATTCCTGACCAGCTGTAGCATGTGGAAAGACAAGGTCATCCTAACTTCATGTTGTCATCTCGTGTTCCTTGGAGGATTAATATGGATCAGTAATAACTGCAGCAGCCAGAGCAATTAATAATTGAAAAGGAGCTAATGAGCTCATTGATGAAGTCAGCAGAGTCAGAAATTTCTTACCCATAATATTTCTGTCTCTTTTTGATCTTTTTTACACCATGTGCTGAGCAAAGAATGGAGTTTTTTGGCTTGTAAGGCTTGACCATCCTTTATAAACGGAATTCTATTTGATGATACTAGCTGATTCTGTGATTCTGTGACTAAGAGTAGGTTCCTGGCCATTAAAATCCTGCCTGAGTTTCTCAGGTTTTCCTGCAATCCGTGCTTTGTCTTTGAACTTCCATACAGTTCATTAATTTAGGGACCTGAGACCATCTTTACTCTGTACATTATTTTAGCCATCAAATACGCAGGCCATTAAAGAGGAGTATGTGACTACACATCTTGTGTACACGTTTCCCTTCATCCTTCAGGCTGAGCAATCCTACCCATTAGGCCTTTTGCAGTGCTTGTGTGGCCTTTAGTAAGATTCACCAGCAACACAGAAAAATCTTAATCTCTGGGTTCATCTGCCATCTTCATCTTTGATGTAAAATCAGCTTGAGCTGTAATCCAGGAAGTTCTTGCTAGATGCTCAGGCTGATGCTCTTAACACTCTTGCTCTGCTGAAGGCTCTGGGCTGGATGCTGTCTCAATGAAATGACTGGACTGCATAGGAAGCTCCTACCTCTCTGATAGACTCTGCAGAGAACAGAGAAAACCTGCAATAGGAGTCATTGTTTAATCAATCAGTGCAGTGTAAGGAATGATCGGTCAAAGGAGAAGCAAGAACAAGAAGGCAGTCTCATTTTCCCAGCTGCCTCACCTTTCTCTTTGCAAAACCCTTCCAAAGTTACATACTTCTCATGCAAGATGTCTTTGGGGCTTTACTAGACACACTTTAAATTAGAATTTTCCTTGCTCTTTGTTTTTCACAACTTTACGTTTCATTTATGGCACCTGCAAAACGCCACCTGTGCTTGGCAGGGATTATTCTGAATGCAAAGCACAGATCAAATGAAAGGTCTAGAGCCACGAAAAGTGTTCTAAAAGTATGCCATGAATTTAAGAAAGAGATACTCAGCCTGCAAATCTAAAATTTTACCCTAAAATTACACAGTGGCCATTAGTAGTCACCTGTTTACCTGCAAAACTTCTGAAGTTCAGGTTCCTGTGGAAAGGAAGAGGGAACAGAAAGAGAAGCAAGAAACAGAAACAGAAACAGAACAGAAGGAACAGAAACAGAAAGAGAAGTGTCAAGATGCAGTTCACAGGGCTGCAAGCAGAAATTTCTGTTTCCATCAGGAAGAAACCTATTTGTTAATATAAGGAATAGTACAGAATGATGTCTCTATTCTCGGGAAAACTGAAACAGGGTAGTAAGTGCTCTATCCTAACCATGAAGGCCAATGCATCAAAACAGCAAATGTGGGAGAGAACTGGGAAGGACTGTGAGTGTGTGGTTGATGGCATGCCATCCTGCTTCACATGACCTCCTTAATGGCTGTATATTCCCAGCAAACATGATTCATGCAGCCAAGGCAGATAAAATACACATGCTTATCCTAAAGAAGAAAAGAACTTCAATTATACTGTTCCAGGGCAATAATCCCATTAAACAAAAGCTGCACACTAACAGGATGACAAATTAAAGCAAGGAACAATTCCACGTACAGCTGAAAGATGCCGAGCTGTTCAGTCCAGGATCTATGAAGGAGTGCTCCTAAGAACTGGAGCAAGATGTTTAACTCTCCTTTGCTGATGCATGCTCTGCCTGCTGCTTAATCCTGGAGGATTTTTAACCCTTTTCCAATGGCTGTGCAGGACTTTCAAAACTTGCCTTTTCCACAGATTTCCTGGAATGTACAGACACTTATCCTAATAGTTTAACCAATCTTGACAGCACCCCTCTAAGCCCAAAGCAACAAATGAACATTTTACAGACTATGAGCCAGATTCATTATTTTTGTTGCTGAGTAATGCATGAAGAAGATTAGGCCCATAAACTCCTATCACTACATCTGCTTCAATTTTTTTTCTAGAGCACTCCAATAACAAAAAAAAACCAAAATAAAACAAAACAAAAAACCCTGCCAAAACCCCCCCAAAACAACAGTGATAAGTAAGCTAGTGAGGTAAAGAACACATTTATACACCTAGACAATGCTATGTTGAAAATGTCTTCTATTAAGGTTCCAAAGTTCAAAAAGAAAATAGTTATTGTGTTAATGACTGGAAAAACTGTACATCTTTCCTTAGAGAATCTCCAGGTCCCTGTAGGTGCACTTCACTGGAGCTGCTTTCCCAGCCAATATCTAGCAGGTATTTTCAGTTCCTTAGTAGGAATATGAAAACAAATAGATGCAAGTACTAGTGAGCTCTTTAATAACAATTATCAGTCACAGTTATTGATTACAGGAATCGAAGGCTAAAACTGTGTTTGGAGTCAGGGATGGAAACTGCACAGAGCTGCATTACAGCATCAAAGGATGCTGTACATAGGAGTGAGACTTGAGCTGGCTTCAGGCCACATACACCAGACCAAGGAGTGACACAAGCCCATGGCCAGAAGAAAGGCAACACACCAATACTACCCACTTTGGCCCTGGACAAGGAGTCAGCAGGACTGGGATTAGACTGGTTATTTAGTAGCAGGAATGTGGGCAGCAGGAACAGAAGCTGGTATACATGGCTGGTATACTCAGCATCTAATGAGATCCTCTGAGACTAAAAAGCGTTCAGGTGGCTGGCTGCCGCCCTCTGCCTCATGGGATTTGTGAGGAATAGCTGTAGATTTAGATATTTTTGGAATAAACAATCAATTTAATGAAGCAGGATTCCTCCATTCATTGACTGTCAAGAGCATACATTTGCAAATCAGTATGGCATCAACTCATATTTTAGCATTTAAAAAAACTAGAACTGTGAGCATGGTAGACTTTCATAAATATTTGGAGCACCGCTTGCCTATGAATTTATATCCCATTTATAAATAACTTAATTTGTATTCCTATTCCTATAATACAAGTAATTCCACTTTAATGTTATAAAATGCTCTGTAACATGTTAGTTATTTTAACTACCATGATATTCTATTGCATATATTCATGTCTGAATATCTAATAGAGAACAATATTTTTAAAAAATGCTTTACTGATAGACTGCATGATAAAATGCAGTAGTTTATAGTAGGAAATGTTTATATTATTACTTTATGGGACATAACATATTGATATATGAAATGCTACTATTTGGATAGCTACAGATAATTTAAAAACTATGTTAGCCTAAATGCAAAACTGGTTAGGTAGAGAAATAATAAGAGCTCCAAAGTACAATTTACTTTGTAAGCAGACAAAACTTCCCTAGAACTTTCTGAATTCTGGAATTTACTGAAGACTTGTCATTAAATTTAATTGTATAATGTTGAATTTATATAGGACACCTCACTTTTACAGAACAGATTTAGTTATACCTGTCCCTTCCCAAACAGAAGGTAGATTTTTTAACTATATGTGTGTTGACAGTGATGGCTGGTGCCTATAAATTATTTATATTGAAATAATATTATTTTTCATTGTGCATTTGCAGTGAATTCATACTGGCTGATCAGCTATTAAGAAGAAATCAGAGAATCGGTACTTGGCCCTTTGATATGGGGGGAAATTTTTTCAGAATCCCTTCAGAGATTTTGCAGAAAGGCACTTTTCACCACTTCTTTTGAGTACCGTGTTATTTTATCAACTGTTAATTATTCCTTTTGAACTGAAAAAAAAAAAGCTATGTCACAGTGATTTTTTTTCAAGAAGTTGTTTATGTAACACATGCATATTAGGATTAACAAATTTGCTTTCTGTCTTTTCTCTCTGTGTAGCTTCACTGTAGGGTTAGATTACCTCTTCACCTTTTTTGGATGAATCCCCAGGCTTAAATGCTGCTTTGTACCAACCAGGTATTTCTAACTCAATGCAGATTTTTTCAAGGGACATGCACTCACCATAGCAGTTCTAGGCTGTCGTCTAGACTTCTCAGGAATCTTAACCATCTTTCTTGTTCTTCTGGCATTTGCAATAATACCAAGAAACAACAGACCTGTGCTAATGGAAAGGAGAAACACATCAGATGAGATCTGCACATCTACCCACACCTGGAATTTTGCATCTATCATCAAGCCCGAGCAAGTAATTCCAGAGTATCTGAGGAAGAAGGGACTCAGGCAGCCAGGTGACCTTGGGAGAAAATGTCACCCTTACAAACCTAAATCCAAACCAAACAACCTGACTCTATGTATACTTTGCATTTCATACCAGACACCCCCGTGAAAAACAGAAAGGAAAAGCAGAACTACACTTGCAAAATAAATATACTGGGCAATTTGTGCTCCAGGTGCTCTCGGACACTCAGCTTTGTCAGATATGAACTGCCCAGACTGCTTCTGACATTCAGCTTCCTTTTCTTCAATTTAAGTATTGAAAATACTTATAAAGAATTTATGTTTATTCAGCAAATGCACACACTTACATTGAGATCATCCTCTAGGCCTTGTATTGTCAGTAGATAGAAAGAGGCATTTCCAGGGCACAAATTCTCCCACTTTTAAGCAGACAATTAAAACAACCCAGGTGCATTACCCTGTAGAAAGGCTTATCTTTCTTCACTATCAAGGAAACCCAGGAAAGTTGAAATATTCAAGTTGAGAACATCTGAAGTTCAGTGGAATTCGTTCCGCCCCTTATTTTTAAAGGCTTTGACTACTTCACTTAGCAAATCCCACAGCTCTCACCAAACTTCCTTTCCCTTGCTCTCCTCCCATCCTTTGCAATTTCCCTTTATTTTTCTGCCTAGTTTGTGCTGTTCATCCTTTTTCAGCTGATGTAGCAATATCACAGAGTTCTTAAGAACACCAGGTTTGCTTATTGCAGTGGGCAAAAGATGAAACGTAAAAGCATCAAAATAAAGCGACAAAACAGAATGACAAGCAAAAAAGCCAAAGCAGTTTTATCAGTACCATCAGCTTTTAAATACTGTTATATTTTATGAGAAAACAGCCTAAATTAGGCTGCAGATATTATTTGAAATGCATAGAAATGACAAGACTAAATGATGCAGAAGCAGTCTGCTCTTCTGCAGAGCACTAAAATGCTATATTTATAATTGGGACTCAGCATAGCTTTCTAGAAAGAGACCTAATAAATGACAGAGAATATAGCCAACTTCCAGTTTCCAAAGTATGCAAATCTGTCATGCAAACCATAGATTTTCCTTCTTCATGAACATTTTGGAATTAATCAGACAGACATGTGAGCATTGTGTATGGCAGACATGCTGTGCTACTGTTCTGGTGGTTTTAAACTAAGAGTGTTACATTGCATTTTTCACTATGAAAAATTTAGCTAAGAGGTTTCTAGCAGCTTTTCAATCTCATATCCTTGAATATCAAATGTCAACAAGGTTTTTATGTAAATATCACAGAATCACAGAATAGTTGAAGCTGGAAGGCACCTCTGGCAATGATCCAGTCCAAAGCCTTGCTCAAAGCGGGAACAGCTAGAGTAGGTTGCTGAGGGCTGTACTCAGTTGGGGTTTGAACATCTCCAAGGATGCAAACTCGCATCCTGTGCCAGTGTTTGATTGCTTTCAGAGTGAAGGTTTTTCATGTCTTTAAACGAAATTTACCAGATTTCGATTTGTGTCCATTGACCCTTCTCTACTCACTAGGCACCGCTGAGAAGAGTCTGGCTCTGTCTTCTTTGCTGTCTCCTGAGCAGGTGTTCATAAATATTGATAAAATCGTTCTGAGCCTTCTTTTCTCAAGACTAAACAGTCTCAGCTCTCTCAGCTTCTCCTCATATGAGAGATGCCCCAGGCCCTTAATCAGGACAGCTCTTTTCCAGATTTGATATGTATGTCTGTGTCTTACTGGAGAGCCCAGGGCTGGACCCAGCGCTCCAGATACATCTCACCAGGGTGGACCAGAGGGGAAGGAACACCACCCTTGACCTGATACAACCCAGGAGGCTGTTGGCTTTCTTTGTGGCAAGGGCACATTGCTGGCTCATGAGTAACTTGGTGTCCTCTGGGACCCCCAGGTCCCTTTCTGCAAAGCTGCTATGTAGCCTATGCCCAGCTTGTCCTGGTGCCTGGAGTTGTTCCTCCTCAAAGGCAGGATTTTAAATCTCCCTTGGTTGAATTTCATGAGATTCCTGTCAGCCCATTTACCCAGCCTCCCAAGGCAGTTCAGCCATCTCATATATCAACCAGTCCTCCCAGTTTTGTATCAAGTTTTGGAAACTCACTGAGCATATGTGATGTCCTACCATGCAGATCATTAATGAAGATGTCAAACAGTAATGGCCCCGTGTTGACCCCTGGGGTACACCCCCAGTGACTGACCTCCAGCTGGACTTCCTGCTGCTGATCATAACCCTCTGGGTCCAGCTGTACTGCCAGTTTTCAGTCTACTGCACTATTTAGTCATCAGTTTGTCCATGAGGATGTTATGGGATGCAGTGCTGAATATGTGCCTTTAACATAAGTAAAAATAAACATTCATCACTGTCCCTTCATCCTCCAAGTCAGTAATTTCATTGTCAAAGGCTACTGGTAGGATGAGGCACAATCTCCCCTTTGTTAATCCATGTTGACTACTTCCAACTACCTTTTTGTCTTGCACGTGTTTGGAAGAGGTTCCAAATAGCAACCATCAACTTCTTTAGAGAGCAAGATGAGACTGACCAGCCTATAGTTTCCTGCATCTTTCTCCTTACCCTTCCTAAGATGAGCTTTCTTCCAGTCCTCAGTAACCCCCCCTGATTGCCAGCAGCCTTCAAAAACAGTTGAGAGTAGCCTCTCAATGACCTTAGCTTCTCCTTCAGCACTCATGGCCACATCTGTCAGGGCCCACGGACTTCTGTGTGTCTGGTCAGTTTTAGTATTGCCTAACCTGATCCTCCTCCATCAAGGTAAGTTTTTCCTGCTCAAAACTGTTTTCAAGGACCTGGAATTCCTGAGGGAAATCTTATCTGTGAAAGTTGAGGCAGAGGCGGCATTGTGTATCTTGGCCATTTTTGTGTCATTTGTTACAATTGCCTGATCGCACTCAACACAAGGCCCTTCCTGCTGAGATATTTATAGAAGTCCTTTTGGTGGCCTTTCATGTCCCTTGACAGATTCAAATCCTGGTAGACCTTGTCTTTTCTAATGCTATTCCTGCATGCTCAGACAGCATCTCTATATTCCTCATAGGTCACCTGTCCCTACCCCCCATTCTTTTATATGACTCTGGTTTTGTTAGATCTTCATTGTCTATGAAGATCTCCTGCTCGAGCTCATTGCCTGTCTATAACACCTCTTGCCACCTTTGTTTGGCTTTCTGCAAATCAGGATGGACTGTTCTTGAGCTTGAAGGAAGTGACCCTTGAAAAATTAGTAAGCTTGGCTGGCCCTCTCTTATCTGCAGATCCATCTCCTCTTGAATTCCTCTAAGTAGATCCCTGAGCAGGCCTTGTCCCAGGAAAAGTGTGAGAGCTTCCCTCATAATGTTGTTCTCTTAGCACTTCCCTATTGAAGTGTATATGCTTGAGGTCTCCTGCACTGCTGGTTTCAAGGTCTTTCTTGACCTATTCTACATCCTTTGCTTGTCAGCCTAGCCCATCCCTTCATCACTTGACTATGGGTTATCATTTTCTTCCTCCATCTTTCCCATTTTTAAACTTTACCAAGTTGGCCAGCCTGTTGTTAAAGACGGGTTTGACCTGCCTATTCAGGCGAGATCCCATCTCTTTCCCAACAATCTTTAATCCTCACAAAGGACCCATGGTCATAAAAAAAATCATCCCTGTCATTTACATGAGCTGCACGACTACTTGTTGATCCAAAGGATTCACTCATCCCTTGTCAAGTCCTTCCCTCTCATCAGTAGGATCAAGGACGAAACCATGCTGTCACTCACAGTCGTGTAGACATGCTCAATACACTCCATGTCTGCCTTAGTAACAGCACTGGTGTCCACCTGGAAAAGCAGCAGGGGTAAATATTCTGAGGAGTGGACAAGCCACATCAGTGTCTCCACAATGTCTCTAAGCCTCTAGCAAGTAGCAAACCTCCCTAGACAGCAGTTTGGGTTAGTAGATGGGGGCCCTGAGCAATATTAATATCCAGCATGGTCTTCTGATCAAAAGTTTGCTTTGGTTATCACAGTTAGCAAGATTTGAGTATCTTAGAACCCCATCAGTACAAATTCTTCCAGACTCCTTCTGGAACAGATAATGCAAGATACTGCAGCCATTGACTCAGACTCAAAGATCTTCAGCCAAATATCTTTCCCTTTATTTTTTTCTCCCCTCAAGTCTAGTCCCAAGTCAAACCTACAGAGGAAGCAGTACAGGAGCAAAGAGAGAAAATGAGTGTTACGAAAGAGTTTCAAATATGCACCATTTCTTAAAAATTTACTTAATACAGTTTGTTCATATTCCTATGTCAACATTTTTCAGACAGCTTGTGTCATGCAGCTGATCAGCCTTTGCATGCCATCCACCTGAAGTGCTGTGTTTTGAACTGTAATTTTGACGCATTCTTAATTTTTTTGCTGACTGAAGTAGCTGCAACTCTTTCTACCTGTATTCTGCATGGCTATGTGTGTGCCAAAGCACATGCCTTCAGAAAGAAAAAAAAAGTATTGTTCATGTTGCTGAAGAAAACAAAGATTTAGACAAAGTATTGAGAAAAACAAGTAGCGTCTGTGTCTGTGTTCATTGAAGGTTCATCATCTTCTGAGAAATCAGGATGCAAGAGGGGAAGGAATTAGCTCTCCTGTGCCTGGTCATACTCTGACTAGAGCTGCTGAGAACTTAATTTTAATGGTCAAGGTCATAACTGTCAATTGTTGTAATTGTCAATTCATTGAAAATAAATAGCTCGTCCAAAAGGGTTAGTCCTAGCAAATGTTTCAACTCAAGACATGTATGAGACAAAGTACTAAGATTGTTCGAATTTCATTTTGTTATTTTTAAATTATAATATGCAAGATTTGGCTCTATTGTGATTTTTAATTGCAAACATTGGAATTAATGCTAGTAAAGTGATAGTGAAATAGTAAAAATAAAACTAAACAATTGAAGATGATCTAAATGGGACGTTTGTAATTATTCTATCTGTGATTTTTTTGGGGGGGTGAGGAGGGAAGAAGGGAGGGATTGCAGTCCACAAGAATGGACTTTATTGTCTTTTCCTCTCTATTTGGAATATTATTTTTTCATATGGCTCCATACCATTTCCTGCCCCACTCTGGGCTTGAGTATATATCCAGGGGTACTACTGTTGGCACTCTCAGCAGTAACAGAGAGTTCTGGCAGTGACTAGTATATCCTCTAACCATGAAAAAAAAATCAAACCATACTCCACACCATTAAACCTTTGAAGGCCAAGGAAACAGAGTAGTTTTAGGGAGTGAACTTGCTCCTTTCGTGTGCCAGGTATTGAGCACCCTTTAGGCAATATATACTTATATATATTACTTACATCCTTGTGAGACGAAAGCAAACCCCTTAACTATCAATTTTCATGTCATTTTTTTCAAGTGAAGTGACCAATAATACTGGAAACGAGAACCTGTCTGGACACAATTTTATTGTTGTGTTAGAGTTAGATATATTAGGAGCAATTGCAGGCGCTACAAGAGAAATAGCATCTTCTATTAAATGTCTTTTTTTTCTTATTACTTAACTAATATATATACATTATAAAAAGATTTTTTCAAACTCTAATAATTTAATAATTCGTCAGTTTCCACATACAGCTTTAAAAAGTATATTCTACAGTGACATTTCAGTTAACACTGTTGCTATTTTTCCCCAATAGAATTATTTTACAGTAAGTGCAATATTAAAAAAAAAAAAAATCCTTCAGTGAGTTCTAGCCACCGGCAATGACTCTAAAAAACACCAAGTACACTGTACTTCAGATTTTAACTTCTGTACTACCATTAAAGTACTTTTACATACATTTCTTCATTATTTTTAATACACCTGAATTATTTACTCTTTTGCCCCAGTTATCACTCCCCATTGTATCTCTATCTTCTTTACATCTTCCCTAGGTGTGGGGTTTTTTGGTTTTTGTTTTTTCTTTGTTAATTTTGGTTTATACTTTCTGTATTTACTAGCAATCCCTCTAATGTAAGAGAAGAGTCATTGTTTAGTCCCTGGATGGCTAAAAATATTGAGAAATTAAAGATGTTAAAGGTTTATTGTATCAAAAAGTGTATAATCTCATTTCAGCATTTCACTTTTTGCAAACCAGGTAATTTTTCTTTGTCTTTTATTAGAGCATGTCAAAGGTTACACACACTGTATTTCTTTATTGCAACTACCCCTGTCTGCAAATGTGTTCCCCGAGGGAAAATTTGCTCTCATTTTACAAAAGCAGAAGCAAGTGCAAACCAGAAATCTGTGAGAGGTGTTAATTCAGCTCTACAGAGGGATTTGCATGATTTGCCATGTGATAGTTCAGCAGAACTTTCTATGCTGCCTGTAGCACTGTTTATAAACTATGACTTGCTTTGTGGGATGATGTACCTTCCTTTATAAAACGAGTTGCTCTTCAAAAAGCAAACAATACATTGAAAAACTAACCAGCCCTGAGCTGTATCATTCATTGTCTAGTCATGTAACTTGGAATAATAATTCAGTAAAAGTTGAAAGAATTGCTTTTAGCCACAAGAAAGTCTTTTAAAAGGAATACTCTAGATTCTCTGTTTTCATTGCGTACTGATAAANACTTTCTAAGTATTTTAAAAAAGCTACGAAATGTAATATTTTTTAAAAATTAACACGTTTATGAGGAAAATATACTTGTATCAATATCTAATGCATTATCAGGTGGTTTGATTCCCATTACACAAAAAATGGTGTGAGTTTGATGTTCTGTGCAATCTCAAGGCAGTACTTCAACTGTCCAGAGAGACTGAAACTGAAAGTTATGACCATGCTCACGGGGAACACACAGGAAGCAAAAAAAAANAAGAGTCATTGTTTAGTCCCTGGATGGCTAAAAATATTGAGAAATTAAAGATGTTAAAGGTTTATTGTATCAAAAAGTGTATAATCTCATTTCAGCATTTCACTTTTTGCAAACCAGGTAATTTTTCTTTGTCTTTTATTAGAGCATGTCAAAGGTTACACACACTGTATTTCTTTATTGCAACTACCCCTGTCTGCAAATGTGTTCCCCGAGGGAAAATTTGCTCTCATTTTACAAAAGCAGAAGCAAGTGCAAACCAGAAATCTGTGAGAGGTGTTAATTCAGCTCTACAGAGGGATTTGCATGATTTGCCATGTGATAGTTCAGCAGAACTTTCTATGCTGCCTGTAGCACTGTTTATAAACTATGACTTGCTTTGTGGGATGATGTACCTTCCTTTATAAAACGAGTTGCTCTTCAAAAAGCAAACAATACATTGAAAAACTAACCAGCCCTGAGCTGTATCATTCATTGTCTAGTCATGTAACTTGGAATAATAATTCAGTAAAAGTTGAAAGAATTGCTTTTAGCCACAAGAAAGTCTTTTAAAAGGAATACTCTAGATTCTCTGTTTTCATTGCGTACTGATAAACCTAGTACTTCCGCACAGGGTTTGATTGGGGTTTGAAACCGTGCTGAGGAAAAGGCATCTCTTTGTGGCACTGGGGGTTTTTACTCTGCAAATAGTTCAGTGAGCATTCTCATTTTCAGTGACTGATGATAACTTCCATGGTGACTGTAGCTCAGCCAGCTACCAGAGACAGAGGCAGACAAAAGGCACTCATATCATCCATTGCTGTAACTCAGTGCTCACATGAGGAGCACGGCCAACAGATTTCAGGAGAGGGTAACCTTAGGCAATTGGTACTTTGGAACACAGTCAGGGGTGAGCTGGTCTGAAATCAGCTATGATCAGAAGAGAATGTGTAGTCATACCTTTTAATATATTGCAGGTTTGCAGTGCTGAGCAGGACATGAGTCCTGCAAAACTGAGTCTTTGGTAGGTGCAAAGCCTGGCCTCATAGTCTGAAGGGGTGTCAAGGTGTTCAGTTAATCAGATCCAGGTTCGTACTAAGGACCTTTAGCATTTTTCTGTTAGTACAGAAGAGACTGAAAGCAGCTTAAATGATCAATGAATTGCCCACCAGAGTTATTGATCCAAAGTAAGCATATCAAGCTCCATGACCAACATATTTTCCTAAACTAAGGCACTGCCACTTCATCTTAGCTGTAGCCTCAATGCAGCTCAACCACACTGATGCATATAGTGTGTAGTAAGATTGAGCCTGAATGCCAAACTCACTTGTTGCAACAGGCTATTACAGAAATACTGGTTTAGCCTCCTGCAACAGTATCAGTGCTCGACCTTCTTCAGATCCTTCCACGCACAAACCCAGGGCTGTGCTCTATCCCTGAGTGCCCTCCAGGCCCCTGCCTCGAGACAGCCCCTGCCCGAGCCGCCCTCCACAGCCAACATGTAAGTCAGGGGGAAGGACACAAAAGTGAGCATTGCTGATAAGGACTATACACCCAAGGGAGAGGTTAGTTTCCCTGATATTGTACAACTCCATGAGTAAGACACTCAATTAACATGTGAAGGACCTGGTTCAAACTCTTCTGCTGATTTGGAGCAGCAATTTGACCTGTCATGATCCCCAGGAGACATGCCCCAGCTTCTATGCCATGGAGCAGTTCTCCTAGTGTCTCTTATCAAGGATTTTCCAGCTTGGAGAAAACGGTGTGTCCCTGTGCATTCAATGGCTACACCTGCACATTCCTTACACACACTTTCTAAGTATTTTAAAAAAGCTATGAAATGTAATATTTTTTTATTTTTTTTTAAATTAACATGTTTATGAGGAAAATATACTTGTGTCAATATCTAATGCATTATCAGGTGGTTTGATTCCCACTACACAAAAAATGGTGTGAGTTTGATGTTCTGTGCAATCTCAAGGCAGTACTTCAACTGTCCAGAGAGACTGAAACTGAAAGTTATGACCATGCTCACGGGGAACACACAGGAAGCAAAAAAAAATAATATGGGCCACAAAAACTCAAGTTTAACTAAAGATTTTTTGTATCATTTTCGTGACTGTACAAACGCCAGGAAAAGTTGAACTGTTTTGACAGCAAAGCAACCCAAACTAGAAAGTTTGCAGGTGCATACAATTCAGGTATTGTAAGAAATAAGCTTGTCTTTTCCTCTTTTCATACATGTGTGATGGTAGGTGCCATGTGGAAGCAGGAGTGGTGCCCTTATGTCCTGTCTCTTGTCCCTTTCTACTTAGCTGCTGACAGAAACTGCTTCTTATTGGAAAATATTTCCATAACTGTTGCTCTTCAAAAACTGCTAAAAAGCTCTAGTATAAGAACTTTGGTTTTATTTTGTCTCATGAGAAGGAGTTAACTGACTTGACTAACTCCTAAAAAACATTTCTGAATTTTGGATGGAGAGGCATTTCCCTCCACCCTACAGGTATGTTTCCAGCTTAGACGTGCTTAGACCTGTGCCCACTCCTTGGCCCCAGCTGTTGACTGCTTTGCTCTCTCTGCTCCACACTGCTGGCTTCTGCACATCTCGGTTCTTCTGTACCCCTTCATAGGGGTCAATGGGTGTCACCTCAGGGTTCTGCATGTCACAAGGTAGTAGATCTCAGAAAGACAAGCAAGGCAAGCCACTACCTTGCAAATCACTTGTTTACAGTCGATTGCCACTTTAGCTGATTGAATAAAGGGAACGCCTGCAATAGCATATAATTTGTGTTGCAATAATAGCAATTGACTTCTCATTTTTACCAAATGCCTTCTGTATATCTCTGCCCTTTTCATATTCCCAAGCACTGAACACCTCAGATAAATAAGACATTAGTATCTAGTACAATTTTAAAATCTGAAGGTTGCAAGGCAGGTACATGTACTTTAATTTTAGAATCATGTAGCATCTCCATCCCTGTTTCTTCCTAATTCTTATCACTTGGACTCTGTTGTGCAGCCTTTTCCCTGATCCTTCTTTTTCCTCCTTACACCTTTGCATTTTTTAGGTATTTAAAATCACATGATATAAAAAAGCCTACCTCCCAAAATTCAATATGCTGGGGAATAGGGCATTCTTAAGTTCTCTCCATAAACTCCTGTCTTGCAGATGCGGTTTCTTTGCCACAAAGACATCTGTTTTTGGAGCCTGAGATTTTAGTGCCAAACACTGGAACAGAAATGGCGTAGCACCATAAAGTGAAGAGTATTTGTATTTTGCTTGTTATTAACATAGATGGTGTTGTAGATATGCTAGGCAGATCCACCACTTTTCTTTTTGTTTTGCTTTCTGTTGTCATTTCCATTATTTAAATAGCTATATTTAGATTGCAGATTGGTTTGGACAAGTAGATGGAAGAATCTGGTGAATTCCAAAGAATATACACTAAATATTTGGCATTATATCCTCAGCAAACAGCTCTTACACCTCACACCATTTGTCTGACCATCCTACCTAATTATATTGGAAATCATTGGCTCATTCCAGCCAAAGGGAGCTAGAAGTCTCAAAGACATTTACATTTCTCTAAGTTTAGCATAGACCGCAGTTGTCTTCTCCAAGACAACTCTGTGCTGTTACTCAAGACCATGAGTATGGGGAGAAACCCTATAAAAGAATCAGTTTTAGGAAAGGCTTTGCTTGGAGCTGGCAGTCAGGCATGAGTGGCATTTGTCAGAAGCCAGGTAAGCATGGCAAGTTAAAATGGGAGGGTTGAAGGTGTTGCTGCCTCTGTCTGTCCGTCCCGGCCAAGGCAGGAATGGTCGAAACTCTGATCAATGAACGTCTGAACCACGATGGTGCTCAGCTTGGTCTTTTAAGGTGGCTGTGGGTTTATGGCACCTGTAGCCTGGGACAGGTAAACCCTGTCCCAGTAACTTCTATTTCCGATCAGGTGCCTTCAGAAACCCCACGAGTTCGGTTTAAGGCAGCACCGAAGCGCTCGGGGGAGCATCACACCCTGACTCGCGGGCAGGTCCGCCCTCGCCCGCCGCTGCCGGGGCGGAGGTGTTGCGGTTCACCGGGCGGGGCGCCA
>WEIV01001407.1:6441-23689 GCA_013390005.1 Calyptomena viridis
TAATACCTGACAGAATTTCAGAATGAAAGAATAAGCAAAGTTAGAAGGGACCACAGTGGGTCATGTGGTCCAACCTCACTGCTGAAGCCTAGTCATCCTAGAGCACATTGCACGGGATTGTCCAGATGGTTCTTGGATATCTCCAGTGAGGGAGACTATACAACCTCTCTGGGCAATCTGTTACAGTTCAGTTACCTGTACAGTAAAATTCTTCCTCATATTCAGGAGAAACTTCTTGTTGATCAGTTTCTGTCCATTGCTGCCTGTCCTATTGCTAGGCACAACTGAGAAGAGCCTGGCTACATCTTCTTGACACCCTCTCTTCAGATACTTGCAGATGTTGGTGAGGTTCCTTCTCAGATCTCTTCGCAAGGCTGAACAGCCTTTTCTAATAAGACAGATACTTCAGACCCTTAATCATCTTTGTGGCCCTCCACTTGACTCAATTCAGGAGCTCCATGTCTCTCTTGGACATTGACTTTCTTTCAATTTTCAGACACCTTTCCTGATCTTCATGACCTTTCAAAGACGATTGTGACTGGCCTAGCTGTGGTGTCCACCTGTTCTCTCAACACTAATGGATGCATTCTGTCATGGCCCATGGACTTGTGAATGTCTTCAAAAGATTCTTGGCTGAGGCATAGTAATTTTGTGTATTATATAGTATTATATTGTTTGTATTATATAGTACCTATATGACTTTGTAAGCATTTTGCAAATTCCTAATTAAAATAATTGCTATAAATCACCTTTCCAGATTGTGTCACAGACAAAAAACCAGTAACTTTCAACAAAGTCTTAACCTAAGGTAACTAGTTAACTTGCAAATATGTGATCATAATGCTATTTTTAATCTGATTTGTACAACACATGTGCTTTGTCTTAATTTAAATGCTGATTTTCTTTGTCATGGCATCACAAGACCCTGCAGTAACAGTTGGAAGGGTCTTAGAGACTTGATATCTCATCACATCTATGGATGATGTAGCAGGCCACTTTTGGCCTAAGCATGTCTGGCAGAGAGGCTGTGACTGGCTATGTCCCGTTGACATGGCCTGATTCCTGTAGTTGGACAAGGAGAAGTTGACCTTCAGGTCATTGGTTCATTAATGTAAAAAATATAGTGTGTTATATAGTTGTAACTGCATAGGAAGAAGAAGGCAAACATCTTGTAGACATCTGGCCAGGCAGACAGACATGTCCAGGCCCAGCCAGACACACTGTCTGGGGGCATGGACATGGGATCTGCTAGAAAGGTAAGCTAGGCATAGGTTTAGGCTTAGATGTATTAGAGACAGTTTAGTTAGGGCTAGGCTATAGAATGTGAGTGCACAAAAGTAGTTTAATGAACACCTGAGAAACTTCATGAAACCCTGCCTCCTCGTCATCCTTTGCCACTCCGACCTCTGGACAACAACACACATCACATCACTTGTCTGAGAGCAGAATATGTGTGAGAAATATCTGCCTAAATGGAACAACCAAGAAGCTTGCAGAAAGAAGCTTCCTTTTTTGTGATTTCATCCTTTGCTTCACCAAAAAACCACTCAAGATGCTGATTTATGCTGATTTTATGCTATAGGGCACTGGTGGATATCAAAGCCTGATCTTGAAACTAATCCTGTTGAGAAGGGACTGATTCTGGAAGCAAATTCAACATTCCTGACTACTCTTCTGAAATGTTGTAATGATAAAGAGTAACATCATTGGCATTTTAGCAAATATAATGGTTTGCAAAAGCAGGTCACATACATACAACAGACGTTTCAGGCTCTTTATGACCTGTGCCTACCATTAGCAAACACTGATAAGGCAAAACATCATTCAAACTAAACAAAACCAAACCAAACTAAACCAAACCAAGACAAAACAAAGTGAACTTGCTGAATGAATAGAAACAAAGATGAGCGCGACTTGGTCTAAAAAAATTAGTTCCTTGGCTGTCCAGAAGGGAAAAAAAAACAAACCTTCCATTAATTTAACCTGTTAAATTTAAATGAACTCCTAAAGAAAATATGTGACTTAGGAGAAGCAGCTGTTCGTACATCTAAACATTGTATAAATATCTTCAAACACCTTCTAAAGTACTTGAGAAAACTGCTAAAATGGTAAATGAAATTTAATGTAGATAAATATACTGTGAGGGACACAGAAAATAAAATATTCTGATATCATATGAAAAATACTTGTCTTTAAGCTGAGCATTATCACATAGGAGCAAGATTGTTGGTTATATATAGTCAGTTAAGTGCTAGTTAGAGGAAAAAAATGAACTGAGTCAGGAATTATTAGAAAGCAAAATAAAAAATAGTTTTTTCATTACATGATTTGTCTGAACTGTGATTACTGAATGCAATTCTCAATAAGAATTACTTCTCAGAAATGACACAGTATAACTTGGGAAGAGTTCAAGGAAGGGTGATGAGAATGGACAAAGTATGTGGCAGCTTCCTTATGAGAGGTATCTGAGTCTCCTGGGCCTATTTTAAGATGGTAAATAATCTGGAGGTGTGACAGAATTCTGCAAAACCAGAACATGAGGAAGACAAGAAATGCTACATGAGCTGTTGCTTTATGGAACCAAAACAACTGCAGAGGACAGAAAGACAACAATTATTCCCATTTCCTGTGTGTTACCTTACAAGTATAGCAAAACATAACAACCTGTAAGCAGTTGGAAACCTGACACTGGTATTTAAGGCACTTGCTCACTAATTGATCAAATGGAACAAATCATGAGCTAGGTGCTGATTTTACAGTGGGACAATTGGAATTTTGACAGATAGCTCTTCTTTTTTTATCTCTCTCTTTATCTCTTTCTCTTCCTTCAGGGCTACACTCTTTCACAGGGTTAGTGCCTGTGAAAAACCTCACTGATTTCTATATGTGCATGAGCGACACATGATGGGTCATATCAGGATTTTTATATTTGATGAAGCTGTATAATCACCATCGTTTCTAGTATTCAAAGCTACTGCATCAGCAGCTTCATTTCAATATGATATTAACATTCCATAAAAGTCTTATGTCTGCAGGAAAGATTTTCCATTGCTACCACTATGAGCTAAACCAGGTTAGAAGCAATTTCAAGTATTCTATTAAGTCAGGTGCTTTTAAATACCTTCCTTAGTATCTCTTTTCAGTACTTTCAGAGGCAGAATAATGGGCTAAGTGGGCTGTTAAGCTAATGCAATAGAGCTATTCCTAATTCATTTTAGGTTTACCTAAAATTAGCTGGACTACAGGAAAAAAAAAGGAATCCAGACTTTCTATCTATGCCAGTACTTTGGAGTAATTTGATCCTTTTCATATAACATATACGGTGAAGTAAGAATGTATTTTGGCTCAACTTATGTTCTCATTTAACAGATGCTCCTTTCAGTTTGGATCATTAGTTTTGTATCTCCTACAGACTGTTTCCAGAATAATGTAAACATTTTGAACATGCCAGGCCTCACCACATTATAGTAAAATTAAAGAAGAATGAAAAGATGAAAATTTAAATTAGACAAGGCATCAGTCGTGTCTTGCCACCTTTTTCCAACTAGGGTAGTGATAATGAATAATATCATAATTGACATAATTGCTGCCTTCTTTACTACTGATACTAGCTTACGTTAATTAGAAATTTCAGGTACTTTTTTCTATTTTGGTAACTTGCCTTTTTTTCCACTTCTTTTTTTTTTTGATTTTAAGTGTTGTTAAAAATGTTAACTGTTAAAAAATGTCAGTATTTGGCTAGTATATTAACATTTCCAAGTGAATAAAATAATGCAAATCTAGTAACTTTGGAAAAAAAATGTAAGTATTCTAAGACAAAGAAGTTGCAACTGAAACGTTTTGGAGATTATTTTAGGTTTTAAATGCAATGAAAATAGAAAAACAGTGAAAATATTCTTTAAAAAGTGTCTATAAAAGTGTCTTTAAAAATTACTATAGAATGATGACATGATTGTCTTAAATTGAGATAATCTATAGATATATTTTTGTTCTTGATATGTAGATTTTAATAATTTTATTCATTTTATTTTAGTTTAGAATTTGAAATCCTATAAAATGGGTGATGCGGTGAGTTTACTTTAAAAAAAATTTTTATTAAAGTCAAAGTTGTGGAAGGGTTTCGTTTCTATTGCAGTTAGAATATCTTTTTCTATATATTCCATTAATATAATGATTGATAGCAGAAAAGTGAATCTTGCTTCTGAGAGATTTCCAGGACTTATTTCCTGGAAATTTCAGGAGAATTTCCATGCTGACTGGAAAGTAAGATAACTCAGGTACCCCCAAAACACCAGACTGTGGAAGGACTGAGGAAAAAATTGTTTTTCAAAGGCAAGAACACTGAATAATGATGTGTATACACTAGGTACGAAACAGTGCAAAACCTTTTCCCCTCCAAGCCTTCTTAACAGCTTTCCTCCCCCTGCTTGCAGGGGCTCCAAGCTCGTCCGTAAAAAAATTATCTTCTCAGGGAGTAAACTGTTATGAAAGGCTGAAGAGGGAAAGAAATCCAAGCTTAAGCCTCCCAGCTACCAAAAGGTCTTTTGAACGAAAAAAGAAATCCTTAAATCTCCTCGCCATCTCTTGCACAAGGCCCACTCATCCCCTTACACTAATATTTTAATGTATTTAAATATTTTAACAATATTTTTTATTTTTGTTTACTGGAATGAAATTAAATAGAACAATCTTTGGAAAATTGAGAGATGACCAAGTTCCATGCTAAAATGGCATGAAGTCAATAATTGGTTTCAAGTTCATTGGAAATTCTTCTACATCATAATAAAATTAGTCTGAATTTTGGTCTAGTAAAAATAGCATAAAATGAGTAGGTTTTTTTGCATGGCTTTGGGAATTCTATTACAGATATTTGGCATAATGTTAGAGTAGTTGTTAACTGGTCCTTTTTGAGAGAAATTTCTGCTTTTATCCCCACTACACTCAATGATGGAAGTGGTTTCCCTGAAATAGTGGGTCTATGAGGGGAAGCCTGTGCTGGGAACTTGGACGGCACCCACAGAGACTTCCCAGGACTGAGTGCCCTCACATCACTCAAAGCTGAGTGACTGTTTTGCTGCTTGATGTCCCTGAATGATCGTTCAGGCCCTGGGTGGAGTGACATGACCTGCTGACAGCCCTGAGTGAGAGGCTGTAATGTGTACAATCTCCTGAGATTAGCTCAGTTGGTCAAACCATGGTGAAAATAATGACAAGATTGTGGGTTTGATCACAGTACAAGCCATTCACTTAGGATATGGACTCAATGATCCTTGTGGGTCCTTTCCAACTCAGAATATTCTGTGGTTCCGTCAGTGTGCATGGATTTGCCTTAGGTCATCATCCTTGTTCATGTAACAATGATATCTCCAACAGGCACAGTGAAATCATAACCTGTTAAATGTCACTGCAGTTGGTGTTCCCTCCATCGTGTACTAGTTTTGGCCAGTGTTTTTGTTGTGAATTAAAGTTTGTCTAAGACTGTTATTTGATTGAAGTTGTTTTCATGTACTTCCGATTGAAGTTGTTTTCATGTATGTCTATGACACCTGCTCTGAATATAAGTGCTCAAACAAAACCTATTATTTAACTATTTTCAACCTGTTACACACTTCAAGGAGTTACTGTATCTATGATTTTAATTATCAGTGTTTGGAGACTACAGAAATTTGTCAAATGGACAACCTGAATGTGTGCTTTCCCAAGAATTATTCCCACTATTTTGGCTACTTTTTTCTAGTCTATACTACTATCAAAGCCTGACACATACCTGGAGTAGCATTTTGTCTGTAACATAAATTCTCACTATTCATTCTTACTCTTCATTCTTACTGCTTTTAACAACTGGAGAAAACAAAGATGAATTCTCAATGTACTTGGGCACTTTAATTCCTTTGAAGAGTATCAATGTATTTTAGGGTCAAAATATACTTTAAAGCAGTGTTATAAGTGATTTTCCAATCAGGAAAGAATTCTGTGGTGAAGCTGAAGCTCAGATCCAGGTCTCATAACTTCTACACCTATTTCCAAAATATCTGATTGTTCCTGCTGTATTATACTCAGGCACTTTACTCTGTGGTCTTCAAAGACCAGACGTTATAATAAGTTCTATAGATTAGATGGAATATATTAGAATTTTAAATAATAAGAAAATGGTTCACGAATAGCAATAGATTTATGGTTCAGACCACCTGCAAATTACATTCTGCCAGACTCTATGAGCAAAGACATGCAACATACTCTGGGAATAAAACTGTTCACATGCAAATGTACGTTATTCTAGTCGAGTTGTATGTCAGAGGTTATCTGCTTTTAATTAACATTTTTCAAAGTTCAAAGAGAGTTTTGTAGATATGATATATGTTAAGTGAGAGGAAATGAAAAATAAACTATCTATCTAGGGAAATATATTTTCATTTAGTGTTGAATAAATAGGACATGAAATGCCAGAAGAGTTACTGGTCTCAGTGCTCATTCTATGTCCTCAGGTGGTTAGAGGTTATCGGGTAACAGAATATGCTCGCACTTAAAAAAATTAAAAGGCTCTGACAGAAAAAGGGAAATGATTCTCTGCAAGAAGCAGGGTTTTCAGCTTTGAAAATCTGTGATGAGAGCACAAGGAGAAATCCTAAAACCAGGATATACGGCTAATGTAGGTAGTAAACAATCTCTAAATTCATAGCTTTTTCTTTAAGCTTATTCATCATAATATACAAATAAACATTTTTTATGCTATCTTTAATAAATAAGATGTTAAGAGGAAAAATTAAGCAAAACCAGAGCTTATTTCAGGCATAGGTCAAAGTCATAGGTCTAAACACTACATAGTAAAAAATATGTTTGTACCAAGTTGATGAAGAGCCTTTAGATAAAGTGTGAAAGGAACAGAATCCTATCCTATGTTCATGATACCTTGATACATAATGTTACAATGTCTTAATTTTATCTGTGCGCAGAAAATCTCAGCTGACAAGGAGCACTGCATGATTTCTCTCCAAAATTCAAAATAGAGCCTCTAAGGAAGCATGTTATAGTGAAAGCCAGACAATGTCTGGACTGTTGTCAGCAGGAATTTTTCAGACGCAGTCCTTTTTCTTTCTCCCTGTTATTAACAACTGTATTTATTAACCAGCTAAAACTCTAAGTATTAAGGAAGAAAGCAAGTCGTCCAGTCTTAAAAATAACTAATCAGAATCAATGGAGAAAATGAGTAACAGAAATGAAGAAGACAGTAAAAAATGAGAAGTATTTAAAGAAAGCAACCAGTAGAAAAAACAATAGTTCAGGGCCAATCAACTACTCAAGGACAAACCTGCAAGTATAGTTAAGGAATATCTCTTTATAAGTGTATTTCACACACTAGCTTTAGCACAATGTAATACTGATTCTAAAGGTTTCCATTCAAACACATCCCTGCATATACCTGAGTACAAAACAAAGAAAGGAGTACTGTGGTCATAGGATTTATGCCAATATTAGCCTGTTGCAGAGAATAAAAAAATTTGAAATTGTTTTTTAAAGTGACAGTCATTATTCCTTCAGAAATAGATTTTAAAAAGCATATTAGCTTGTGACAGCCATACAAATTGAAATTATCTTCTTATCACCACAAGCAGATACATCTGCAGTCAGTTATCCACTGACTCATGTATCTCAGCTGTAGCCTGTGGGGACTGCACCTAATGATGAGAAGGCAACTGCATCTTCATGTCAATCTTCATTCTGTTAGCAGAGATTTCCAGTGAGCACCAGGTGTTTTGATGATTTTTGTGTTATAGATGCTTGTCCACTGAGATTTGACTTCTGCTGGTGACTTGTACTGCACCTCTAGAGCAGCTGTCAGATGGTAACCTTTCAGTCCCTCATCAGCCTCTGTTGTATTCAAGCCCATGACTTAGAGGTGAAAGATACTTTATATAGTCTTATGAGCCATAGCAGTCTGCCCTGTATACTAATTCCTTTTCAATATCTCAGTGAGTTCTATGTCCTGCTGTAGGCTATGAGAAAGAAAAATTAAGAGCAGGGCACAAAATTCAAAAAGAATGCAGGCACTGGTGAAAAAATTGCTATTTTTATTTATTTTTTTCCTCAGTGATAAATGCTTTCAGTAAAATTTTTTATTGCAAGAAAATATTTTGTTAGATTTATTTATTCACCAAAGACTGGGGGTAGTACATTATGTTTTCGGACCTGGATGAACTTAACTAATCAACTTGGAAAAGACCCCAGTGGAAGTGAAAATGAGTGAACATGAAACATAAAAACCCCCTGGAACAGCAAAGAAATTTTTTATCTACATATGATGTGAGACAGTGGTAGCAGACATAAAGAAACGAATATATAAAGAAGAGAAAATATAAAAAGAAGACAGAAATTAAGAAAATAGCTGAAGACCTCTTAAGGATCTATTTTATGTGCAGCTGAATTCAATGATAGATTTATCCAACTTACCTCTTTAAAAGATTTGATGGTTTAAGGAATGAAGTTTACAAACAAGATGATCAAATATAAGCTACCAAGAGTTTAAATACAGCAAAAATTGTGAGAAAAGAGGGGGTTTGGATCTTTATTTTAGTAGTTTTCAAATGGGGAAAAAATAATTGTTAAAAAAACATTATATCATAAAACTTTGAGTGATTTGACCACTACCTGATAATTTGGCAGCACTTAATCTTTCATAATTTTAGATGTTTGTATTTGAGATAATTACTTTATACTTCCACTATAATCAGTTGAGAGCAGTAGTTATTTTTTTAGGACGTGATTCATCTCATCCATATGCAGAAGTCTAAAATAGTTTAGGCTTACTGCATTAAATAAAATGCTTATTTTTGTTTTGACTATGAAGGAATTCTAGTATGAATACCCTGAATATTGACATCCATTTTGTTGAGGAAAAAGTAAATTAACTGGACACCATCATTTGTGATGACTCTGAATCACTAAGAAATACATATTTTGTAAAATGCGGTCCTAACATCACTGAAATTAGAGCAAGAGTAACATAATACCCCATTAACTTCACTTGCCTTAGGTATGCCAAATGTGTAAGACTCCAGATACAGTCGATACTGCAGCTTTGAGGGCTATTTTCAATTACACTTCCAATCAAGGTTGCTTTTTCTGCAATTAAATCACAATAATATATGAAGATATTTAAAAAAGAAGGGAGCTGATTCTGGTAAATACCTTATTTGTTGCATTATGATGCAGGAGAACAGGTACATTTTCTTAAAAGAAAAAGGAATACAGTACAATATCTTTATTCCAGATATTAACAGAGAGACAATAAAAATGAATAAATTTTTCCATTGATCTTTCTGCAGTTTGCCAAGTAGAGAGATGTTTAGTTTCATCACTAAGAGGAAAATGCCTCAGCATTTAATATTTAAGTTTGCTAAAAATTACCTATATTTTAAGCTACTATATATATTGCAGAATTCAAACATCAACAAGTAGGGATCTCAATAAATGTTCAAATATATGTACTTAGAACTACGTTAAAAACATTTGACAGATTTTTTTTTCCTGAAAGGAATTTTAGACAAATTGATATATTTCATAGTGTTATGCTGATTTTGTTGCAATTCAGACAGAAAAAAAATAATAAAGAAGTGTTGCATGTTCCTTCTAGGATATTATTTTGGTGCTTTCCCTTTTCTCACTGTACTCATGTCTTCTGTGGGTAATATAATTGCTATAAACTAGGGTTCCGTATTCCTATTTGCAAGCTTTGATGTTTCCATATCACTTGTTTCTGACTGTGAGAGAAAGAATTAGTAGATATAAGTCATAATTTTTTTGCTGAAGGTGTCTACCTCTTCATCAACTATCAGGTGATTATGACTATTTGTCTATTGGCAGATAAAGCAGCTCAGAAGAGTGAAACAATTGGTTTGGAGACTCCTACAACTACACTTCAAAACAGGAGATGGGGGAAACATATTACTTTGGACTAGATTTAGCCAAGTCTTGAGAACTGGATGCCTGTTAATATGAAGAGTTTACTCCTTTAACACTTTTTTTGGTTCAATTTCATGTAAAAGGAAGGGATTGTGCACTGTGAGTATGTCTGAACTGAAATAAATACGTTTTTCAGTTTTGATAAAAGACACAATATATCTAACATCAGATAGTACTTTTTGGGAAGAATGTATGTTTAGTTAATTGTTCATATTTACAACTTATGAATTTTATAATTTAGTGATGCCTCAAGTTTTATCACTATATGAACTTTGCATTTATGTATGCATGCAAGGGAGATGAAAGAAGCATCATAAAAAAGATATGCAATAAGTATTGTTATTCTTATTATTGTTATTCTCAGACAGCAAAACTTAAAAGTTGATATTCATAAAGTTTGCGTGTACATTTAATCTATAATTTTTTTGTCTAAAAAGTACAGTTCATATACTTAATTTTTCAAAATGTACATATTTATAATTCTACTGAAGGAGCATAGCTCTGTGTCATCCATTGTCACTTTTTCCAGTTAGTACTGAAATAAAGCTTATCAGAAAAGAGAATAGTAAAATTAATTAAAAAAGTAAAGTTAATTAAAAAAAATTAATTCTTATTGAAACAATCTCAGATTTTTTTTAATCTGGAAGTTTGTGTTTAGTTATGTTGGGAAACAAAACAGAATTGTCTTGTCTCTTTTACTCAAAGTTATATGCTGCAATGTCATGGCATTTCTGGATCCCAGATGTGATGTCATCTTTCTAGTGAAAGGAGGTAGAAGTTATAATAAAAGTATGACACAAAGCTGGTTTAAGTACGACTCTTTTTTACTCTTCTCTGGCTGGAATTATTTCTGAGTAATATTTTTTTCCCCTACCTAAATATGTTACCAAAGAGGTGTTCCACTCATTTCTGATTGGCCTGGCCTTAGCAAGAGGTGGATCCATCCTGGAGCTAGCTGGCATTACCTCTGCCAGACATGGGGAAAGCTTCTGGCAGCTTCTTACAGAAGCCACCCCTGCATCCCCCTGCTACCAAAACCCAGCCACTGAAACTCAACGCACAAAAGCAAGAGTTCTGCCAAACTATGTATGATCTTATCATAAGAAGGAAATATTAATTAGATAATTATTGGAAATTAATGACATAAATACTTGATAAAATATAGATTATCTATCACATATTTCAGTGACAATGGAAGGAGGGATAAATTCCCATAGGAGCTTGTTTTTGTCTGGTATTAGGCAACATAGTTTGGAAAACTTGAAAGGTAATACAGGAAGTCAATAATGGACTACAAAAGGGTAGTATTATCACTCAAAATACGCATTTTGTAAAAATTATTTGAAATTATTTAAGTGTTGCTGAAATTGGTTCTCAAAGGAACCTTTAAGAATCAATTTGTGAGTTTTACGAGTCAGGCTTTCTTTATTGTCGCACGCTGGACGTATTTGGAATATTTTTGCTACAGTGCATGCTGAGGTATCTTAGTTACACCTCATATCTTTAGATCACGTGATTATTCATTTTCATTTTCTGCAATCCTGCTACACATCCATGCCATCTCCCATCACTAATTAGCATATATACATACCCTTATAAGGTTTCTGAGGGGCTTCACTTAGAATCTCTGGTGGTCATTTTTGTCTTGTGCCCCCAAAGTTCTAGGTGACTGCTTTATTAACTCCTTTAAGAAAACACACCTCATTATGTGACATGCCTCTATTTCTTTCTTGGCCTTTTCTGTTAACTACAACTTCATTTCTTTATTGTTTCTTTATTTTGCTTAGCAGATTTCTTTAAATCACTTACACAATTACCTCTAAGGTACATTTTGTTACAAGCACTACCATTTCTTTCTTAACACCTGGTAAATATATCTGGAGGATGCTATACTTGGGAAGTTATAAACAAATGAACAGGCTACAAATGTTCATTCATATGCTAGTCAGTAGAAATACAGAAGGAAGGTGTTAGAATCTCCAGCAGAGGATTTAGAAAGAAAAAAGCTTTCACTGGAAAGAGTAATACTCTTGTGGAATGTGTTATCAGAAATATTGATTGTAAAATGATACAGAAGTTGTTTTATTAGGGTTCATGCTTACTTGCTTGTTGCCTCTAATTTTGATGATGGTAGAGACAAAGCAGAGAAAACTCAAATAGAAGCAATGAAAATAATTAAAAAAACATTTGACAGTATGTTGATAACATGGTTTTCTTGATTTAAAAAAGGGAAGCTTGCTGTGGTCTACAATAGTGATCTTCAAAGTACAGCAGTTACTGGAAAAAAAAAAAAAAGAAAAGCAGTGATAGTTTTTCTGTAAGTTACCTGAGGAGAAGACATGGTCTTATATTTAATAACTGTGGAGCTCATTTTCTGTTCTTAAGTTTAAATATTATAAAGTTTTGGTTTATCCTTTTTTGGATATGACTAGTCAACTCCAGCCTACATCTTTGTATCCTGTCTTTCCACTGTTTTTTGCAAGTCTGAGAATATTAATCTACTGATCAACCCATTTTCACTGTTACAATTATTGTGATGTGAAAGACAAGTGTGAAAATATTCTTACGATAATAGCAGAGTAAACCAGAAATTTTTCCATGCACATTGCCACTGTATTTATATTTCAACTGGTAATATTCTGCAATTCTTATTTCTGATGTTTCAGTGTTACTTTTTTTTAGTTTCCACAATAGGTAAATAGGTAGACATTTGTAGAGTGTTACTCTTGTATAAAATAGGATGGCTCTGATTAAAAAAAAATCCTACGTTATACTAATTTAGTTCTGTGTCTATCTTAGCTTTGTCTACTTATTTCAGATACTTCCTTGCAATGTCTAGAACATACAAATGAAGAAGTATTAAAAAGCCCTAAGGTCCCCTGGAAGTCACACTGCACTTCAGTTAAATTCGTTCTGTGCTTGACTTAAAAATTTTGAATTCTGTGCGCATCGTTTCATAAATGTCAACAAAACCTCCTTCAGTTTCACTTATCGTTTGGTATGAGTTTACAGACTTTCCTTCCCGCTTACACAAGTTTGCATTGCCACATCATAAATTTAAGTTCACTGTTCCTTACTGTTTCTCCAATTATTTTTTTTGGTTTAGATATTGAATTCAAAGAAAAAGTATCCAAAAATAACTAGTGCACAGAAAATACTTCCAAAGGCAGTTAATCATTTAGGCCATGATTACTGACTTTTGAACTTGAAAAAAATCCTTAATCTAGTTTTCTTGCATCATTGAACACCTTTTCACAATTTCATTGACAGTTTGTAAGGTGTTTGTGACAAAAAATCCACAATTTTCAAAATCCTGTGTCTTCAGATTAGTGAGAAGTTCATTACATTCTTTGGGAACCAGATAGATATATGTGCATATAACTAATTTCTTTTATCCTCAACAAGTAAATGGAGTGATAAATTAATATTCATCCAATAATTCATATTGCCTAAAAGCTATATAAAAATAAATGGAAAAATAACTAGGATGTATAGTATCTATACTATATATGGCTTCTGCTTTATTATACGTTTAGTATTCCTATTAATGGCTGCAAGAAGAAACCCCAAATTACCCCAGATTTTTTATATCTATGTCATTAATATGCTAGTTATTTTCAAAATATTCTTAGGTCATTTAGAGGTGTTTTTCTTGTCATGACAGCTACAAATTACTCATGCAGTTATTACTTTTTTAGGAACCAATTTATTATTAAATCCACAATCTTTCATATTGAAGGAAAATATTTATGGTGTCTTAAAATATCTGGTTTTTTACTCAGAGAAAATGTGTGAACAATGGTAAAATATTCTGTTTGAAATATATTGTTGTGCAAGGAAAATGTGTGTGTATTTCATTTATTTAGTCGGACATTTTGAATGTGCATATAGTTTTGTGTAAGAAAAGGGAACTAGCCTTTTTAGTAACTTGGGCTATATCTGATAGACATTAACTTTTTCACTGTTCCCATCAGGAAAATGGTGTACATTAGAGAATTTCTACATGAGCAATCAGAAATAATAACGGATTCTGTCCAGTGGGAATCTACTGTATTTTTCCTGGTTTTGGCTGGAATAGTTGCTGGTGTGGGACTGCATAGTGGATTTTTCCTGGAAATAGTGTTGATAACACAGGGATACTTTAGCTATTTCTGGCCAGTTTACACAGGGTCAAGGCCTTTTCTGCATCTCACCCCACCCCACCCGTGCAGAGGCTGGGAGTGCACAAGAAATTGGGAGCAAACACAGCTGGGACGACTGATTCCAATTGAACAAAGAGATATCCCATAACTTGTGGTGTCATGTGCAGCATGTAAAGCTGGGGCAAGAAGTAGGAAGAGGGGGGAATATTTGAAGTGATGGTGTTTGCCTTCCCAAGTCAATGTTACATGTGATGAAGCCCTGCTTTCATAGAGGTGGCTGCTGGTAGGAAGTTACGATCGAATTCCATGTTTCGCTTTACTTGTGCATGCAACTTTTCCTGTACCTATTAAACTATATTTGTCTCAATCCACAAGTTTTCTCATGGTTACTTTTCAATTCCACTTTGGGGAGTGAGAAAGTGGCTATGTGGGGCTGAGCTGCCAGTGGTGGTTAAATCATGATACTAACGCTCAAAGAAAAAAACTGATTAACGGTTTGAAATCAAAGTTCTTGAGTAAGTCTTACGAACTGCAACATCCCCTATTATCAACATTATCACATACAAGAAATCTATATGTATGTGACCACAACTGATTGTATTTTACTGTGTTCTTATTCTGGTATCTTTTTCTGTTTCTAAATAAAAATCTCAGTCCGTAGTGTCAAAAGGTGACTTGGAGCATCCTATATTCCAATGAATAAGAGGAAGGCTTTTGAACAGTTCAAACAAATTGATTTGGGAAGTGACAATACTGTAAGCTTAAGAAATTTGGTGAACTTGGCATATATCCATACATCTCTCTGTATAATTTCCAGTAGAACTGTAATTCTGCAGACAACTTTTTGCCTATATTAAGCTGACAGAAAGATTGCTGTTACTTTGCATAGAAAAAGGCCAAGTCAGTTTTTAAAGCAGTTGCTCTTGGGCAATATATATTTTGATTGCTAATGTTTTATGATATTGCCTGTGTTTCTTAATGTTACCTATCTCACAAAGACCTTGTGGTGATACAATATTTTGTATCACTTGTAAATGGGAAGACAGAGTTCTGGGTAAATTAGATTTATGGTCATAGTGTATGGATTTTTTCCATTAGAACAGCATGCTTAAGTAACTATAGAAAGAAACAAATTTAATTTAGGTACTGCAGCACCAAAATATTAAACATTTACCTGAAATAATGTAACAAAATTTTCAGGTTTTTTATTTATAGTAAATCTTAGAATAGCAGAGGTTTTTATGAAGAACAATCCAGGAGATCTACATTGAGAAGACTGCTTGAAAGTTAGCAAGTGAAAAAATGTTAGAACAGTTAAGAGTGTATTTTAGCTCTTTCCTCTGAAGTTCAGTAATACTGAATTCTCTCTTCAGGGAACTGATGCTTACTGGAAAAGGAGGAGAAGATAATTTTAGCATTACACCCTAGTGGGTGGGCATTTGGTTTGAAAGTGTAAACCATTTTTCTTACATGATTGAACAAGAGCTAAAACTAAATTCTGATTTGATTTAAACCAGCTCATTCCCCATGAAATAAAGCCTCTGTGGACAATATGTTTAATTCATGTTTAATTCATTCCAGGGTCTCTCTCAATAAGCTTTAAGCATTACCCTACATGGCTTCCAATTTCATCCTAGCATATCTGTAATGTTTGCAACCACCTAAAAATGTTTGTTATACACCTTGGCATGAAAACCCTCAGTTTTATGCAGTGGTAATTCTGGCGAAATGTAATACACTTTCCATGTGATATTAGATATGATTTCAGTTTCCCATTTTTGCAACCCAAACATATACAGTTTAGGGCCATGTATCTGAAAGAAAATCTATGACCATCCAGTATGTATGGTGGACATTAATTCCCCTCTGGAGGTGGCTTTCTGCATGAATGTATGTCATGCAGTATCACTTGGCCTTGAAGGCCAGAAATTACTCTCGGAAGGAGAGCATTTAACACAGTAGATGTGATCTAGAATGTTTAGATATTTTTGTATAAGATGATCCAGACTATCACTCCTAGATGAATGTACAGATTTTAAGGGGTCTGAAGTTTTATTATTGAAAAGCCTCACCGGAAATCTCACTGTAATTGACCTACCTACATTTTTTTTACTTTTTTTTTTTTTTAACAGAAAGAGTTAAAACCATCTGTTACTCAATCAATGTGAATGGTATTTCTTTTTAAGCAATATTTCTGGAAAGGATGGAACTACTTTTAAGGCAAGTTCAATGTGGACACAGGAAAGTGGCACAGATGGGAACATAATTACTTCTCACCTGCTATAAAACAATATCAAAAATATCACTACAAGCAACATTTGCATTACATGTATCCCTGAGTTAAGAATGAAATGGGCTATTCATATACACAAAAATAAGCTCAAAGAAAATATCTGAAATAAACCCCATGAAAACTTCTCTTTAAACTTATTTCTGTTACTATATATGATGTTTGCATAAATATTCCCCCCCCACCCCTGCCCCAATCAGAGATACTTTGCACTTCCTTCTTATGTATTTGTTCTTTTTCTGTCTTCCTGGAAGATACTAATAAAAAAAACTGGATTAAGTTTTATCAAATAGTTGAAATTTACATCTGGCTTACAGTTACAATGGTTTGTATGTAACAACGATAATAAATGTATAGAGAAATCTGACAGAGGTAATCAAACATACAAATGTGAGACACACTCATAAGTGTGTCCTTAACTTTATATTCCAACTTGATGGATTCCACACAATATTTTCTCTTGAGGAAAAATAGAATCAAATTTATAATGTCAATTCTTTTATTCAGAGGCTCATCTTTGCAACTTTCTCTATCCACTTCTTAAATTCAAGACAGTAGGTGGCTGTGGTAAGAAAGACTGAAGGTAGGGAAACTGAACAGAGAGTGCATGTAAAATGTGAAGGTCTATATAGTTTCATGTCCTGGTTTTGATGGAGGTAGAGTTAATTTTCTTCACGGTCAGTGGTATGGGGCTGTGTTTTTGATTTGTGCTGAACACAGGGTTGATAGCAGAGATGCTTTTGTTATTGTTGAGCAGGGATTACACAGACCCCTGGCCTTTTCTGCTTTTTGTACTGTCAGGCTGGCAAGGAGACTGGCGGAGACACAGCAGAGACAGGTGACCCCAAATGACCAA
>WEIV01001408.1:3001-65055 GCA_013390005.1 Calyptomena viridis
TGGCAGCTAACAATGGGACCGGGGATATACGCAATTTTTTGGCTCATGAAGAAAAGAGTCACTCCCCATCATGTGTTACAAATATTGAAAGGTTATAAACACCACTACAACCCACCCTTTTCCAACAATGTGCTGGAACATGTGTTTGAAGTTAAGCATGCAGTTTGATTAAGCAGGAGTGAACCAAGCCTGGATGTGAATGGCTGGTTATGTAGTTACATACTCTTGTTGTATATGGGTCCCTGTGTGTGATGTAGATTGTTGCTAAATGCAGAGCTACAGCCTTGGCAGATCGGGGTCTACAGTTAAATATAGTCATGTATGCTGTGCTGAACTGGCAAACCACAAACCACAGTGATCAAAGTCAGGCCTGGCAAGTCTTGGCAAAAGGTACTAGACACCGACTCAAGGAGCAGAAGTGGGTCTCAATTTAAGATATTTAGGCAATGTGATAAAGAAAAAAATGATCTATTAAGTAAAAGTCTTATATTGAAATTTAGGAACAGCCATTCAATAGGGGATTGGTGAAACTGTGAAATAAGTCTTAGTGAAGTGATGAAAGTTTCATGTCTCAAGAAACTGAAAAATAAACTGAGTGCTCCACTAGTAAGTGGCTAAGAAAGAAAACCAAGAAGGTCTTGATAAGATGTAAGCGACAAAGTATGAAAATGTAATCTTTTTCTGCTATGAAGGCCTGGCTATCCATTAGTATTTAAACTGCTGTGTACCCAGATAGAAACAGCATAAAATCTTCATAAATATTTTCTAAAAGGGTAACTCAGTGAGATGTTTCTGTAGTAACCTTATCCTGTATGTAGGTGGTTGGTGAACTGATGTTGGTCATTCATTTCAGGGTGAGTGCTTGTGCTGTGAAGTAGTTTGAGGTTCTTCATATGGTACTCTGCACTGAAGAGTTTAAGTTGTACAGTGAATTGTTAATGCACCTCCTGCAATAGGACCCTAGGTTATTTAGGGTGACCATTGAAATTTTGGACCCTGAATGTCTGCTCTTAATCAGCTTTCTCTTGACTCCAGTTTACCATTTCTGATTGCAAAATAAATCCCTTGATTCTAATTTTTTTTTGACAATTTTCACTAAGAACTGAGTTTTAAGAGTTTGGAGGCTTATACTTGAGTCTGTATTTTGTCCACATGTCATTATGTCGTGTCCTCGTGATTTCAGTTGTCTGACTTAATGTGTTTAATTAGCAAGGACTGTCCTTGAGTGAATCCCCTGGTTTAACACGGAGAGTGGTTGTTCAAGTGATGGACTAGAAGCATATTAATTATCACTCAGTAGAAATAGAGTGACTTACAGAGCAGGTCTTAAAGTGCTTTCTTAAAATGCACCACTCAGTTGTTTAGAGCTTTATACCCAAATCCCTTACTGAATGTATATACTAATTTTCCTACAGAGGTGTGACTGCTCTGAGTTTTTTTGCTTGGATTCTACCCCGTGCTTTCTCAGACATAGTTCCTCCACTTTGGGAAGTCATTTGCCTTCCTGTTGTTTCCCACTTTCAGGTGGAGCAACCCCAACACTCTTTGTGTGGTTCTCTTGCCAGCAAAGGTTTGAAGGTGACTCCTGGTATATGTTGACAGATAACTGAAAGGGGAAATATTCTGTTTTACATGTCTATAGAATTTACTGAACTAAGAGATCAAAGGCTGAATATGCAGTAGTGGGGTTATATCATTTTCTGAGCAGTGAAAGTCAGAAAGGAGGTGTAAATGATGGGGCCAGTTAAGTTTCATACTTAAGAGCATTACAATACCATCTGGGAAGGCCCAGCAGCAGTGCACACAGAAACCCAGGGATCCTCTCTTGTATCCCTGCAGTCAGTATGGAATGGTTGGGAGTTTTCTATGGAGGGCTTTTCCACTGTCCAGCTGCATCAGGCAGTATGGACCTTCTGAGCACTTAGCTTATACTGTGTTGTGTCTTGCAGTGTATTTCATAAGAAGATTTTGGGGAGTGGTTTACCAGAATAGCCAAAAACTAAAGGAATATACAGATATTGCATTCAGAATATTTATACCTCTTTAGCAATCCCAGTTATATCTTTTCAGTGAGCTTTCCTGTATACATTGCCTGTGTACCTAGATGGTCTGATTATGAAGAATCAGAGTCTGGAAAATACCCTGGTGAGACCTGTCAGCCACGTGTTAGGCATGTCCTCTTTGGTGGCACAGATCTTCCTCCTGGAAAGTGTTTTACTGTCTGTGCAAATGCACTTCAGCTGAGATCATCCTCACAGCCTATGGAAAGGTACCAGGGCAATATGTGTAGCTAGAATCACACAACAGTTACCAGTTTTGTTTGCAAATTAATGTATTTTTCCCTGTCTGCTTTCAGGGAGCCTGTGTGATGGTACAACCAGCCAGTGTTACTTGCTGCCAGTCTTGGATACTGTATTTGTCCGGAGAAAGTACAGAAGAGGTGGCCTAGGGATGAAAATGCTGCATGATTTCTGTCAGTCTTTCATGGCTGAGGATGCCTTGGGGATCAGCTGCCCTATTTCTGCTGCCATGTATCAAGGTAAGTGGTTTGATGTGGACATGGTAGGTAAGGGTCATGTATAATGTATAATTTTCAATATGGTCTTGGTAAGGTTATCTTAACTTCTGAGAGTTCAGTGCCCTTGTCTGAACTGAGCTGTTGTTAGTGTGCAACTGGTTACTCTTCCAGAGACATCTGGCATTTCCTGTGGAAAGGTAGGCCAATATTTATGTAAGACAATGAGAAACATAAAACTCACGCTGCCTCTCTGACATTTTGTGTTCTTACCTCACTCTCTTAGAACTATGTCAGTGCCCTAGACAGGGACTTACACATTTTACTTGACACCAGTGGGAAAAGAATCCTAAGATGTTGTCAAGCCCACACTATGCACATAATGCTCTAGTAGAGCCTGCATTTGTAAGAAATTACATTTAATAAGCTGAATACCCAGGCTCTGCTCAGTCATTCAGTCACACCAATAGTTGTATTGACTGACTTTGAACATTTGTCACCTTTAAAAGATCACCAAGGAGTTACATATATTCTCTGTATACATACACATATCAGGTCAAAGTTCTGGCTTTGCTAATATAACTCACAGAAAATATCTATGCTCACATAATTTATAAAACTGTTTTCTTTAGAAAAGGATTTTTTTTCCTGAGGTTGCTCTCTGTGTGATCCTTACTGTCATTTTGGGGGAGATGTTTTGATTATTTGCAACTTTACAGCCCTTTCCTAACAAGTATCAACAAAATTTTGGCTTTATCTGTTCTTAGTTTTGGTTATTATGTACCAGTGAATGTACACAAATGTACCCCAGCAGGTACTGCTACTTCAAAAATTCAGGAAGGAACAGTATTGACAACATTCCTTCTCTTCTCCCAATAATATCCCTCTTTCCTTTGGCAGATGTCAGGGCTTTAGACACTGTGGATGAGAAAGTTGCATTTTTTTCTGTTTAACACTAGCAATGTATTGCAAGACTATGCTTTCATCTCAAATTTAGAGCTAATAGTGAATAAGTTTGACTCGCGTCGTGTTTTAATTAGATTTTATTTTTTAAAAATACCAATACTGTAAGTCAATTTTTGAGCATATTGAAGTCACTGTCTGTTTTTAATTTCATTGGAACCACATCCTCATACTTCGATAAATGAATGCAAACTTTTACTCTACATTTCTGTTCTGACATCTCTGAAACTGGACAGTTTTCACCAGCTTTGAGATGCTGTAGAGGCCTAAAAGGAAGTATAAAGCCATTTAACAGATACATGTATTTTGTTATATATGTTACTTTCAGTAACTTTTATTGGAATGATTAATCTAGGTTGGATAAAATTAATGTCTATGATCTGCTCATTACTGTAAGGCAATTGTTACATACCAGAATCAGGGTTTTGTTTGACATTCCATTGTTAAACTCAACTGAACATTGAAGATAAATTACCCATTCTGTAGTTTGATGAACTACAGTGGGCAGAGTATGACAATAATTTTGTTGTTTACAGATTGCTGTCTTAGTGCAGGTGATGGGACTTAGGGGATGGTGGTTGAGGAAAGTTTAAAAATCCCCTTTGAATTTTTTGAGCTCTTTATCCTACAACATAAGCCAACTCTTAACACTGCAGACATCCTAAGGAAACCACTAAAAAGGACAGATTTTAGTTTGAGAACACAAGCAAACCTAAATTTGATCGTTTACCCAAATGATGTTGATGGTCAGTGTGTACTGACAGTGGTGGGAATCTGTGGGAATATGGTTTCTAATGGCAACTGTACATCTGACACAAGTACCTTGTTACTCTTCTGTCAGTTCTTCCCATTCCCTGTTTTCCACACACAAAGAAGTAACTGAACCCAGCAGTGGGCATAGGATAGCAGTGGTAAAATAGAGGGTGGTATTGGCCCAAAACCAAACCTATGCAGAAATTTTCTTTATAAATAGAAAGTCGAGTAACATCTTAATGGTTAAAGCTGGAAGATTCTGGAACACCTTTCCTTTCAGAATAGTGAGGGTACAAAAACCCCACACTCCTGTTAGTCCAAGACCTGCTGAGTGTCTGGAGATAGTTCTGTGATTCAGTGGCAGAAGAAGGTGCTCAGTAAGTCATTTCTAGTCCTGTATTTCCTGTGCTCACAAGGAAATAATCTAGACTGAAACAAATGGACAGGATTAATTTGTGCCTCTTTAGGCCATTCCACAAAGACTTTTACTAAAAGTCCCAGCTAAAGCAAAGGGGAGGAAGATGAGAAGAGAGAAGAAAAGATTTCCAAAGGAACTAATGAAAGTACGTCTGAGAGAATTTCTGGGATAGAATACACTCCCTCTTCCACTGTGTTTTTCACTCATTTGTACTTTTACCTCTTGGTTTCTCCTGTTCAGTTTGCCAGAAATTCCTCCAGGCTTATCCTGAGGAGCAGAAGCGACTGTGGGAGGTGGAAGCACCAGGAGATTGGAGCCAGCGACAGAATATCTGGTTAAAAATTCAGATGGAGTCACCCCCTTCAGGAAGTGAGTTAAAACAAACAGTTGTGAGCTTGGCCATGTTACAGTCCTATAAAGATAAGAAAAGTAATTGAGGGTTGGTGCTCATGGAAAGGTGGTGTCTGTTGTTTGCACATGGAGAAACTCCTGGGTGTGCAGTCCAGTTCCCTCAGCCTTTCACAGTAAACAGGACAATTCTTAGAAATTATGAGGTAATGAAATTGAACCTCAGAGCATCTGAGAGACACTGAACACAGCACAGCCTTGGCATAAAGTGCCTGTAACTCCCGTGGCAGTGCTCTCAGAGCAGGGTAGAAGTTAGCCCAAAAAATTCCTGTTGCACAACACAGTGTCTGGGTTATAGACAGGGGTTTGTTTCTCTGAAATTATTACAAAGAAGAAATTTTTATGGCCGATGGGCAACGTGTTTAATTACCTTCAATTGCTGCCAATACCATTCTTGGATGGAAACACAAACATTTTCATTATGGCTTTTGAAAGATTCCAAGTACTGTCCTACAGGGTAAATCCTTTTTGCTGGGAGCGTTTTCTGTCTACTTCACAAAAGATAGACAGAGTAAGGAAACCTTCTGACAGTTCATATGGGAATCTTGTTGATGTAATCTGTTCAACTGGCCCCTGTGATGCATGCACAAAAGTGTGATAAGCAAAAGAAGGGCACACACTGTCTCTTTCTGGAGGAGCAGCAAGGAGTGCTCCAGAGCAAATTGCTCCCATGCTTTCCCACATCCATCCTGCTTTTTATTGGCTTGGGGACCTTCCATTGAGACATTGTGTTTCATCTTGTCTGCAGCACCCACAGGAGAGTTAAGTCAGACTTCAGCCCTAGGCTGGGTTCCTCTGAAGCCATTATATCTATGTTCCTCATGCTTTAAACCACCAAACTCTGGTGGTGTTCTTTCCTTTAATCCATCTTGCTAAGTGAAGTTTATTAATGGCAACTGAAGAGAACTATGATCAGATCAAAAACCAGCAGATCCTGGAGGCGTGTGTGCTTTCTTTTTTCTTTCTTCTTTTTGCCATCTTCTACAAACACAAAACAACCAGACAAAGAGAAACGACCTCATTCCCCCAGAATGACTGTCAGTAAAAAGGACATGTGGGGCCAGGGAACTGCCTTGGCCTGTTCTGCACGTAAATGAGATACCTATAAAAAGTGGAAGGAGAAGTATAAACCAGACACGTTTTGTAAGGATTGTGAATTGAAATATGATCCTTATAGTGGAAAGGAGCAGAAGCAAGTGAATTAGGCACCAAAATACATAATAAAGCTCTGCTTTTTAAGCTGTGATCTCTGTTCTGGTGCACAGATCACTGAGCATCATCTTTACACTAAGTGTGCTGAGCAGGCTTTCTTTCATCCATCTTCAGTGAAAAACCAACCCACTATAAAAACAGTATGTAAAAGTGTGTAATACATTTGTTATATCTGTTTTACATATGCAGTCTGCTTCTCGTGCTCGTATTATCCCAGTACTGTGCATATTATGCACCCAGGGAAATACCAAGGGAGGATGCAGGACAGATAATGCCTGCAGAAACTAGAGGAGAGTTTCCCTGGTTTTGCTGTGTCCTGAAGGCAGCCTTACTCCTGCACAGCTCTGTCTGATAGCCAGGGAGGAGATAGTAGGAGAATTTTCCAAGGCTTTGTGCTATCTGTTAGTGGTAGATAAAGCTGGAACATTTTCTGGGTGCAGGAATCCTTTATCATCTGAGCTAATGTGTGCTTACCATGCACATAAAGAGAAGCTTGTGTTTCCAGAGTTGTGGTGTAGGGACACAGAGAGGAAAATGAGGTGGCATAAAATGGAGATGACTGGAGTTACATGTTTGTGTGTCCTCTAAGTGCACAGTCATCTTGATCTTGTTCAGGAGTGCAGAAGACACCAGGACCTGTTGCAGTAGGACAAGGGATAATGATTTTAAACTAAAAGAGAATAGACTTAGGCTAGATATAAGGAAGACATTTTTTACAGTGAGGGTGTTGAGACACTGGCACAAGTTGCCCAGAGAAGCTGTGGCTGCCCCATCCCTGGAAGTGTCCAAGGCCAGGTTGGATGGGGCTTGGAGCAACCTGGTCTTGTTGAAGGTGTCCCTGCTTGTTGCTGGGGGTTGGATTAGATGACCTTTAAAGGTCCCTTCCAATCCAAACTCTTCTGTGATTCCATGATTCTGTCTTTAAGGGCTCACTTGGGAACAAGGGCTCCATTCCTACTTGCTCTGTTATGCAGAAAGCAAAACACAATGTAATTCAATATTGTCAGCTCCAATCTGGATCTATGGCAACAACTGTGAAAACAGACAAGTCTTATTCTGCTCTGATTTCTTAGATTCCTGTTGACATTTGCAATGCTGTGTTTTGGAACAAAATTACTGAGAAAAAAAATTGAATATTTTGCTCATATTATATTTTTTTTCCGCACCAGTACTCAGGATTGAATGCTGTTAGTGTTCTTGTAAGAATTCTACAGTCAGAGATATTCCAAAACAGGTTTCTATAACCCTGAGGTCAGAATTTTCAATTTTGGAAGGTTCTGTGGCTGCATCTAGTGGCAGTTCATATAAACTGCAGCACTCTGCTGCAGCTCATACTTCACTTTGGATGTGCCCAGATACACAGATACAGATAGACACACATACTGCTGTCTGCACATACACATCTATAAAGTTTTTTAGCATGTTTTCACACATAGCTGCAGTCATTCATTCGGAGTTACTTCTTATTGTTTGAAAATCCTCAAAATTTAGTTACAGCAAGTAGTCTCAGTAACAGGAACATGGTGACATTTCTCTTCTGAGGCTGATTGGAGGAACAGAAATCATTTCACATGGTTTGGTCGTGGTTGCTAAATCTACCAGGCAGGGAACTGAGCTGTTCTGAAGTGCTTTAGTAATATACATAAAGCATGTAAATGTGAAGTTAATGCCAAAGTAAGCAGACTGAGAAGAATTAAAATCAATTTCAAATGATTGCTTATAATCCTCTATCTGAATCAGTCAGAGTGCCTGCATTTTCTGTAAGGCAGGCAGGGAGGTTGTTTTCCAGGTGTAAGGGATGAATGGATTATCTATTTACTAGAACTTTCAAGACCCAGAGACATTTTGTTTCTAATATAGTTGTTCACCTTAGACTTCTGTTGTAGTGTCATAGACACCCTGGTTTAGTTAATTAACAAAAACAAGGCAAGAGGGTTTGGAGGCAGCATTCAGGTGGAATTTTCTGGTGTGTTTTTTAAATGAAAATAGCCATGGAAATCTGCTAACATTTTTTCCTTTTTAATCTCTTTCTGGGGCAAAATATTCATCCCATTTCCCCAGAGGCTGATGTGGGCTCTGATATGGAGAATATTCCAGCCATTAAACCCAGACAATCAGGTGTGGACCTGATGAATAAGGTACAGTGACTAATTTGCTATTTTATGACTTTATTTTTCATTGGTGGCCTTTTCCCTTTTTAGTGCAGCAGTGAGGTTTAACTATGAGAGACTATCACAGACAACTATAGCTGGTTTTTACCACTGACCCATAAGGTTTGTGTAGGTAATCACACCTATATAATATATCATAGAATAATAGAATCCTAGAATGGTTTGGGAGATCATCTATTTCCAATCCAATGTTAGAAGGGGGGTGTGTGTGTGTGTATATGTATATGTATTTATATCTATGCACAGACATATGATTGAGTCCTGTAGTTAATTTCTATACCTATAGTAGTTTGAGAGTTTAAAGTCTACAGAATAATTTTCACCTAATGTTTTAGTTTCATCCTTACTGAGATAAGGGAACTGTAACCAAGTTGGTACACAGAGAATTCCAAGGGCTGTGTATGGAATGGCTTTCTGACCTCCATTGTGAATTTTAGTGTGCAGAGGCTTGAGTGTGGCACCTTTAGAATGAGCAAGCCAAACTCCTTGTGGTCCTGATTATTTTATCCCACTGCTGAGCTGCAGATCTGACCATGCTTAGCTTTAGTTTTAGACCAAGGCCTAAAACAGGCCATGAGGTTTGTACGAAACCTAAGCCTAGGCAGGGTTACATGTATCTGAGAAAACAAATCACAGTAAGTTAGTTTCTTCAAGTAATAAAGAAAAAGGAGAGATGAGTGGAAGCAAAACAAAGAGCTGTAGGGATTGTTTCCCCAGCACATTTTGGTTGCCACACAATTAAATCAGTTTGTTTTCTTCAGACGTGTCTCCCAGGGGAGCTGTGACAGCTCTGGCCCCTGTGGTGCACGTTCTTGTGTTATGTGGTCATGGCTTCAGAGCCCACCCAGCCAGATCAAGGCTCCATGTGCTCCCAGTTTTCTTTGTATTGACACTCCTGGGAAGGCAGGCAGAGCAGCAGGAATGGAGCTGTTCCATACAAACAGTGCAGCTGAGTTTCTTGCCTTGCGTGTTTATGGTGACCTTGGTCAGCAGAGGCATTTTGTATTGGGATCAAGTCACTGTTTATCTTGTTTGTGTGTAATTTGGTGTTCCTTCTGTCTTGGCTCTAATTTCAGGGTGCTGAATGCTTTCCTGGTGTTGAGAAAGGGACAGAAGATGCCAGAAAGAAAAAAGATGGCACAGCAGCAGCAGAGACTCTAAACCCACCTGGTCCTGATGAAGAAGACTTGGAACAAGGTGCCTGCAATACTCAGCAACACAAAGGACTCAGAAAAAGGGCAGGCCCTGGGGACTTAGTTGGGGACAAGGGCACCAAACAGTTTAGAACTACACCATAATTGCTATTTCAGAAATCAGCAAAATTCAGTATGGTCTTAAAAATTGTAATTGACTGTTATTAATTTGTGACACTGGAGAAATTTCTTCAGGTAAGACATAATTTTTTTGCAACACGTGTTCTCCGTTTTATGCTTTGTTTTAAATAAAGCTTTTGTTTACTAAATGTCCTTTTCTTTTTCTTCTCACCGAGTAATTAAGTAGTAGTTGAGCCTAGTTATTTCCCTGCTCTGAAAAGATTTTATTGGATTGCATGAGGTGTCCAAAGGGGAATAATTGAAGGGCTTGTAGGTACTGATGTAAGAAGATATTTCTATGGAAACCACATCCTGCATTATGGAAGAGAGATACCACAACACACGTTGGTATCAGAACGACGGTTGTAACCTTCCTTTCAGAGTGAACAATTGATCTTGAACTGCTTTCATTTGAGCTTTTCTAGCAGAAAAATCTACCTTAAACCCTGTGGTGGACAGGATGGCATACAAAGGCCATTTATGCAGAAAAAGTTTGGTGCAGAGAAGAGGAATGCCATTAAACTGCCTTTCAGTTCAGCCACTCTGATAATGCTGTGTGTAAGCTCAGGGTGTAGAACTTTGTGTAGATTCCATATTGCATGTTTTATTTCCTGTAGGCTCTTTCCTAATGTTTTGCATTTAATTAACTTGGAAATATAGTATATTTCACTGGATTACTCATGTTGTGGCTTGGTAAAGGAATTTTGTTCTTTTACCACAAGCTGATTCTGTATTAGAATATTTTTTTACTTTTTTTTTAGTGGGGAATTTCTAAAGCTTGAATGTTGTGTTAATGATTACAGGTGACACTTGTAAGGGTCAGATCTTTAGTCCAGTGGCAGAGAAGGCTTTGCAAAGAGGTGGTTCAGTGGTGAACAGCAGTAGGGTCTTGATAGAACTGAATAGATCCAGCAGCCTTTAATGTTTATGTGGATGCATTGGAACAAAGAGAGGTAGCTATTTCTTTCCAGAAGCTAATCCAGCATTTCCAGGGAGACAGTTATGTAGGCAGGCATTGTAGGGACACTGTGGGGATGTATATTTTTCCCCCTGTACAGCAGAATTGCTCACACAAAGCCCTGTCACCCTGTCGTGGTTTAAGGTCGTGATTTAAGGTAGCATTTATCATGTATCCAAGTAACTTCTCCCTGTTGAGCTGCTCTGTAACCATATGCCTGAGACACATCAAAATCAGACCTTCCTAGGCATCTCTTAAAAAAAAAAAATTAAAAAATGCTATAATTGGAACTTACAAGTTTTTGCCAAGAGAATTAAAACACTGGATCGTGTGCCAGCCTTAATCACATTGCTGTGGTTCTCTTGTCTCAAAGAAAGTGCATTTAGGACTGACTTTATAGTCAGTTGATCTTCATATTGTTGAAATGTCACAAGGAGTGTGCTATGAAGACTGCTGGAAACTCCATGTCCTCCTGGGCAGCAGCCTATATTCTTATTTAATGTGTGGTTACATACATACCTTTTTTTAAAAAAAAAAAAAGTGAATAGTTGCTCCTTAGTATGATAGAAAATGATTATATCTCTGCTCATGAAAGGTGATTCTGGAGTTGCAGGAGCCTGGCCTCATGTCTAGTTTGCACATTATATTATAATGTCAGGGTAAGATAAACTGGAGTTATTCCAGCAAGTGAGGAACTTTTCAAGAAATTTAATCAGAATTAAGTCTCTCAACAAAATTTTATCTAAAAAGGTCGCAGGAAACTCTATATGAATTTGTATTAGAATAAAGGAGATGGGTAAGGTACTGTGTGGAATGGGCAGACAACTAATCAGATTAAATTCATTCTATATCTGGAGATACTTTGATTTAGAGGAAAACAACACTTTTTCAAAGTTCCCCAAGTGAATTTCTGTTCTGCCTGTTAGCCAGTGATCCACAGCCTGCATTGGCAACCACTTTACTGTCCTCAGAGAAAAGCTGCTTTTTTCCTCTGTGTGTGAATCCCCTTCCTTAAGTTCATTTAGCTTTTTGTTTTCTAAGTATCTCTTTTTCATCAAAAATTCTCACGGTGGCAACTGAGCCTCATACAGAGGCAACCAAAGGTGCATGTGCTGAAGGTTGTGTTGGCAGGTTCTTGGTACTCTCTGATCAAAGTGATCACATCAGCCTTCTAATCTTGTGATAATTGGAGCCAGGAATTCTGAGGTCCTACTTCACTGTACTAAACTCCAGGTTACAGGTTGTAGGGTGACACAGGTTTATCCATGTTGGTTCAGAAATGCTGACTTACAGAACAATTAGTCTGAATATTGATTTCATTTCCTTATTCTGTTTTTTTTTTGTTATATTAGTGCTTTAAGGTATTGAATTAATTCAGAAGCCTGGACTTGTAACTCTTCTTGGCAGTCTGAAGCTCTTCTTAGTGAGATCACAGGAATCCCAAGAGGGTCTGAAAAAGAAACAGATCCAGTATTTTCAGTCTTAATAGAACAGAATAGAAAACACCCACCCAACAGCACAAACATTTTTTTTTCCTCTCAGTGGAACTTCTTTTACTTAAAAGAAATGTTAAATAGAATGGTTTCAGAGTGCTGAAGGAGCTGGCAAAGGCTTGAAAGAGCATTCCAGTTTTTGGAGTTAAGTTTTCAAAGCCTTGGATTTAATTTCCTTCTGAATCTACACCCTGGTTGTGTCATGACAAGGTGGAGTTTCTGCTTAGGAGATCAGGAGGTGAGTGTGTGTGTTTGTGTGAGAGGTGGCACATCTGCTCACAGGGAATTTGTACCTATAGTTCTTGTAAGCAGAGACACTAAGTCTGTTCTGCAAGTAAGATGTTAGACATCCAGATCAGTGTTAGCAGTGATCCTGTGGGTGTGTGCCAACTGAATAAAGCATTGGAATCACTCTCAAGACAAGTAAACATATGGATTTTAAGGCTGGGAATTTCATTACGTTAATCTGACAGGATGTTTCACATAATGTAAGCCAGACAATTTCATGCATGGTCGCTGTATCAAAAAAAAAATCATTGGTTTTGGTTGAAACAACCCATTTTTTAGAAGGATTGTTTTGATTTGGCAGTTTTGATTTTCAGATGTTGGGCAATGGGAGATCTGCCACGTTCCTTGGCAAGTTGTTGTAAAGTTTTGTCTTTACAAGTGAATCCAGTTTCTTTAGTCTGAATTAATTTTTAGTGTGCAGTGATGGATTTTGCTTTTTTGTTTAACACTGAGCTGTGGCTCTGGTGCTGTCAGGGTTCTTTTAACGTGGGGATGGAGACCTTGTGCTCCATCATGACATCAGTGCACAGCACTGGTTTTTGGATCTGCCTCTGTGAGGCAGATTTTCCTGACCTTGCTTCATTCTCTGTGTCGTTTCAGATAGATTTTCAATTTTTCAGGTCCCTCTTAGAAGCCTGAACATCATGAGAGCCCCTGTTCTGGTTCTGCTGAGCGTTGCCGTGAGCTGTGGCTGTAAATCACGAGATTCTTTTGTGCTTCTTTGTGCCCCAGTGGTGACCGTGCACTGTAAAACTCAAACTTCATTAAGAGGCGTCTGTTTTAGTTTAGTCTGCGATGGCTGCGCTGGAAATGCAGCCGATCCTGTGTCACCTGAGCCAGTACCACGAGATGGCACCATTACACAGCGTAACTTTGTCACCATCGCTGGGGGTTGAGACCCTGCCCAGGACTTCAGTGCATCGCTGGTTGGCTTGACTTGTTCAGATGGAGGATGAAGGTGTGGTAAAGCTTGTCTTGTGTTTGCCATTCAGGCTCATTGATCTGTGGAGTTTGTCTCCAGTGGGCCCTGGGTTGATTTTTTCAAATATTTGTGAGGCCAAGGTGAAGTCAGAGTAGCACAAAATGCAAATTGCACCCGGACTGTGCCCCTCTGTACTCTCATCTCATCGGGGACTTTCTCATGTTGTCTTTCATGGTTTCCCAACATGAGATGATTCTGTCTCCCTCGTTCAACAGATAACCTGAGCATCTAATTTTTCTTTTTGATCCCTCCTCTGTTTACTACACACTTTGCATCAGAGAACTATTTAGCACTTTCTTTGATTTTTTTCATGTAATGTCAGCTGCCATGTAATATGCTGTTTATATTGTCAGCCTTAGAAAAGAAAGTATTTGCCCTAAAGGTTATGTTTCTTCCTTTGCTACTGTGTTTTACATGTGACCATTTCAAAGGAGAGAAGAACAATTAAGTAAGCAGATGATTTAATCTCAATTTTATTTTTAAATTTTTGGAAATTTGTATTGTTTAGTTAAACTGATAAAATAAAACTTGAGTACAAAGACAAAGTCCACTACAGGCAGCTCGCCATCCTAATCAGAGTCTATAATACAAAAATTTCAAGGCAAGTCCTTCTCTGTTCTTTGACTTGCTGTTGGAAAGCCCAATGCTAACTCTATTTTTGGGGTGATTTCCCAGTCCTCCAGGCCTGTAGTATCACTCCATGATTACTGTGGCATGATACATCTCTCTGCTAAATGGTAGGAGGTCTGTGCAACTCTTGAGTTACATCAATAACTTGGGCCAATATCCTTCCTTCCCATCTCTATGATGACATTAATATATTATGGGGTCTGTTTGGGCATTCCTGGAATTCTCTTGAAGGATCTGCTAGAAGCCCTACTGAAAATTCTGGTGCCTTCTCTCTGCTGTGGTTTCTGTGCACAATTTTTAGAGGTTTGGGAATAGGAGTTAAACACCAAATAACCACTTTTGACTTGTATTATTTGATTCTGCAAAGTGAGTGATCCAGAAATTACCTAACAAGTAGGTGCCAAAGTAGAAAAGAATCAGTGATGTTCAAGTCCACATTTTAGTGTCCTTTCCTGTGGATGAAGAAGTGAGGGAACAGTCTAAACTTCAGCTACCCGGATCCTTCTTACATTTGCATTTTAAGGATATTGCAGAAAAAGAGGACATTAATGTGTCCAAATAGAATTTCTGCTTTGTCTGTTGATCAGCTGCATAAACGAAGAATGCATCCAGCTGTAGTTTATTGTTTGGTACTGAGTTAGGCCTTCCTTTATGTATTTCTTGTTACAGATGAGAATGCAATAAAATTTAAGTACATGGGAGACAAAGTTGTTTGTAATTAACCTGCTCTGCAATTTGTTTCTTCTTGCAGTCCAACTTGATGGTGAAGTTTAATCTCCTCAGTTTAATCTCCTTTATTTGCCTTAGACTTTATCCTTGCTTTATTGAATTTTTCTATCTTGAAGGTTGTTGGGGTTTTCTTTTGGTGCTGTGTTTTTTAAGAAATCTTTTTGGTTTTAATTTAAATTGAAGGCTCCATTTTTGGAAGATCAATGAACTCCATCTGGAAGAATTTTTTTCTCCCAGCCACCTGACACTTAGATGAAGTTGAACCTTTTTTTTTTCGTTCTCAGGGAGGAGATCAGAGGTTGCATTCACCATGATGATGCATTTGGGATGTCGGTATTCATTCACCAACATTGGATTTGTAAATTAATAGCTCGGGCTCTCTGGGCTGTGGAATGTTAAAGGTCAGTGACCACGAGGGAAGAAACCCTTCAGAGTTATGTGTGCCCTCTGGTCAACATGGTGGCCTTGGCTTAATGGCATTAATTTCATGCTGCTTTTAAAAGATACAGATGTGCAGCCTACCTTCAATCCTCCTACCTGGAACCAGTAATCCTGTCCCAGCTTTCTGCAAGGAGTGGGGAGGGAGAAGGGAAAAACCCTTCCTAAAAGGATTAGTTCCACTGACTGGTTCTCTGAGTTTCTCCTTGCTTGGCATGTCCCCTCTCCTCCAAGCCTTTGATAAGTATCTTAACTAAGATGCATTTTGGTAAATGCTGTCTTCAAGCTGCATGATATAAAAGAGCCTTCTGATTCCCCCGCCCTCTCCAGATCTTGGGGCTGGTTCAATCTTTTTTAAAGCTCTTTCTCTTGTGCTGCATGCAGAGCCCATCTGCTGTAATACAGACTGAAATGCAGCTTTTATCCTTGTTTGCGTAGAAGGTTGGTGGGTAAATCAATTGGAGTGAAAGATGCATTGTCCCTCTTTGCTCTATGTCACAAGCACAAATATCTCCCTTTTAAAGTGTCTCTTGGTAGAAGCCAAAGCCTTTGGCACAAGCCACCTCTGCTAGTTTGACCTCTTTTGTGCATCTGGGATGGAGGAGCAGCTCTGAGAAGCACAGAACAAAACCAGCAAAATAGCAAGAGAAAAGGTCAAGAAGGGGTCTTGCTCCCTGTAGACATCAGAAGTTTCTGCAAGATGATATTTAGCATGTCCTGCCTGAACAGTTAAGGCATCAAAGACAGGAGCACTTGGATAGGTAATATCCTCGTGAGTTGTCAAATAGATTGCAAAGCACGTTGCTCTGCCACGCTGGGGATGGGAGGGAGGGACCTTATGTCTTTCTACTCATTGAGGTAACTGAGACTGGGAGCTTCAGAGAGCCTTTGCTTCCACAGATGGATATTCCATGCTGTGCTCTGTCCTTGCCTGGCTTTTGACTTACAGGCCTAAGCTCACAGAGTGGTGCTGTGGCCCTACAGGGGAAGGGGAAGGCAGGTTTCTACCAAAGACAGAGCTGACATCAGTTCCAAGCAATAGAAGTGCTTGATTTTTGCCTCTGTATTTTTGCCTGCTCACAGCCTTGCAGTGACTTAGTCTCAGACCAGCCAGTCTCTTTGATGCAGCATAATTACAGTGACAGAGATGGTTCCCTGTACCTTCCCATTCCAGCAATGGGATGTGAAGGGGAGGTAAGACACAGTTGGATAATTCACCTCTCAATATAGCAGGGTCAGGACAACCAATACTGCCTGTCCTTGCCAAGGGAAAAAGCCACTGGTATTACAAATCCAGGAGGCAGACAGTATCCTGCTGCTCAGGATCTGGAAATGCAGGGAAATACAACCCTAGCAGCTTTGATACTGGATTATTCTCTGTATTTGTGGCAGTGGATTGGTGTAACTCTAATCAGAGAGAATCATCTCTGCCAAATTCCACAGTTGAACCCCTGCCCAGGACAATAAGCTCATATGGTGATGGCATGGGCTGAGTTGTGTTCTTCACTGTTACAGATTTTTCACAGTCCCTGGTTTCCTCTGCAGTTTTTGATGCACAGGCGCAGTTCTGCCTCTCCCCTCGTTCCTGTGCAGGAGTAGCTTGGAGCCTCATGTGAGTTTCCTCTCCCTCCCAAAACCCTGCCAGCTCCTGCAATCGACTCACAACGACTTTCCCGGGATTCAGTTGTCCTTACTTAAAAATAAACATGGACTGACAGGTTTTAGATAACATGCCTGAAAAAAAAGGAGAACAAGCAAGCACAGAGCAGAACTCAGTTGATACAGAGGCACATGATGTAGTGCCAGTTTGGCTGAAATCTTTCCTGAATGCTGGAACCCATCCAGGGGGAAACTCAATGTTGCTGATGCTGATCTGGGTCATTCAACAGCCATGTTGGGGCACATCAATCCTGACTTCTTGAGCAATGCTCAGACTTGGGTAGTTTGAGCCCCACTTTGTCCTGACAGTGGATATTCCTGGGAGCCAGTGTCCCACAACATGCACTGCTGCTGAGGGAGCAGTTTGAACCCAGGGATGCCCTGGCTTTACTTAGTCGCTGACTAATAGCACCACTTGTTGAGAAATACCAGTTCAGTTGTGGCCTCTGGTGCTGAGGATTGAATTCATTGGGGGGAAAAATTAGCCAGGATGTATTTTGGGCTTTCTGAAATTCCTTTAAATCTTTCCAAGTCATTTGCAAAGGCACAGATGAGAGCTTTAGTGAGATGATAGGTTAAGGAAGAGAATGAGACTGTTGGCTTGGAGAAAGGGGGGTGGTGAGGAATTAAAGAGCCTTTGTGGAAGTAAGTCTCTTTCTTCATCAAACTGTAGTTCTGACCTTCCTAATTAATGTTGTTGTTTTTCTTCTTACTGTAGTGCAAGCTGTCCCAGCCTGACCTGTTGGTTCACAAGATAAAAGGGGTTAACTCATCAGAATGGAGATCCCCTCTACTGGCTTATCCAAGTCTTTACTAAAAGTGTGATATTCATGAACACAAATAGAACAACACATCTAAGAGTTATGTATCTGGGAGTTTAAAGGAGGGGGGTGAAAAAAGGAAGAAAGTCCGTGTTGCTTTGAGGTTATTCTAAAAACTGAAACTGAATAGGTCAATACCCCTTAAGCTTTTTGGTCTTTAATTCTCTTAATGGTATGGCAGAAATCGTTAATTGTATTATTAAAAAAGCTTTGAAGACTGTATTAATGTAATGTGACCTCGGATCAGTCAAGATCACATTTTCATTATGATTAAAAGATTCCTTGTCCTGAAACATTGATCTCATCTCCAGCTGGCTGTGTCAGCCAGAGAGGGGCTGACTGCATGGCAAGGCAGTAGATGGCAATATTGCATTTCATTCTGCAGCTGCTCTGGGAGAAATGCTCACCTCGGAAAGGGGCCATGAACTTTTCCCCTCAGCTTCCAAGAGCAGGTTTGCACTTACAGGCTGTATTAAATATTCCAGAAGCCTAATAATTCCAAATTCCATTTTGAACCCGAATTTCTTCAGACACTGGTGGGAGGGCCCTGAGTTACAGACTGCAGCACCCAAACAGGCCTGATCCTGCATGTCAGCTCTGAGAATGGGCATTTAATTAGGGACCATCAGCATTGTCTTGCAGCATTCAATGAGGCAGAGTGAGACCCCTGGAAGTAACATCTCACACTTGGCTGCTGTGGTTTGTTTAGAGTTTTGGTAAATTTTCCACCTTTGCGTCAAGGGAGTGAAAGCTGTATCAACTCATTTAGTTCATACCCTGACTGGGGAAGGTCAGAAAGGTTCACAGGTAACCTGTTGTCTTCTTTTGCTCTGTGATATTTGGGCAGGCCTTACAGAAGATGAGAAGAGACACTCAGCAGAGAGCCAGGATTCAGGAAGGTGTGTGTTGCAGGGTCTCACACACCGTGGCTGTGCCGGGCCCTACTGTGCTGTGCTGCTGAGTAGGCGGACAGGGATTTCAGAATGCAAATGACATCTGGGGTCAGGGATTTATGGAAATGAAATATGTTGTGGCAGCTCGAAGATACTGTGTGTGTAAAGTGCTACTCCTTCCCTGTCCTGTGGGCATATGCCAAGTGTCTCCACAGTTTTGTGAGGTACCAAGGTAATTGCCTTAAAACTCCTCGCTACACGGGGTGTTGCAGGGTGGTAGCACACGCACTAAGTGATGGGAAGCAGAGGGGTGTGCTGACTGGTGTTAAAGCTTCAGTGCTGCTGACTTTGCTATAAATAACTGCTGTCTGCTGTAATTGGTCATATCACAGTCCATGGTGATCTTTTATATTATTGCTGTCTGCTGGAAAACTCCCAGAGGCGTAAAATAGATACCAGGAAGTTCCTGCACCCAGCACTGTGTTTCCCCATGCAGCACAACGGGCTAGAACAGAAATAGTGTTTATCAGGAGCTGATGGAGAATTTTCTGCAGCAGGAAGGATAGAAAAAAGAAGAGATTGCACCTCTAAAATGATAGCAGCAGGCCATCTCTCCTGCAGGATATTGCTGGGTCTGTTGGAAAGAGAAAATCTTTGTAGGATTTGTAGTGTGGAACTGAATGGGTATTATTATTTGTTTCTGACTTACTTATGGGTATTTTTCAGCTCTCCATAAAATAACAGTGTCTTGCAAGAGATTGAAAACTAGAGAAAAATGTCAGTAGTTGACTTGTGTAAGGTGTGTGTGTGTTTAAAATGTGTAGTGTTTTCTATCCTGAAGGATTCAGAACCCTTCACAGGCCAAGAATGCTGAATGCTCTGTGCCACCCCCCTTAAATACAGGCACCTGTATTTGATGTGAAGCCCAGCACTGAGGTAAAGCTGCCCAGCATCAGGAATTGATGTTTTTATTAAGGCAGGGCAGAAAAGCACTGGACTTAGATGTTCAGGAAAGGATTTGGGTGGAAAGGGTTGAACTGCCAAGCTTTGCTCAGCAGTGAGCATTTGAAATAGCGAGTGGCTCTAAGGCCACCAGGTGAGTGTGGGTTATATGTCCCCCACACTTGCTTCATTTCTACCTCTCTCTTAAGCTCCATTTGCCCCTCTACAATGGTGTGGTACCCTGCATGCATTTCAGAATTCATGCTTCAGTGGCCTAATAAAAACTTTGCTCATGTCAACAAAGGATTTATTAAGACTGAAATCTTTCCAGCATTATACAGAAGCTGGCACAGAGAACAGGACTGTGGAGGGACTTGTCAACAGCCTCTCAATCGACTTTTGCTGACTGATATTTCAAGATTAGATGCTATTGTAAGGCATTCAATGTAAGAAAGGATTGCTGTGAGGTCTTAGCTTCTGTCTTGGTTATTTGCTATTGGTGGGAACTCTTTGGTTTCAGCAGTTTGGTTCTTTGTGATCTGGAAGAAGCACTGAAAGTTCACATAGCTTTGGGTAAGAAATGTGTTTTCCTTCAAAATGTGCCAAGGAAGTGTCAGTGTGACAGAAGCAGGGTGAAAAGTCTACAGGGAAGAGAACAGCAGGATGCTTTCCGTGGCCTCACCAAGTGATTCCTGGGGCCTGGCTTGGAAGCAACTGTATTACTTGGTGTAAGAAGGCAGATTCTGTAGGAAAGCCATGGCTCACTGATGGAAAGGTCTCAGCTATTCTGGCATGGATCTGCTCATCCAGGAAAGAGCTGCCTTGCCGAGGTTGGGCAGAGCCCCCAGTTGTAGTAGGACATTATGTGCTCTGGACACTGATCCAAAGCAATGAGGAGTCTGGTCCTGGTGCAGCAGAGCACTCCAGTAACACCAGACTAGGCTGGGACTTACACCTGCTGATCTTCAGCCTTGGTGTCAGCCCTGCTGTGTGACAGTGACAGTTTTGGTGGGTGAAGATGCTTACCTACAGCCTGATGCAGACCACCTGATGGTGTTAAACTTTCCTTGGCTCCCCTTCTTCCAGCCAGGATCCCCTGACTCCATAGTGAGTGCTCTCAGTTGTTCACTGTGCTCATGCAGTGACATTTATCTCAAGTGCCTTTGGAAACAGCCTGCATGTGGCCTGTGTGTATGGGCTGGTCTTAAAATATTGCAACAAGAATTCAATCCCTAAAAAAACAGACAAACTAGAAAAATGACAGAGGTAATTGGCAGTTGATAGAATGAACTGGAGAAATGGGAGAAGAATCTCTAGTAATATCTGAAAATTTGGAGGGAGAATCTCAGTTTTTTTCCTTCATTTGAATACTGTGTAGACAGGAATTCATCACTGAGAGTCCTCAAAATGAAAGTGAACAATGTTTAGTGAAGACAATACCCATTCAGAAACAGCAAAGATAGTGATCTGTGAGAATGAAAGCTCTGGGAGTGTAAAATCCCAGCTAAAAACAATGCTGCAGCCAAGGAAATGGGCACACCGGTGTGGCAACCTGAGTCCCAGCAGTGATCCCGAGTGACCAGTTTGTACTGGGAGAAGACACAACTAAACCAAGAGTTGTGCCTGCAGGAGACTGTGCTCTGCAAACTGCAGTACAGAAGCTTTTCTCATCTCCTGCCTCTGAGGACTGAGCACCAGCAAAGAGCCCCTCCAATCTTCTGAAGGCAAACTGGTGCTTCCCACACTACTCTGTGCTCCTCTGGCACCTTGCAGAAAGATAAAGGTAAGCTGGTGAGACACCACCTGCCTCTTTCTCTTATTCAAGCAGTTCTTTCTCCTTCAGATGACTAGTTATCACTATGAGGAACTAAATTTGGGAGGGAAGGGGAGGTTCAGCTCCTGGATTGCTGGTGTGGAGTTAGATTTTTGTTTCACCAACAGTTATTTTTTTCGCTCTAGTCCTCAGGTTCCAGGAGAAAAAATAAGCAAACCCCTCTGACACCAGGTTTCACCATGACAGTAATTTGAGTAGAAACAGCTTTGCCGGCAAATAAATAAATAAATATTATATGAAAAGCTTTGGATGGAGCTGCCATGTTCATTCTTGTTTCTAAAGCCCCCACAGGCCATGTCACATATGTGGGTCATGGGGTCTATCGATTATGTGTCAGACCCTTAGGTGTCAGTAATCAATAACACTAACCTGCAGAAAATGCAGCAGAGGTTTGCAAAACCAACTCTTCACATTGTTCTTTTTCTTGTCTTTAACTTTTCTGTGCCTCACTAACAGTAACAGAATTCATACCAGCAAAGGCAGAGCAGACAAAGACCTCATTTGGTTGCCAACTCATTTACTGTCTGTTTCCATCTGATTCTGCATGGTTCTTGGTGAGAAGGCAGGATGAGGAGGGGCAAGACAGGAAAGGGTATTTCCAATTGAATGGCTTCTGAGAAGTAGAAATGAAAGTGATTGAGTCGGGAGGACCTAAACATTTTGACCCCGACAGCTTATTAATATTTAACAAGGTGCCAGATTTTTCTTTGACACTGGAAATTGTTGCGACTGTCTGTCTCCAGCAGACTGAGTCTGCTTTCTCAGTCCACCATATCTAATGTACCTGCTTCCAGTCATGAATAGTCCTTATTCACAAATGCTTTCCTTTATTTGCTATTTCTGAGAATAAAGAAGGTAGCTTGGCAGATTAAGTTGTGAATTTTTTTTCATTCAAACTTCATATCTCTGTATGTTCTCAATGGGTCACTGAGCAGACTGCGGTTTTCTTGTGTTGATTGTGGTTTTTAGAATCATTCCTCAAATAACTTTTAACAAAACATTTATTTGCCTTTTTAGTTTGCAGATTGCTTGTGAGCTGTTCACTGTGACAGGTACATCTTTTAAATGTAAGCAGCTCTGATGAGATAAATATAACAATTTGGAATTCATATTCATACTTGTATTTGTATTAATGCAATACTTCAGGGTGGTTTATGGAATTGGGATCCTGTTGGGGGTGGGAGAAAAGTCTATGCCATAAAGATAATGCGGCATTGAACGAGCAATGCTCAATAGAGGAGATGAGGAGTAGAAGAAAATAATATGTTTATGTATTATTTAGGTGGTCTGCATCCCCACTCTTGGTGCCTGTCTCTGTCTCTGCATTATCTGGGTGGCTTAACTTCCTAATGTGGATGCACAGACCTAAATGACTTTGCCAAGGTCACACAGAAAATTTGTGGCAGAGCTGGATATTCAATTGGTTTGCCAAATTTCAATCCAGTCCTGAATAATTAAAAAAAGTAATATAAACAGGACTGTAAAACATCCATAAGCATTTATTGTTCTCCACTCCCAGTTAACTTAAAAAATTCGCTTTGCTAAAGAGTTAATTTAGTGTCAAATTGACAGAGGGGATCCCCAGATCAGAGAGCTGGTGGGTTTGGCTTTACAAATTAGAAATTAGAAATTGCCAGTCAAGACTGTGAGTTCTCAGTGCTGTTTCTGTGAATCCTCCACAACATGGGTGTGAACTTTGAGATCTCAAAGTTTAAGTGTTCAGGATTTTCTCTGGGAGATACTTGTCTGTCTGCTTTGGTAGTGTTTTCATTGCACCCCAAGATCGATGTCAAGGAACTTCTGTCTTTTTGGCCTGTTTGAAGAGTAGTCCAGAATACATTTCAAAATTTTCTATTATTTTTTACTGCTCCAGCTGCTCTGTAAAATCTGATTCTGATAATTCATCTGTTCCCCTTAATAGAACTAGGCAAACATTTGGTGATTTGAGTTTACAGTGTGTATTTATGCCTTGCCATTGGGGAATCAGCTTCCATTTTTGCATTTAGAAAGTTTTAAAATGAAACCTGAAAATGTTTTCCCTCTCTTTACAATGTTTAAATTGCAAAGCACCCTGTTGCTGCCTTGAGCTTTCTGCATTGGGTAAAATCAGTCATTTCCATGATAATCCACTTACAACTGTGCTCAATTACCCACTTGGGCTGTGAGGTGCCAAGTATTTGCCTACTTGCAGAGAATAAAACCCATTTGGAAAAAACAGGCAAAAAGTGAATTCCAGAAAGGGTAAAGCTGGAGGGAAAGGCTACCAGGGAAGGAGGAATTCTTGGGGTTGGAAACAGAGGCACTGGAGGAGAGAAAAGGAACAGGGTAAATACTGAAAAGGCAGAGAATCATGAAAGAAAAAACAAAATCAAGGAAAGAAAATATGAAAGTAGTGTGACTTTTATGAGAATGTGAAAGTGGTGGATGGGGTCTGGTCTAGCAGATGGAAGAAGAGATTCATTCCCAGCTTTGCACGTGGACTCTGGGTGACCATGGACCATTTCTGTCACCTCCTTGTCCTCAGCTTCACCTTCAGTAAAACAGGTCCTGTGGTACTTCTCCTCCTCTGAGATGCATGGATGGGAACTACAGTAACAATGGGTATCCTGATTTATTGGTTTTCCTTTGCTAAGCCAGCATTTAGCCAATGGCACTTTGCCCTTTCACGTGTAGGAGAACTAGAAACCTAAAGAAAGAAAAACACACTTCTCCTCAGCTCTGTTTCGGGAAAGGAGGGAGGTTTTTAATTATTTAAGCATCTCCTTTTCAAGTTGCTTCTGGTTTCTGAATCGTTATCATTATAGTTGTTAAGGTTATGGGCTCTACATAAATCATTTAAATAATAAATAAGTCATATCATTAAGTAATACACTGGTATTATTTATGACTGGAGAGAGAGAGCAAGAATACTGTGGATAAGATTGTGTTTAAAAAGAAGCCTTTGTGAGGCTCATCATTATAAACACTGTCTTCTGGAGTTATGCCATTAGCTTTTGGAAACTACCCTGGGAGGTGGATTTGGATGCCCCATCCCTGAAAGTGTTCAAGGCCAGGTTGGATGGGGCTTGGGCAACCTGGGATAGTGGGAGATGTCCCTGTCCATGGGGTTGGAATGAGGTGATCTTTAAAGTCCTTTCAAACCCAAAGCATTCCATGATTCTGTTATTTCCTCTGAAAGAATTAGCCACAAAATTGTCTGTCTCTGATCCTGCTGAGCACAGTCCTGTCTCCCAGACCTCTTGTTCCTCATGTTTGTGATGTTTCTCTTGGGCAGGACCAAAGGTCTGACATCAGGCAGACCCTCAGTGGTGTTTGGGATGGCAGTGCTGTCCTGGGAAGGCACCACAACACTGTCAGGCCTTACAGCTGCTCAGGACTTCATCACTGAACTCCTTTCTCCCCCAGTGAAACCAGAACTAGTCATTTCAAGCTGGAATATATACATTTATAATATGCATTTATAAACAAATTTAGGAAGGTGTAACTTGAAATTCTTACTTCTGAAGTTAAAAATCAAATTAATTTTTAATGTAGTTAGAGAGTGTTCTACTTTATTTTTGCTGTGAATTTTTGTTCTTCTGTTTATTTCTCCTTGGCTGAATTTTCCACAAAATTTGAGTGTTTTAAATGAAAAAAATTTGTCCCAGCTAGTTTATCTTGTGGCTCATCATTGCCAAGTGGCTGGAGACACATCATTTCTGTAATTTGGTAAATATAAGCAAGACAGTTATAAAGGAATTATCAGTGGGTGATGAGAAGTATAATTTTAACAATAATTATGTTTCTGTGCAGGATGATAAGACTTATCTTCTGTATAACTGAGGAGTATAGCTTTCCACTATATTCTCTTTCAGCCCTCTCTTAAGGGTGTATAAACACAATTTCCTGATCTCTGCTTTTGAATTACCTTGGTGGACCTGGCTCCTGGGAGAGTGGAAAAAACTCTGAAGTTTCTTTTCCCCTGGGGCAAGATCCACCCAATTCTTTGCTGGTAAGAAATACCACCAAGTGAGCTTGACCAACATTTGGAAACTTTCTGCTGTCCTTGCCCCTGGTGCCCATCCCCAGGTGGGACCTCAGCTCACTGAAAGGCTGGGGCTCAGTGCACTAGAGCAGTAAGTGCATTTAGCCCCCACTTTCTGCTCCCTCACCCAGCCCCACCAATCACTGGTGTAGTTTCCTCCTGCTTATTCTAAATTGGCTTTAATTTTCTTTTAAATAATTCTTAAGTGTGACTTTTTCAGTACAAGACTGGGAACTATGACTAATTATAAAATCATTACATGATTAAACTCAATTAACTTCAAATAACCCTTGAAATTTGCTTAATGTCAGCCCTTGGCCCTGCTGGAACCAATAAATATTGCTCACCTTTTGCAAAGGGGATGAAAAGAGATGGTTGCAGAGCACAATTGTTCAGAGTCAGCTGAGCCAGGGAATGGCCTTAAAGAACTGGGTTAAACTGGTCCCACAGAGTTAATGCTGCCACACTGAGAAGGGGAACAGAAGCTTCTGCTCTTAACTGGGATATTTTTTCTTCTCAATATTTTTCTCTTAAGTAATAAAGCTCTGAAAATTCTATTCAGCCTTCCATTCAATGGTCCCAGTCTGCTTTGCAAATGTTAATAAGGGTTAAACCTCACAAAGCCACCAAGGCACAGGAAAGTACTGTCATCTTCATTTAGACAAGGGATACCAAGGCATGGATGAATCACACAAGGATCAGTGGCAAGAGAAAAATCCTAAGAGTTCTGAAGTCCTATTTTATATTTTAGCTAAAGCTCTTTCTTACATGATGCAGCAAGTTCCACAGAACTGTATGAGAGAAAGAAGTGAGAAATTTTCTCAATTAGTGGACACATCTGGTCATCGGAGTTTTTTGGTGTGGGTTTGTTTGCTTGTTTTATCCTTTCTGAAGCCATCTCTGGATCCACTCTGTCTTACAGCTAGAGTCTGGCAAGAGAGCTGGCAAAAGTGTGAGGAAGAATCCCAGCAGCTGTATTTCTGTGTTCAGTTCCTGTGAGGACAGAAGGGGATGTCATTATTGCTGCTGTTCCTGGCAGCCTGCTCCGACTGGGAAACTGGAGAGGGCACTTGCATTGTTCTCACTGAAGGTACTTGGGAGATGATGGATAGAATTTTTCCAGTAGGTAATTAGATGGGCCTGGTAACTAGACAGTCATAAAGATGCCTGATCATCTACTCACAAACATCCCTTACATAGTGAGTTGGCCATGAAATGTTCTCCAAATTTTATTGACTTCCAGTCCTTCTCCGTGAAAAACCTCAGCATTTTTTTGGGTCCTGCTTCAAAATGCATTTAGAGGGTCTTGGGGAAAAGATTTTACTTCCCCTGCCCTTTTTTTTCCTTATTTTTTTTCCTGGATACACCACATAGCTCTGCAGTTGCTGTTGAAATACTAGTATTTGTGAACAGTCTGTTGAGGAAGCAGAACAGTTGCTCAATGGACCTATATGCAATAAAGCAGTGTATTTGACATTCAGAATTTTGGGCACTTAAATTTTTTGGTGTTTATGATGAATGCAAGTGGCACATTGGTGTGGACTGTTAACAAAATCTCCTTTTTCTTTGGATTGCTGGAACTCATGTAGCTCTTGATAGACTCTTGAAGGACATCACATGAGGTCTGAACCCATTTATTTAACCATAGAAATAGTGAGAGAGATGGGATATAAACACTCATCCCTAAACATGAACGTTTATATCCCCACTTGCTGTTTGAGTCTGGTTTCATGACTGGGAGTGCCCTCAGGTCATCATTGAGCAGCTTGTTCGACTGTGACTTCTGAATGATGAATGTCTCCACTTAAATCACAGATCACTGCCCCGTAACAAAAATCAGCATTATTACTGGCCTCTGCAGGGGCACCAAAGGGTGACAGGGCAGTGGTGCAGGGCTTCACCTGCTACAGCTCTGCTCTGTCCCTGACAGTAAATGCAAATTTGTAACAGTCTGTTCTGTAGGATGTGTGATGGGGAAGTTCAGCTCAGCCCTTGCTGTTCTGTCTTCTTCCTATAGACAGTTTTCCTGTCTGTGCTACTGCCCGACAGATTAGTTGGGGTCAAAAGCTGAATACTTGGATTTTTGAGCTTTGAATGAACCTTACAAAATATAAAGGCAAGGAAGTCACTTCTACAGTGCTCTGTCCAGTCCTTGAGGATGGATTTGAACATCAAAGGATGGATAGTTCAGGAAGAGAGAGATATAGTTGTGTTCTTGAAATCAGAAGACTGTATAAATTTCCCTCATCTCTTTGAGGGAAAAACATCCTGCATGGATCAGCTCATGTTTGCTCTTTGTATAGTCTTGCTCCTTTTGCTGTGAAAAGTCCTAATAAAAGCAATTTAACAGGAACAAGTTGAGATCCAAGACAGCTGGGAAGTGAAGGAACCATTATCTGTCACTGCTTGCATTAAGACTGGAATCAGTTTGGGAATGTCTGCCCCCCTATCTAGATAAATAAAGACCAGGTTATCTGGTTAGCAGACTGGCTGTTCCTGGTTTACCTGCTGGGGGCTGAGTGAAATCCTGTGTTCCCCTCCAGGATGAGCCAGTGTAGGACAGGCAGTGATGTTGGGTGTGCAGTCAAAGTTTGGGCTGTGCTGAAATGTGCTGCAGCCACTGCAGAGTTGGGGCAAAGCTGTGGCTGTGATTTCCTCCCAGCAGCCTGCAGACCCCCCTGCACTGGTCAGGTAAGAGACATTTGCAGTGGTAATTCCTCCCTGCTGCCCCTGACAGATTGATTTTGACCCTTAACTTCCCCTTCCACCTGCTAATTACTCGATCACGTTCTCTCCCAAAGCCCTTTCCACCTGGCACTGGCCTGGTTTTGTCATTCTCCAGTTCTGCTGTTGTCCTCTCCACCTTTTGGCTATTTGTTCTTAAAACCTTCTCCTCTTCACTACCTTCCTGCTCTTTCTGGCCATCCAAATGTCATCATTAATATCCCAAAATATTTTGATATTTTGGATACCCATTTTTTTTTTTTTTAATTTTGCTGACTCGCAGCAATCTGGTCTCAAATTCCTCCTGGCTGATAGGGGAGGGGGAGTGAAAATCAGGGCTTTCCCTTTTAATTTGTGCTTTGTCACTGCTAGTGTGACCTTTAATCAGGTGTCTGGCTGTTGTTTGCTTGCTGATGGTTTTTACACAATGGTCCCTTGTAAATATATACAGAAAGGGCAGGAGAGTAACTGGAGATTGTAACCACTCTTTTATTTCCTGGGAGCCTATTAAAGATGGTTTCAAGTTTATCCATCCGTCTCTTTGTCAAGCTGCCTCCTGTGTCCATCCACTTGTGCATTTATTTAGGAGTATATTAGGTACTGTATCATCCTCCACGATGGTAACAGTGTGTTTCAGGATAAAGCCAGAGATGCAAAGTGCACTGAACCCATTATAAAAAAATAAAAGGGTTTTCCTTGATGGCATTTAGCTCAATAAACACAGTTTGTCAGAGATGTCTTTATCTCCTTACATTTAAGCGATTAAATGTTGGTAAAAATAGCTTCAGAAATAAAACATGAAGAGAGCTTCTGGCAAAGCCCTGTCCAGTTTAATTCATACATTAAATATTTGCTAGTAGGGTCAAAAGCTGAATGCTTAGATATTTTGCCCTTTGAATGAACCTAGCTAAAATAAAGACAAGGAAATCAGTTCTGCAGAAGCTGTCACCAGAATACCAGGATCAATTTAAACATCAAAGGATGGAAAGATCATACAGACAGTCAGCCATATTATTCTGCACAATTAATACTCACAGAGGTGTTTCCTGAATTCAGAATCTTGTGCAGGGAAGATAATGTGAAAAATTCAGATTTTTAATTATGTAAAACACATTCCTTGATCCTTCGCTCCTGAAAACCACAGCACTTTATTTTGCATTAATGAATGTAGAAAACATCCCCCAGCCTGAATCTCTGCATCGATGCAATCTTTTTACAGTCAAATTAGCATTTATATTTTTAAAGGTAATTTTTAGACAATAAATAAATGATATGCTGGGAACCTCCCAATGGATAAAGTGGTGCTCACAGGGCGTTTCCAGTGCAAACTGGCAGAAGTGACATAATGGCTCTGCTGGTTTTGGGCAGAGGGGAGCAGGGGGGAGAGGGGGGCTCTGTGTCCAGTGCTGGGCTTCATAGCCTGCAGCTCCTCCTGCCTTGGCAGGAATGTCTGGCTCCATCAGGGAATAGCTGCAGAGCACACAAGGTGGCACAGAGGGCAGGACCTCTGTGCACTTTAGGTTTGGTAGCAGGATCTGTATCTCAGACCTCCAGGTTCAAAATGAACCATCACTATGTGGTGTAGAGTTAAAGTCTGGAGGGGTTTCTCCAAACTGGAGCTTATTCATTTTGGGGTTGTGCTCTTTGATTCTGAGGTCCTGAGATGAAGGGAGGGAGCAACAACCAATTGCTCTGAGGAACTGGAGCTGAAACTTCCCTGAATTCTGATCTAAGGCTCCACATGGGCAGTGAGTCACACTGGTGGTTTGTGTTTCAATAGTGGCTTTAATCTGGTTTAGTAATTTCTCTATATGCCTTATTTTAATAAGATACTGACCAGGATTTCAGGATTGAAGTGGTTGATTTTTATAGTTCAAAATTACCACTTTAGTGTTGGGAGTTTTTGATGGCAACTAAACTAACTTGAACTTTCTTCAGGCACATAAATAACTGTCCTCATTTTTGTTACAGGATTTCAAGAGCTCTTGTGCTATTAAAGACTTAGTAAGTTGCCTCACTTAAGTATCAGTCTTTTGAGAATCTTAGCCATTATTATTTTCTCACTCTGTGTGTCCAAGATGTGTCTGTTTTTTAAGTAGAAGACTGAACTGCATCCTGTGGATTTTACCGTACTGTAGAGTTTGGGTGGTAAATGATATTAAGAAGGGATTAAAACAAATAAAATTAGGCCCTTTATATGATCTTTATGCATGGAAATAAAGGAAAATTTTATAATTTACTTCCGTTGGGTCTGCCAGAGAAATTCAGTGAGGGAATGAAGTGTTTGCTTAGTTTGGCTCATGTGGCAGGGAATGGGGTGGGTTCAGCAGCAGAGCTGTGCTGTACGTAATCAACATCACAGAGCTGTGGCTTCTGCATGTGAAAATCCAGGCTATTGTCAGTTGTGGTTTCCTTGCCAACCATATCTCAGCTCTCCCACTTCTGTAGTTGTCTCTGTGATGCTTTGTGCAGTATTATTACCCCTCACCTAATGCTGAAGCTGGATGGAGCTGCAAAACCTAGCTATTATTCTTTCCATTTGAAATACATGAATATGAAAATAAAAATAAAATCTAAGATCTTTCACTTCCCAAGTAATTCTATTCCGGAAACATTAAAATAAGCAGACTTGACATTGGGAATGTTTCAAAAATATGTATTTTTTTTGGCAAGTGCTCCTAGCTAATGAATTTGCATTCATAAATGTAAGCATTTATAGCAGGATCGTGATTAAAGCATTAAAATTGACTCGTCTGCCAGACTGTAGGTCATAGAGCTTGAATTTCATGTTTTGAACATTTCATACTTGGAGCAAACTGCTTGCCAGAAAATTACAGGCCAAGACTTACTCCCAGGAATTACTTTCTGGTGAAGTTCAAATAATGAATATATGTTTATGTCTGTGGAACAGGAGGAGGCTCATTTCATTACTAGTGTCTTTCACTGAAGATTATTTGGGAAAATGGCCATAGAGAAAGCTTTCTTGAGTTTCATCTTGTTTGTCTTTGACTTGTACCCAGAAGACATTGATCTGGCTGGATCTGCAGCTGTGGGTGGGATTCATTGGTTCTCGACAAATTTTTGCATGTTCTTGGCAGCATTTTCTGAATTGGAATTATCTGCTCAAAATGTCAGTAAGAGCTGCAAGGAGCATCAGAGCAAATGTACTTTTAGTCCGTGCTTAAGGTATAAACAAGACCTTAGTCTCACTCTTTCCTTATTGAGACAATTGTTTGCATTGCTTGCTTTTGTGTTGTTTACTTTTAACGTATAGATTGGGAGGTAAATCTTGTTTCTTCTTCATCGAGGTGACTTTGCATGTGGAACACCTCTCTAATCCAATTTACACCATTCATGGAATCATTTAGGTTGGAAAAGACCTCCAAGATCATCGAGTCCAACCTGTGACAGATCCCTGCCCTGTCAACCAGACCACGGCACTGAGTGTCACATCCAGTCATTTCTTGAACACCTCCAGGGCTGGGGACTCCACCACCCTGGACAGCTCTTTCCAATGCTCAACAACCCTTTCCATGGAGAAATTTTTCCTGCATGATGCCCTAGGATGCTCATGTGAAGGCATGCCTAGGAATGAGTGGAACATGACTGTCCTCCTTCGTGTAATGTGGTACCACATCAGGAGTGTGGGGCAATTGCCCCTTAAAGCTTGAGGAAAGAGAGCAAGATCTGGCACCACTCTTGTCAAATCAGAGATCCTCTATTCTGATTCCTTCCCAGTCCAGACTGGGTAAGACAGGGGTTTTGGCAAAGCTTTTGCAGCTTTAGTTCCTGGATTGCAGTGCAGCACAAAATCCTGAAGTTGCAAAGGAGAGGAAGGACAGTGTGTTGTCCTGTGAGGACAGGGGAAAGAAGGGAGAGCTTGGAGTATCTTAGGCTGGTTCTGCTGCCAAGAGCAATGTATTGTTAAACTATGGCCTAATTTTCTTACCTAGGGTGTGTTTAAAGAGGGATTGGCATCAGGAACAGGCCATTAAGCAATTGAAACTCTAATAGAAAAACATAACCTTATCACAGACTTTTTTAAAAAAACCCTCAGAAAATAGCTCAAATATAAGGTTAATTGGAGCCAGAAATGTCAAACTAATGTAGCAATTTACCCTGGGAGACTGCCCTGGCCTTTGAGTATAGCAATAGTACAGACTACGGAGTAGGATAGTGAAGAAATATAATAGGATTTTATGTAGTCCCCTGTCATATTAAACGTTCTTTGCAATTAATTTCTTGTTGCAATGTTATTTTCACTGACCTATTTTTTTTGACCTCCTACAATCTTTAAGCTACCAAAGTAGGGCATACGGGAATTCACATTTCCTAAAAAAAGAAGAAAAAAAAAATTAAAAAAAAATCTCAACCCACTATCAGTATACACACTGCAGTGTGGACTAATATTAACTGAGAGCAGTATGAAAATGCCATTGGCTCCTAGAGTAGCCTTTTGTCTATGAGCTGTACTGATCCATTCAGGAAAATGCTGCTTTTGAACAGCTCGTTCAGAAACAAGTGGGAGTTTTCTTGGACTGCGAGTCTGAGGATGTCTGCCCAGTGAATGAAACTCGATAGGTGGTCTCTCTTTTCCTCCTTCTGGTTCCTGGCTCTGTTCCTTCTACTGTTAACTGGATGTCAGACTAATATACCCAGGAGCTGGGTATTGTGATCGAGTCTGATTAATTCAAAAACTACTTGACTCAGCAAGGAAAAAGTCCTAAAGTTGTGGAATAGCCAAGGAAACCTGCTACATTCCAGCTGCTCTGACTCTGACTGAATCCCTTTCCACCCACGATGGAGACATAATCCATATTCATTTTTTAATCAAACACCACCGAATTGATTTTCTCTCTGTAATTTTATACAACTTTTGCAGTTTTCTACAAAATTGGCTGTATTTCTCTGGAGATCTGATGTTTCCTGACAGCATCTCTTTGTCTGAAGGTGTGAGTGGGTAGGATAGTGAAATCCCCAAATAGATCACTCCAGGGGAGCATGAAACCTCCAGCGCAGAGACAGATAGAAACAATCAGGTGATTTGGGAGGGAAAGGGAGCCACATGTTCTCTGGAAGTCCCTTTCACTCCTATTTTTCTATTATTCTAAGAGATGGAAAGAGCTACCCCAGGAGAGTGTACCTGGTGTCCAGGTTTGCAGTCAAGGTGACCAGCTCAAAGGAGAGAGAACAATACAAGGCAAGAAAACTTTCTGATCTTGATTAAGAACTCTTAAAATAAACCCAAGTATTTTCCAAGCAAGTGTCCTTAATGTTTTTCCCTGTGGTAGTAAGATTTTTTATTTTTAAAGTGGAGCTGGAACCAAATATCATTGAATCAAAGAACCCAGCATTAATCAAAGCACATCAAAGATGTTCCTCATCAGTTGCCTGGAGCAACAGAATCTACAGCCTATCATCTTTCTTATGCTAAGCTGGAGGAATTCAGAGAAGTGAGTTCTGTCTGTTTGCTCTCAAATGAACACAGAAATAGTATTTTCAAGGTCTCTTTAATAGTTCAGTGGTTTGGTCCCTTCAGCCATCAAAATTTCTGAGTCCCTCACTTAGATTTTGTGGGAATGCTTTTCTGATGAAAATCAAACAAGCCTTTAAAACTAAACAGGTGGTTACTTCTCCTGACACAGTTACAGCAAGTGCTTCCCTCTCTTACATTGTCTCTTCTGTTCCCTCTCTCTTTAGGTCATGGGCCCTTGTTGCTTCCCTACAGATGCATCTTACTCTTAGTTTACAGCACCTAGAAAGGAGCAAGCAACTCATTTGGGTAAACACACACGGTTTCCTGTTCAAGTAAGAAATCTTGCCCTTGGTTCAATATTTTCTGGTGTTCCCTGATACAGAAATTACGGCTGCTTTTATTTACTAGTATTTCCAGAAGATCCAGTTGTTACCTAAAAAACTCGTGGACACTGAGTACAACCAAGTGATTCCTTAGGCATAGAAAGGCCTGAATTGGAGATCTTAACTGGATTGATTCTTACATTTCCTTGAGCAGCTGATAAAACATTCACCAGCAAAAACTCTTTGTCCAGCCTGAGGACTCTGAGGGCAGCACTGGTGGATACCCAGCCCTTCCATGTGGATGGCATTGCCAGAAATGAAACCCAGCAGCATGTGAGTGTGTGATCACCCCGTGGTATCACCGAGGTTGGAGCTATGTTTTTATGGCTTTCTGGGTCACACATTGTGCACCTCTTCACTAACGAGTCCCAGAGCATTTTGCAGAATGTACATTGTACCCACGGGCTGAGTCCTGTCCCCAGCTCGGGACGTGTTGGTGTTTCAGCACCAGCGACACTTTGCTCTGGGTGTTACAAGAGGAAGTGAAGAACAGAAGTTCCTCATCTGAAACTGCAGGGGGAAATTAAGTGTGGTGGGATGTAATTATCCAAACTGGAACATGGCCAGGATCCTGGAGTTAATAATACCCCCTGCTCTTGCAAAAAGTGTCATAGGATCTTTAATGACTGCTAGTGGTCAGCGGGCTTCACATCACATCTCCAAGACTGATGTTAAACAGGAGTGTGGGTATTTCAGTCTGTCCTCTAACACAAATATGTCTGGATGGCCTGTGGCTCCAGCCTTCAGGTTGAGGAGGGAATTGAGCTAAACAGCCAGGGAGGAGACATTAGTCTTAATGAAAATGAGCCCATTAATTGCAAATGACATGCAATTGGTGAAGAACAGCTGAGATGTTGACTGAAGTGCCCATAAAGTAGTATTTGTGTCCACCAAATCACCAGCCATCTTCAGTGACCATCAGCATCATGCAGTCTGGAGGAATGGAATTAAAAAGGTTTACAGCATCCTCTGTGTAATAGGGTCAGCTCCTGTGGAAATCTGTACTATGAATTTACCCTGATTTCTGTAGTAGTGGGAACTATGTGCAAATGAGTTGGGAAGTGGATGTAAGTGGCAAGATTATATTGTGCTAATTAGCCTGGCATTGATGAACTGTACAAAGCCTGGGAACTTCCACAGCACTAAAAGGAGCACATCACAGAGAATCCCTTTCGTCACAACTGACTTGTGCCATGGGACTTCAATTAAAAACCCGACCAGGCCACTTTTAATCGCTTTAATGAGAAATTAGTTTTTTTAAAAAGATAATCTTTTTTAAACTGTCTGCCTCCTTCTAGCACTGCAGCCCATCACGGTGGGAGATGAGGTGCTAATTATCTGTCTTGGCTGCCTTTTCCAAGCACAAGATTTGTTATTCTATCCTGCACCTGACACCACAGGCTCTGAAGTTTGGGATCAGTGGGCATTGCTATACTGCCAGCTGTAATAAAGAGTAGAAGGCCAATGATCCTGTATGTTGTTAAAATGAAGAAAGACTTGCACAGTTCTCCCCCTTGGTACATCCCAGTACATTGGTACTTACACCATAACAGTATTATCTCAGGGAATATAAGTCTGCTACAGGATATTGCCACTTTAACCACCTGAACTGCCTTTTAGTTCCAGTTTCCACTCGGTGTCAAAAATATTACCCCTGTTTAAGATTAATTTGTGACAAAATGTCATATTAATACAGCTATATTTCCCAGGGGATAAATATGGCCTTTTGAAGAGCAGCCATGGCTGAGTGCTATATAGGACTATAGAGAATTATCAACAGGCTTTTGCTTTAGCAAATGTCATTCTACCAGAAGAATGGAGCAGTTTGCAGGTAAGTATAGTGAACGAACTGTTTTATTGTAAGAGGGAGGTTATGATATTTTCTTCCTATTAATCCATATCTCATCCCTAATTATATCAGCACCTCTCCGTGAGACCTGATTAAGAATCCGAGGAGGAAACTGTAAGTTACCTATAAATCCATCAGCACTGTATCATGTTTATTTTGGGCATCTTAGCTATTATGGGAGGTTGATGTTTACCTCAAGGCTTGTGTATCATTGGTAGAATTACTTCTGGTTTACACCAAGAGGTGTGCAATCACAGTTGAGCTCTATGTGATGCTGAGTTTTCTTGTAAGAGGCTAAACCCAGCACCAGTTGTAAGCAACTGTAATTCCAGTGAAACCAATAACAGCTGCACCTGCGTGTGCTAAGCCTGACTTTGGAACAGTTTATCAGGTATTTTCTTTGTACTGAAGTAGAATAAACTTCGTATTTCATTGCACCTTCGGTACCTGTGGTATGCCTTGGATGTGTCTGTGCTATTGAAACCAAACTTCTTAACAGCACTCAGATGTAAAGAAAAGGAAGATGAAAAAAGTCCTAAAACTAATCTCTTGCCTCACAGCATTCCACCAAGATGACTCAGAAAATGACAAGGGAACCAGACTGCAAATTAGGCTCTAGTGCTTGTTGAAGACATTTGCCACCGGTTAAAATGAGTTATTGAAACAGTAAAGCTGAGGACTTCAGAGAAACTTTGATTGACAACAATAATTACAGCTATTCTTGTTCCTATAAGAAATACAGTGCAGGCTAGGCATAATAAATGTATGAAAATGATATTCAAAATCTGAGCAGAAGTAGATGCAGGTCCAAACAATTTAAGTGTCTTCTGTACAAATTTCTGTGCATTTTTATGTGTTTAAAGTAGCAGTAGTTACCAGGCAGGAGTGTACATTTGCTTTACATGACTAGTCAGCTAATCACTGCAGGTTTCCTAAAGCAGCCTCTTTGAATAAAGGCTGCTTTGCACCTAAGTTGGGGCTCAGACTGGGGCTTCTTCAGAGAAAATGCAGTTCATGAGGCACTTCACCTGACCTTTGGGTGCTGTCTCTGGAAGAGATGCCTAATGGTTGGTTGAGACACATCCAGGTGTTGCCAGATTGGTCAAGTGATTTCTTTTGTACATGAAGACAACCCTGTGCTAGGCCTGAGCTTCCACAGTATTTCTCACAGGCAGAGACGAGATAGACTTGGTGTGTGAGGTCTTCTGTACCCACACTCAACTTGGTGTCTCAGGTGGGGAAGTGCTGCAAAGACCTGAAACTAGAAGCTCTTCTTTTTGGCTAATCAGGCATCTGACAAGTATGTGTTACCAAGATCAGGCTTGTCTAGACAGTGCCTTAGAGCAGGGGTGGACACCAAAGGGTCGGGAGGACTCGAGCACATCTGTGTGAACTAATGCCATGATGGCCTAACATCTGACAATATAAAACAATGAATGTTTTGTAGCCAGTAACCTTTGGATTTGTCTCCCTAACTTGATACCTGCCTTGCATTTCTTTCTCCTGCTGCTGCAATTATGTTTGTTCCCAAAAGACCCTGTACTCCTCCCATCCCCTTACACAGTGAAGGCAGGCCTGTAGCAAGTGCTTCCAATTGCTGCACTACGTGTTTCTGCTGTGAGAAAACCACTTTTCCTTCTTCCCTCTCCAGGTCTGAGAGCTGGATTCATTTGTGACACCAGGCAAAGTGTGGAAGAGGGCAGCACTGTAGCTGACCCTTCATACAGTGCCAAGAGAGTGACTGGAGACCAAGGGTTGGTTTTATGGAGCCTGTTAGATCACATTGCTGGGAGTCATTCAGCAGAGTTAAAATTCACAGGGAAAGGGAAAATAAGAAGTTGGTCAATCCACAAGTGCCAAGAAAGAGTTAAATTAATGGAGGAAAAGGAAAAAAATTCTTAGTGCTGGAGAATGATTCTGCTGGCTTACTTATCAGGTTCATGCTGAGCCCAGTCATAATTGGAATGTACCCTTTGTAAAGTTTATTGGGTCCTGGGGCAGCTTGTTACTGAACCGGTCAATTAATCTATTTTTTTTTTTTAATGAGTTAGGGGATTTCCTTTTGTGGAAAATCACCAGGAAGCCTGACCAAATGCCCACAGCTTGGGGAAAGCGTGGCCTTAACATATACAAAACCCTTCCTCCACAATTAGGAGGGGAAATAGACACCTCCCCTTATGGGCAGCATATTTGACCAATCCAGGGACAAAATAGATGGGATTTCACCATTGACTTGCAGGTTGTCAAGGGAGGATCATCATGAAACAAGATTACTTGAATGCAGCTTGGTGTTGAAGGAAATAAAACTGTTGAGTCTCCCTGCTGAGAGACAAATGATTTCCATTTAAAAACCTGTTTGTTCCATGCTGTAACTCCCAATGTAGCAATAATTAATGATATCAGAAGGTTACGAGAGACATTCTGTTGTGCTTGCTCTGCTCTAGGCATGAAATTGGATTAACATGAAGATAAACTTAGACTTTAAATCTGTTGAGGAAATCAGTAATTATGTCAAAATTCACAAATAATAATCTGTTTAAGTGTGGCAAGATACTGTTCATCTATCAGCAAAACATCCTGCCTTGTCAGAATTCTGTCAGAAGGTTAATTTCTTAAAATACGTGGATTTCCAAAGACAGAATTTTATGAAGATGCAGCTTATTGAATAAACACAAACAATCTTACCTCTGGAAAAATGGTTATTTCTGTTTCAGTGGCATCCAGCCAGTACCCTCTCATGAGGAAGAATCAATTTGCAAGGTATTGAGTAAGTCCTTGGGCTCTGCTGTGGAGAGGTGACCACCCATGAAAGCAATTGACATGAAAAGAATGCAAGGTATGGCAGTGCATACTTATTAAAAGTGCACCTTTGCTGCAAGTGAGCACATGGAAACACTCTTGACTTTAGGGACAAGCAATGGGGACAGTTACAAAGGCTCTGAAATTAATTTAGGTAGAAATTCACTGGGGGTTGGGGGGGGAAAGAGAGTCCATATCTTATCAAATATTTCATGAGTCCCTGATGCTGCTGTGGCTATCTCTAATCCAGCTGCTGTAAAAACCACAGAGTTGTGTGAATATGTGTGCAGTGACTCAGTCTGCACTGAAACCTGCTCAGGTGTAGCTTTGTTGCTACTGATACTCCTGGGGTGGAAGCTGGACTGTTGAAGTTGCAGTCTTACCTTCCCATTGCAATTTAGATTCACCCTGAGGGAACACATTGGCTTTGAGTGCCCATTTAATTAAGTAGCCTGGTAGTGCAATTGTATTAGAAATAGAAAAAATCACCTTCAATCCTTCTTAGTGGAAATGGAGGTAGTGAGCACATATATAATTTTATTAGGAATGGTCCTCAACACCCCTGACCATGAAATGTTCATCTAAAATTGCTTGAGACTTAGAAATCTGCCTAGTGCAAGAAAATTACAGTAGTTTCATTCTTTCTTCATTAATTTAAAAATGCAGGGGAAAAAAGTTTCAAATCAGGAAGATGATTGGGAGGCTGAGAAAGTAATTTCTGTAGTCAAATGTTGTTGAGGCATCACAGAGATGGGATCATTCAAAAGGCTGCCAAGTCTCTTAGTGAAATGTTAATTTCCTTTTGTGCACAAGAAAGGTCTGTTTGTAGCATCAAGTGTGTAGCATCTGAGAAAGGTGAGTTTTGCAGCTTCTGAATGTTAGGAAAACCTAAGCTGAAGGCCAACAGGTTGCTGAGCAGGTCTTAGAGCAGAAAAATGGATTGTTTTTGCCCTTAGGTAGAAAAAAGTTTAATACGGAAATATTTTTACAAATAATAACCATTTTCGTGTGTTCATTTAAAGTAAAACAAAAATAAAAGCTTTTTATGTATACACCAGCTACACCTACCCTCTTTATAAAAGTCTGTGGTGAAAACGAGTATACAACCTCCATAGGTATTTCTGGTTCAAAATCCCTTATTCTGCTTAACTGAACATGAAGCTGACTCCTGGTTGGTCTACTCTAAGAGTTTGGAAAATGTTTATCCAATCTCCTGCTTCTCTTCTGTTTTCTAGACAAGCCATTATCTTAGTAAAGAGGAAGAAAGAGGGGATGAAGGCACAGAGTGGCTGTGGGTGAACTTTCAGCTCCACTGTAGGGACAGGCAGTTCTTGTTCAGCAGGTCTGGGCTTTGCATCTTGCTGATCCATGGACAGGAGGTGGCTTTTCCCATTTCCCGACTCAGGGAGTCAAACCAACCCCCCCTGTGCTGTGCAGGCCCTGACTGCCCAGTGGGTATTTCTGCCCACAGCTTGGTGTAGATGCTGTGTCCTGGCTCAGGTGACACAGGTGCTGTGGCACTGGAAGGACAAGGCAGCCCAGGCTTTACCTCTGCTGACACTTCTTGCTGTTGTTGAATGAGAGCCACAAAATGTTGCTGTGGGGGAATTTTTTAAGTCTATAATGTTTTTAAAATATCCAGACCAGTTTATATGAAATATTATAATGACCAAGTCAAACATAAAGGTACTGCTTCATTATTTTTCATTTTACTGTATACTACTTCTCTTTGCCAATTTCTTTTTCATTTTTCCCTATTCCCCCTTTATCATAGGCTGCTTGTATGGGCTCAGCCATAAAATCATCTCTCTCTAAAAGAAACATCCTTCTGTTTATTGTGTCTATTTTTATGATGACTTTTACTTTGAATTTATTTTATATAACAATACTCTACTTCTTTCCTTTCAGTACATTGTAACTGCTTCTTCCTGTGTCATTTGGAACTGGCCAAAGTTGGCAGATCTCAAATTTATTTTCCCTCTTTGAAACGTGCAGATTCTTTCTCCTTCAGTGATAATGGCCATTGTGTTTCCTTAGAAATATTTTTGGGGGCCTATTATTCCTCAGCCACTTCAGTTGGCAAACTGAAGGCTTGGAAACAAATTAGCTTGGATGGCAGCCCAAGCTGTCAAAATGAGCCTTCCATTCATTACTGAATCATCCACCTCCTGCATTTAGATCTTCAGCCCCTCTTTTCCAGTAAGCTGTTCAGTTGAGTTCTTGGAATTCTTTTTTCTGTCACTTTTGAACTAACTACTCCAGTCTACTTCATTTACCACCACACAGCAAAGCTACTTCCCCATTATCTGAAAGTAGTGAACTAATAACACCAGTAGAGAGGGCACAGCTGGTCATTGGTTTTGGTAGAAGGAATTAAAATTATATTTCCCTCACATATTATTTCTCTATAAGTTACCTGAGGCTGAGGCCTTGATCATTCTGTCAGGCAAAAAATTCCAGGTAGGAAAACTGATTCCTACATGGGTGTCATTAAAATCATATTATTAGTCTTGCTCTGGAATGATCTGGGGATGAGGTAGGAAGGTCTCATATCACTTATATATTTATGTCCTTTAAATATTCTTCCCCACTTCTTTCTGAATTTGGGTTGGTTTTTTTTTGTGTGGTCTTTTTCTGCCTTTTTTTTTTTTCTTCTCCCCTGTCTTGGCCAACAAACATTTCCTCAGAGGAATAAATCTCTCAGAAATATTACGTAACACCTTCTCACTTGGTGTCAATATGGACTTTGTTAAGGGAATTTTCAGCACAAAATGTTTGGTTTCAGACATGAGTTTTTTTCCCCCTCCACCATTTTAATCAACTTTTTTTTTTGTGTGTGTTTCTATTTCAAGCAGTATTTTTAAAATAAAAAAACCTACTCTGTTAGTGAAAGGTAATTAAAACAAGTTAACAAGTTTGAAGGTTTCAGTATGACCTGGAAATAAGCTGAACTCTGGTGGGTAATTTGGGGAGGAATGATATCCTTGACATTTTTTCTATGGGATAGATAAGGAGAGCTGGTGTAGAGCTTGTTACACCTTATCCCATCAGAAAAGACAAGGAGCCTTCAGATTTCTCCTGAAAATTTCTTAAAAAACCTATGGAATTAGCCTTGGCTCTGCAGTGAAATATCTGACTGGAATCCAACAGAAGGAAGGGAGAAGAGGCAAATTTCTTGGCCAAACCCCACATTCTTAACATGTACAGTGTTAATGTGAGAGACTATGGAGAAATTCCCCCTGGTAGTGCAGCTGTTGGCAGGAGATGTACAGGAAGGAACAAGTGTCAAACCTTGTAAAGCTTTAGAAGATAAAGTTAGGAAAAATGCATATATATTTATGACAGAAAGTGAACTTTAGTCCTTCATTACTGAGGCTGAGGCTGGTCCAGAAAAGGTCTTAGATTTTTTTATGGGAAAGGTCACAACTTTATTTTTTATTATATGTGTCCCTCCAGTGTGAATATAGAGCACCATGGATTGGGACTTGCACAACAAGAGCCTTGGACCACGAGGACTTCAGATACCTGCAGAAATGTGGAAAGAGCTGGGGAGGATTTCTAGGCTAAAGAAATCCTAAATCTAAAGAAGGTACCTATTTCCTTGGCCACTACTACTTTGTTTTGCTCTCAGGTAATGTTTTGCTGCTTTGGAGCTGCATTCTTTATTCAGACACTTGCTGATCATCCTAAACTCAGGTTTGGCCAATAACCCCAGCAGTTTTACTTTTACTGTGCTTGTCAGCAGGGAAGTGAAGAATAAGCTGGAAAACTGCTTTTTAGATTCAAGTTCAGTCGTAAATAACTACTGTTGTACACAAAAAATCAGCATAATAATGGCATGGGATGAACTGAATATTGCAAAAAATGTAATAACAGAACTCTTGATGTATATTTCAAGCAGATCAGGAAGAAACAGCACACAGGCCTCTCTCTCACTGTCAACAGCAGTAGAGTTATGCACAGGTGTGGCCTGAAACAGGTACAGTGTCAAGGCAGCAAGAGCTTGAGGGTTCTCTGATTCTGCCATCAGGTGGAAACAAATGCAGTGAGCATCAAATTGATAGGGAGAAGACAAGCACAGCAGGGCAGAGAGGAGTTTTCTGTGGTGTATTGTGTAAACTGAGGTAATTTTCTAGGCCATTTTCTACTGTTCCCACATCAAGATGTATACTTGCACAACAATGAAAATTTGGTTGCTGTTGCACTTATTGTGATCGAACTTAGTCTTTTTTTCTTAACCAGCTACTCTGGAATTCTGACACAACAGTGATTCTGTTACCAAAATAAAAAATTTACTGGAAAATTTTATAGGGTTGTTGTTCTGAGTGAGGTAAGTCTATTTCCCTTTTTTTTTTTGTCATGTAAGAATGTTGCCTCCCAAATTAAATAGGCATTTAGCATAAATACTCTGTGGTGATTATTGCAATTCAGGGACTAACAATTTCCTTTTTCTCTAGCTTTCCTGCTATGCAGTTGGTTGTGTTTCCACACTTATGGTGGTGAATTAACTCCCTGTGGATAATATAGCTTCACTTGCAGCAGATGTCAAGACTCTTAATCAGAATTTAAGTAGCTTCAATTACATTTACTTAATTCACTTTGGAAGTGAAGTAAGTTAAATTGAATTAGGCCTACTTTAATTCTGAATGAGTATGTCCATACAGGTATTCAGTGCATTTTAGCTAATCTGTTCTAAAAATTAATTCAGATTCTGTTTGCAAGTGCTCTCCGAAGTACAGATACAGTCGGTGGGTGCTGGAGTTAAGAAGTAGGGAGAGACAGACAGTGCTGGGTATGAAAGAGCTGCTTGAGAACATTTGGGTGCAATGATGAGTGCAATTCCATAGCAAACAAGAAAATGGGTTTGGATTTAGTGAACAAAATCTGGATCTTTTTGTGGCTCCTTAGTATGAAAGGTATTCAGACAGCAGCTGCCTCATGGATGGGTTTGCAAAGCAGTGGCTCTGTGGGATCAACTGTGATCAAAATGCTTGAAATTGGAACATACAGACTGGCAGGATGGTAAATGAAACAAAAAATTTATCTGTTCCTTTGTCTGTTAGCAACAGTGGCCAACTCAGAGCTTCTGAGGAGGATAAAACTCACACTGGTGCATTCACCTGGCAGAAGTTATCAGGGTCCCAGGATTTTCTACACCAGAAATGACATTTTGGAGCAATTACTAATTGCTTTTAGTGGATTTTTCCCATGAATTGCTGAGCCCTTTAGCGCTTTACTAAAACAGAAATGTTTACTATTGCCTGTGTGGTTTCTGCCAGTTGTATTACCCAACCCATCTTTTGGACATAGAATGCAGTTCTGGGATTAACTCCACTGGTATATGGGCAGTGTAACTATTTCCTAGATGTCAGCAACAAAATAGAAAATGGCCTCATGCAGCTTGCAAAGTTATGATCCACCCAGGTCTTGGAGGAGCACACAATCCTGGTCATCCTCTCCCAAAAAGTATATGCTGGAAAAAGAGGAGATACAGAAGATGGCAACAAGGGTGTGTAAAGTTCTAAAATGGCATTTGTAGAGGAGATTAAATAAAATAGGGCGGTTCAGTTTGGAAGAGGGACAAGTGATACAAGTGTGAGTAAATTCATAACTGGCATGGGAAAAATGAACTGGAAATGACTATCCCCTGTTACAACATAAGACTAAAGGGGCAATGAAGGGAATTTTAAGGCAGCTACTTTAGACCAGAACAAATAGAAGTGCTTTTTCACACAGTGCATAATTCAGTTGTGGAACTTATTGCTGACAGATATAGATTCAAGAGGCAATTAGACAAATTCATGGAAAATAGGTCCAGCAGGGGCTGTTAAACACACTGATGCAGATGCAACCTCTGGCTCAGGAAATCCCTACATGGCAGATTGCCAGAAGCTGGAAGGTGGAAGAAGCATCACTCAAGGCCTGATGTGCTTCTCTGTTCTTTCTCTGAGTAACCACTTTGGATTGCGCTTAATGTGGGTGTCAGGCCTTGATGGAAGATTGTGCCTTTTAGGCTTTTATTTATCCTTTCTTGGGCATTGCTTGTATTCCCTTTTCTTACAAGGCCATGTTATATTTTGGGGATTTGGTGTTTGACAATAGTTGTACAAGTATGAAACATAAAGTATCAGTCTGCTGTTGTGACTGTACAGTCATATATAACCCACCATAATTAATTCTGTGGCAAAACACACATCCCCATCCCTGCCCACATGGATGAAATGGGAAAGATCAGCATTTTAGTACTTACAGGAAGGTGTGCAATCGAGGGTCTGGCAGAAAAACAGAGGGAATGAATTCCAAAGTACCTGCCATTAGACCTTCATCCTTTTAAACCACTTTCAGATTAACATTCACTGGTGACACTGTCCAGCCTGCCTGGCACCATTATAAAGAAAGGTGCTGCATTTCTAGACTGGACTTTCCTCTTGTGATTTCCAGTTGTAGAAACCTGTGGATTGCATTAATTCATCTCTAGAGGCTGAGTTAAGGTAGAGAGATGGCTTTGCTGGAATTGTGGCCCTGAAATGGAGAACAGCAGGGAAGTGGCCCCTGTCATAGCCCTGTTAGAGGAATAAGCAACACCAGGCACAGTCATGGAGATACAAAGACAGCTCCTGCCTCAACACTAATTTCTTGCACAGCATCAAGCAAATCCTCTGTCCTTCAAAATACCCTGGTTCCCAAGGGTGACTATACCTCTGTATATTCAGGTGCAGAAAGACCACAGCTTCATCCCTTTGTCTGCCTTTTCATTTCTCTTGGGTTTGGGCTTCACAGAGCTCCACAAACCCACCAACTATAGATCAATGTGCCTGATACTCTTATTAATGCTGTATTCGGGTTCTGATTCTATGTTGAATGACACCCCACTGGTTCTGGGGGAAAATCTTTGTCTTTTCCCTTCTGTGACTAAGAAATGGCTCATGGTGCATTGAGCTCATAGATTCTCTTTGACTGTAAGTGTAACCTTTCAGCGTGAGGCTGCTGGTGCAAGTGAAATCAAAAAGCCTTTGTGAAAGTGTCTTAACAAGCCAGTGGTGTGATCCTGTAAGCTCTCACCTGGCTCCCAGGCAGCCTGAGCTTGACCAGGTTCTTACATATTCCAGAAGTCTGCTAAAAAGTGGTTTCAGGCATGTTGTGCTTTCTGATTACTTGCCACAAAATAATTAAAGCATTGGTTTTGCACTCCCAGAGTGTTTGTCCCTAACACTGCCTAAATGAATCACATGCTGTTTTTCTTAACCCAAAAGGGATAGATTTGGAGTCACGCTGTGGTAACTCCTGAGTACAATAAATAGAAAAAAATAAAGGCGACCCCTTTTCTCATCACAGCCTCCTGAAGGGAAAACCACAAGTGCTCCACTGATTGTGCAGAATGAAAACAGTTGGTGCCCAGGACCTGCTCTAAGTGCAGGAGAATAAGAAAAGCTATATACAGGCTAAACAAAATAAGATACCTACCATATTCACGAGCCTGTTCCTCAGGGAGGAACTGACCACCTTACACCTGTAATACCTATATGCACTGACCTGCCTTCACCCTGAATGCTTTCAGCATTTGTGTTTTTGTCATCTAAAAGCTGTTGCTCTGGGTTGTGTGGCTATGTCTACATGGCACTAAGGAGGAATGAAAAGCTCTCCTGTGACTGTAAAAGTGCCTAAATCAATCAATAAATATTGGTTTAAGTGAGTGTTAGGTGCCCCACAAGCTGTATTGATGTGAACTGGGAAGAAGCCTTGAGAGATGCAGGTCTGTTCCCCCAGGAGGTGTCCAAGTGTACTTACTTTCCTGTCCTTTTAGCTTCTTTAGTGAAAATAAACACCTCAATTCCTTTGAAGAGCTGAGCTTTTATTAATTTAACAGGAAGAGATGCTGGTACCTGTATAAAGCTTCTGTTAGAACCCCCTTAATAACTTACCATTTTTTTAGCTAATCTTGTTATTCCTGTTTGTCAGGGTTTAAAACAGTGATAGTGAGGGTCAATGACTTTCCAGAGATCCCACAGTGGGATTGTCATAGGACTGTAGTAAGAACCCAGGCCCTTCATTTCTGAGGTCTGAGCACCACATGCTGTTTCTTTTCAGGCTGGCTGTTGATCTGAAATACAATATTGACCAATAACTAGACAGCCCTAATGTGGCATCTTGCAGGACAGTGGGCTGTGTAAAAGCCATCTGTAATGAGTCCTTCCCAGTTCAAATGAATTCACCTGCTGTATTGTGTAGAGAAGAGAGGATTTTCTATCTATAGGGGAACCTGTCAGATTCCAGAGGGAGATACTGAGAAAAGGGAAGGAGGATTGGGCTGTCAGATACAGGCTCTTCTGCATTGTAGGGGGCAAAATTAGCAGATATGTGCAGTGCATGTACATGAACAGGGGTGCCTGTTAGGTTAATTATTAAGGCCAAAAATACATTGTCTTTGCTGCCTTGGAAAAAGTGGTAAGGGAAGGAGATGTAGGAAAACAGCTTGGCTTTCATTGGCACAGTGAAGAGAGGAGGCCTGGTGAGATGGGGCACTCACAGAAGGCCACCAGGAAAGTTTCCAGTTCTGAGTCTCTGTTCTCAACAGTTCAGCTGCTTTGCACGTTGCAAAAGTAAGAATTATTCTTTATTAGGAGCCTATTATCCATCAGCTGATGCCTCAGGAGCATCTTGAGATTAGAATATAAAACAAATTGGGCTACTGCACTCAATAAAGAGATTTTTATTCTCTTTCAGAGTAACTACGTGACACTGAAGTCATTGAAAGGTTAAGAGGGATGGAGTTCCTGGGAACTGAGGTTGTAGGAGTAGTATGTGTACAAATAGTGTCTGTCTTTCTTTAAATACTACCAGTTTGAGGGTTATGCCTGTGCTTGTTGAGGCAGAACAGTATGAGAAGAGTTTGAAGATTGGAAGCAGATCTTAGTGCCTGCCCATTAAATGTCTGAGATGTGAAAACCAACTTTTTAAACTACTTTCATGATCGTCAAGTCTGTGACAGGTCAATGTTTAGTCTATTATCTTATCAGCTCGTGGCTACGTATTCATTGGAGAGAGATGAGCTGTCCATTATATGTATTTTGTACTTTTATGATGAAAGATAATTTGTGTAAAAGCATCCAGAGCATAGGCATTTTGGGATGCTTTTAACATATCAAAAGAATCTGATCCGTATCTGTCTTTTTCCTCTAGCCAAATTATTCACCAGGAATACTGCTTCTTTTATTTCCTTTCCATTCACTTTCCATGCAGCCTGTGTTAACACTTATTAATTTAATTTAATTTAATTTTTTACATAAGGGAAGAAGAACAAGGTAAGAGGAAAAAACAGACATAGAAATAAAGGCTTTTTGGATTATCTTTTTGAAAATTTATTCTAATTATTTATTACATCAAATATGGATATAGAGGGAATATTTTTTTGTTTATTTGCCAGATTGGGAAAATTTAAAGGAGCAAACCAATCTGAAAGAGACTGACTTCTTTATAAACCTCTACTTTGTTATTAGCCTAATGTTGAATCAATTAATCTTAGCATGTGTTTCCAGTTATCCGATAGAGAAGATGCTCCTCAAGCTGCCAGACTGGAAGTTTGGGAGCACTGTTAAGTGGCCAAGAGGTTCAGGTCTTGGGTTGCAAATCTCCTTCTTCTGGAGATGTTTTGGGTGAAGCCAGAGCAGTTTGGAATGATGTTCAGTCTTCGGAATCACATGGAATGATGGAGATATGGTGCAATAAATTCTTTGACCAGGAAAAGATATTATTTGACTGAGAAGCTGTCTTCCACTCCTCCATCTTTTCCATGTGAGGAAATACACCGTTGCCATGGAGTTGTATAAGGCTGGTATACTCATTTTGCAAGGCTTCCAAAGTTTTAACCCTTTTCAGTTTGCCAATATTCCTGTTTTTCTCTTGAGTTCAAGTATTTTGACAGTTCTTGCTTTCTTTTTTTTTTTTAAGTTAAATTTCATATGTATATTTCCAAGGGAACCATGGACACCTAGGGCTCTGAAGACCAGAGATTAAAACAATCATATAAAAGGTCAAAAAAGTTTCAGAGCATAGTAGCCTAGTAATGATTATTTTAATGGTTATTGCATTTAATTTCAGATGTTTTACAGAGCATTTACAGTATGTCTAATATGTTGTCTTGAGGAATATACCTGAAATATATTATAGAAATTGCTGATACAGAGCATATACAATATATCTAATATGTTGTCTTGAGGAATATATCAGGAATATATTAGAGGAATTGCTGATATATGGTTTCATGTATCAAGGGAATTCAAAGCTGTGAACTTCAAGAGTTTGTGCTCAGTGTCTTTTCTTTGTGTTTTAAGAAAATGCTTCATGCTCTTACAGCACCTTTTGCTCCCGAGGGCTTGCTCCTGATCTGTCAAGATGAGAAATAATTACTTGATTTCAGTCAGAGATCCATGGCAGTGTAAATCCATGGCAAGATCAGTCGCCAGCTCAGACGGCTGAGTTTCCCCAACAAGCTTTAAGTGCCATCTGCAGCAGGCAGCCAGGAAAAAGGAGTTGTTTCATTGAGAAAAGGAGAACAGTGATTTCTCTGCTCAGTGTCCTTCTCTTCTCCTTTCCCTCTGGTTTGGGCTGACAGTTACAGTGTTGTCCCTCAGTCTCGTCTTGACACCACGTCACTTCTCTTCATTTCTGGTTTCCCCTGCTCCTATTTCTGCATTTGTTAACTTTGTCTTTGCAACTCAGTTTTCTCATCCCTCTTCTCCCTTCTTATCCCAAAGACATGGAGTTATCTGCCCAGACTGCTTCCTGATTGAGTTCACCCTTGCTCTCCCCCAGTACACCTGCAGCCCAGGATCCATTCCATAGCTCTTCTTAAGTTCCTTTTAACTCCCCTGTGGCTGTTTTCTTGTTGAATCCAATCTCTTACTCATTGGCCTTATGGGTTTGTGTGAGGTTTTGGACTGGCTTCTCCAATTACTGCCTTCATTCATCCATCACAACAATTAACGAGCTCTCCTTCCCATTCCAATCAGGAAGAAAGGTGTTCCTATCACTCCATAAGTTCTTGCTTTACATGCAAAAGTCCATGTCTGCATTTTGCCTTCAGTAAATAGTGCTGCATTTTTAATGAGCTTGTCCCTAAGTAACAGATTGTGCCGCCAAATGCTTTAAATTTCTGTCTTTTCAGATTCTAAAATAAGTTTTTGCTGACTTTTTGTTGGAAATGGCTGAAGGGAATGGTTTTCAAAATATGCATGGCTGGCACCAGCTGAAGATTGCTTTTTATTTTACTCATGCTGAGTGTGCTGGCTCTTTCCTCTCATTTATCCCAGAGACGCTTGTTTGAATGTCCCTTGCATGCTGTAATTGAATCCACTGCAGGAACTCAAGCTTGTAGCATCTTTCTCTGGGCCTCTGGAACTTCCTGGGGGTGAAAATCTGCATTTAATGATGAACTTTGCAGTCTGAAGTGTTGTGTGAGGGACTACCCAAGGAGTAAGGCAGGGAATGTGTTACCATGCTCTGTTTTAATTCAAGATGTAAATGAGGGCACAGTGGGTCATGGCCATGGGTGTCAGCTTCAGGCTAAAATGCTCAGCTCCTTGGCTCAGCAGTTTGAACAACAGCATATGTGGAGCCTCTGCTCAGAGCTTGTTTTGAACTGAGAAATTGGTGTGAAGAGAAACGTGTTCTTACTCTTGAGTTTCTGGAAGAGATTTGGCAATGGAAAATCCCAAGGGTGCAATGGTTCTTTTTGAATTAAACTCAGAATCAGTGACTTGAATCTATTTGAATGTTCAGTTGCGTGGCCAAATTTTCATCTGATGTTACTCAACACACTTTAATAAAGCCAGTTATCCTTCATGGATGTCAACAAAGCCGTTTCGACTTATGCTTTTTAAGAATCCAAACCCACACTGCTTACAAATATTTAAGTGCTGTAATATGGAAAGATATTTTAGGATTTTGTTTTGAAATAAGGACCTAGAATAATTTTGGGTGAAATAAAGAGAGACTTAATGTTAGGGAGATTGTGCACAGTCATTAATACGTAGTATCATGTCAGGCCCTGTGAGGCCTGAGAAGAACAGCTTGTCACCTGAAGCCAGTGTGAGCACGAGGCTGGGATGTAACTGAAAGAAGCAGAAAAATATAGAATTAATTTTATTTTTTGTGGTGGTAATGGTTATTTTAATGTTTCAAAGTGAGGAAGAACTAAACTTACTCATAGACATATGAGATATGGATCTGACCTGGTAGAGTACTGTAGCCTCATCAGGTTTCTGGCATATACAAGAAATTCTGGTATGAGACTGGAAGAAAGTCATGAACAAATTGTCTCCTGGGAGAGCTGAGGAGGGCCAGGATAAAAGGGAAAAGAGGGGGAAGTGCAGAGAGAAAAAAAAAAGTTGTGCAAGGTGCTGAATGTGAAAACAATAAGCTTTGATGTGATGAACATCGGCTGGGAAGCAGAAGGATCTGAGGATGGCAGAGAAGGTAGGTGACTCTGGATAAATGGACTGGAGGGGATGAGGGCAGAAGCCTGGAGGGGAGAAAGCTTCAGTGAGATGAGGCGTGAGATGAGTAAGCCTTGGCTGAAAGGCTTCAGCTTTATAAATTGGGCAGGAGGATTTAATGGCAGCTTTGACGTCTGGGGGAAGAGGGAGGAAGAGCTAAAAATGCCCCTAAGAATATGGGTCTGTGAGAAGGACATCGCCACTGGCAATGTGGAAAGGAAGGAGAAAACACATTAACCCTCCCCAAGGCTGACAGTTCAGAGGCTGAAATTCTGAGCACACACAGGGAGGTGGGGGCAGCAGCACCGGCTGCCCCATTAAGCCCCTCTGGAGCTGGTGCATCTCTTTTCCTTCAGTGAGAGGAGGGAGTCACTTGTGTCAGGGCAGTGTGCCAGCCACAGAGCTCTCTAGAGAGGTGGGAAGTAGGTGTTTTAATGCTAAGGTGCATTCCTACTCCCAGAGGGTAAAGGGATGTCAGAGAAATCATGTGGCTGTTTGTGGTACCAGTTTCCTGTGCACCCAAGTATTGTTCTCATCCATTGCCCTCATCTCACCCAGGGCTCTGCCCTGGAGCTTTCTCCTGACTAACCCTGGTCCTGCTGCCTTCCAGGACTGGATGTGGTTGTGTTCATGGGGAAGGTGTGCCAAGGGCACTGCCTTTCCTCTACTGTGTGTGATACTGCACTCCCTTGAGTGCCTCCTTCCCCTTTTCTTCACCCTGCCTGGTTAAATCTGGTCCTAGTTTTAAAGCTCTAATTTTGATTTGGTACTTCAAGAGAGATCCTCATCCCCATCATGCTGTGGGTCCTGGGAACATGCATGTGGGAGGACATTCACACTCAGGAGCCCTTGGGAGCTCTGCTCCCCTTCTGGCACCACACAGAACTTGTGTCTTCTGGGTACACCATATTTTTCTTTTCTTTTCCTTTTTTTTTTTTAAGTGATTTTTTTAAAGTGTCTTTTCTTAGGCCTCATGTGGTGCATAGTATAGAACATCAACTGTAAAGATGACACTAAGATTGACTTTAGGACTCTGACCTTTGTGTCTTTTTGATATGGATTTTCCAGGCTGTGACAAATCTGGAGATCCATTTTCCCTGCTCATTCTTCAGAACTGTTGTGTTTGCTCTGGTTCACATGGACCAGAGGCTGCCCCTCTCCTTCATCCAAAATGCACCTGGTCCTGCCCAGCCTGACACACTTTTGCCAGGCACTCATTTTCAGTTTAGCTGTCTGGGTCTTTTAAGCTCAAAAGTTTCATGCCCACAATGTGTCAGTGCTTTTGAAAATCTTGGCTAAATGGCTTTATAAATGCAAGGAAATAATATGGTAAATGTCAATATGGCTATGGAGAAAATGTGAGTGTTCAGGGATATTAAAGGATGGCATTTCACGGGGAGCCTCTTCCACTCCTTTTTGCTTTTCTAAGAATGCCCAGTTTTATCAACAAGCCACTTTCAAGTATGCAGACATTGGAAGATCCTGGGTTAAAATTATCCTTTCCAGAACTCCACCAGCTTCAATAGAGTTGCACCAACACTTGTCCCATCTTTTGTAGCTGATTAATTTATGTTCATTTTACTTCTCCAGTGCCAAGGAAAGAATTTAATAGACTCTTATTGTTCCTTGCAGATCCCCCCCTCTGTGCAGAGAGGCATCAAGCTCTTCTCTGGGTTGGCATTGTTGTTCTTTCTCTTTTTGATTTCCTTCATGGAACAGAAAGAGATTACACCAGGGGAGCTAACTGTGTACTTGGCTCTCCAGGGAATTCAATACACGCCTGCAATTAACCTGCATTGAACTGGCCATTGGATGTTGCTATTCCTCCACAATAAACACAGATGGGAGGCAGTTTTGACTGAGTATTTGTATACTGCAGGTTGGCACAGCTCAAGTCAAAATAAATACAATTTCCAGACGGTTCAGATCCTTGCCTCTCCTTTCTGGTTTTTTTTTTTTTTTTTGACAGAGGAGGGGAAAAATCTGAATAGTATCCAAAAAAACTTCATGTCTGGCCCCCAAAATAAATATTTCACCTAAAAGCTGAATTGATTTCAGATCTCAGCCCCATCAGTCTGTCAGGGAGACAGTAAAAGGGGAGAAAAATTTTAATCAGGATTTAGCAGGGAAAGTAATTCAGTGGGAGGGAAAGTACAGTTTGAATTGCACTTAATATCACAAGCTCTCATCTTGCTAGTGCTTGGAACATTGCACAGCTTTACTCCTCTCATGGGCAGCTTGAGTTCTGAGGATTAAAATAAGATTCTGAAGGTTTGTGGGCGAAAATACATCTTTATGTGTTTCTCAGTCTAGAAAGTGAAGAGAATGTGTTCCAACTGGAATAGTTTTTTCTTTACTTGTTTGGGGAGGGGAGGCTGTGGGTTGGAATGAGCACCTCATTAGCTATTAATTATTTTCCTCATTCACAAAAGCAAGAGGTTTCCTCCATTCGCAAAAATGGGTTGTCAGTGGGAAAACCTGAGCTCTGGGAAGATTAAAAAAAAAAAATAAACGAAGCAACCAAAACAAAGCACAGTTGTTAAGTTTAAAGAAACTGAGCTAAGCATACAAAAAAATCTGCCATGAGGGTCAGACTTGATGCCATGTGTATTTTTTTTTTTCATTAAAGGAGTGCAGATTTTGAGCCTGAGCTATTATTTCAGGTGACTTGAGGCCCTCCGGGGGCAGCAGTGAAATGGAAAAGAGCACGGCAGCCTGCTCTTGGAACTGATGCTCACTGAATCTGAAAGGTCATGTCATGTTTTCTGGCAATTGACTCAATGGCTTTGGATTCTACAACATAAGGTCGGGCCGTTTTCACTCAGCACATGTTTACTGGGAAATGTGCCTTCCAGTTGTTTTCACATTGACCTTATTACCCTGCCACACTGATGAGCCTGGCACAAAACCTACTTTTTGTATTGCTGTGTGCACCACATTTCCTCTCCCTCTGCTGCCCCACAACGTTGTTCCTTTGGGCTGCAGATGGAGGATTTGGTGGATGCATTTCACCCTCTTCTAAGCCCCTGCTTCCTGTGCCTCTGTCCAGCAGATGTGCAGAAGCCCATTGACTCCACACCTTGGTGGACAAGAGGCTGCAATGGGATTGACTGATGTTGGATCCCAGGTTTTGCAATAGGAAAGCTGGGGAGGAGAAGAGACACAGGCTCTGAGCTGTAAACTCGAGCAGGAGGGTTTACAGCATCTGATATAATATCTCATCCCAGAGCTCCTGCACTAGATGTGGCCATGAGTTGGATGCACATGGAGGGCTCGTAGCCCAGGGCTGGGAACAGGCTCCACACTCAGCAATGTTAAAAGGCATGGAGGCAGCAATTCCCTCTCCTCATGGTAAGTCTGCTCCTTCATGCAAAATAGACTGGCCAAGCTTTACTGGGATAAATAAAATACTGCTGCTATTTCTGCAAGCACATTGGCAGCTCTCTCTCCGTGCAGCCACAGAAGTTCTTGTGCTGAGAACACAGTATGTGTTTCCACCACCTTTTCAGGCTTAAAAAAGTGTTATGGGCTTCTGTCAATTTTAAGAGTTGTAAATTAAAAATGAGGAGTTTATTATTACTTGGAATGCTCCCATGTTTTAAGCAGTTTGAGACAAAAAGGAGCTTAGACATTTGGAAATAGAGGGAAGGAAATAAGCCCATGAGTGCTTTCTTCTATGAATGCATTGTTTAACCTTGTCCTGCCACCCTGTTATCAACACTGGCTGCCCCAGGAAGAAAAAAATGTTGCAGTGCTTCGTCATTGTTTGGATATTGCTCTTTTAGTAAGGTCAGGGCAGACTTGCAGCAAATCCACAAGTCAGAGTGCAAGGCACACTGAGATGTTACATGGGAGTGTCAGGACCTTGAGAGATGAGAGCTTTGGTTCTGGCTTGGACTTTGCTGTCTGAGCATGGCACCGACAGGTTATTTTTGGAGACAGCTTCACAGTCTGCTGGTCAGAAACACTTTGTAAGACCTAGGGATCAGTTATTACCCTGAGCATGTTTCTGTCAATAAAATGAGAGCCTGCCTTGAGAGAGGCTTCAAGAGTGGCTGTTACAGTCACCAGGATGAGGACAGTGTCAGCGGTCTTTGCCACTGACCAGCTTGATTTAAAGCCAAAAAATGTCCTAGTCATTATTTGCCATCAGGACAGCTTTTGTCTGTGTGTTGCACTTTAGGAGGAAGCTTGCTGGGGAATTGTGAAGGAGGCTTTCTCGATGCTATGGGTTGACTGGATTCCTAGTGCAGCTATTTCCTGTACCCCATGCTCTGTGCTGGTGGTCTGAACATCTTCTCAGGGTATAAAGCACCACACAGACCTACCCAGTGTGGCACTGCAACAGGAACAGAGGTGTGTCAGCCTGTTGCTGCATCCCAGATCCGTACACAGGCTAAAGGGGTGATAATTGCTGAGGAGAAGGAGGGTTAACACGTTGGCTTAGCTCAGGAGGTGCTGATCATGCTGTGTAGACACACCAGCCTGTTTGACAGTGGCTTCTTTCCCACAAAACCAGTAGACCCTGTAGAAAAGCCTGTCATGGCAGATTGTTCTCAAAGTCTCACCCAGGACGTGGCTGCTCATGCAGTTTTTAGTCCCTTAATTTTTGTGAGACATGTAAACTCATCTGATTTTGCAAGTCCATCCAGGGTAAAACACTGCCTGAATTAAACCCTCAATTGAAGCTTTCTTGAACAAAATCCTGGCTTTTGTCTTTCCAAATGGAATGCTGTGCACTGAAAAGCATGGACTGTGCAAGCAGAGCAGCTCAAGAAATACTTCTAAAATTGTATTTGTTAAGGTCTGGAAATTAGTATTCATCTTAGCTAGATGATCAAGGCAAGGCTTGAGAAACACATGTCTGTTTTAAACTGGAATAGTCAGTGATAGGCTGGTTCTGTGTGAAATTCCCATTCAATTATTTGCTTTGATTTCTGTAGTTGGAATCTGTTTTCCCAACAATTTTGTAGTGCTAGGTACATACTCACTCTGAGTGGAAGCCATTTTAATGGGTCAGCCTGCTGATTTCACAGACCCTGAAGGGTGAAACTCCTTGCAAGAATGTTCAAAACTCAAGTAGTTTGTGTTGGAGAGAAAAAGCCAGTTTAAATGGTGCAATACCCTTTCTTAACTAAGATTGCAAATGCCCTGTGGCTGTTCTGTTCTCACTTTAGGTGCTGGCTGTGGATTAAGAGCCCGAGGCCTTGGCTAACATCTATAGGCAAGGCAATGCATCCCCAGGGTCTAATTCAAGGAAAGTTGTGCAGGTGTCATAATTAGCAGTTTCCTGTTACAGCTCCACAAATAAGCTCTAATCCTCAAGGCACTAGTCTCCAAAACCCCTTGCAGATTTGTTTTCAGACCAAGTAATATTCATCTGTAACTTTTTTTTTTTAATTGCCCAAGCTGCACATTTAACTACCCTGGGCCCACTGGCTTAGATTTTGCTGAAAATCAGATGTGAACAGGAATTAATGGTTCCAGTTGCTCACAATGCCTACCCACCATGCCCAGTGCAACTTGCCCTTAAATGAGGCTGAGGTGCACAATAGTTGAGTCACAGCTAAAAGGAGGACTTTGGTTTCCTCTGTTATCCCTCCTCGCCCTTCTAGGCCAATAAACATGTCATAAAGGGAGGAAAAAGTGTGAAAAGTTAGGAAGCAAAACACAACCCTTAATGGTCTCTACATGTGCTGCAGCCACCTTCAAGTGAAAGTTGAGGTACCAGATTTTTTAGCACTTGGACAAAGCTCCCTCTCTCAACCACAACGGAGCAGGGACTCCCAACACAAGCATTCCTGGCTAAAATAATGTTGGCAGAGCATGTGCAAGTGTGCGTGTTCATCTGTGAGGGAAAAGAGAGGGAGGAGTGTGTTAATGGGAGTGTGAGCACATGTCAGGCAGGGAAGGGAAAGTTTCTCAGATCCCATGATCAGCAGGGCATCTGAGGACTTTAATGTTTTTCACAGTACAATAAAACTACCAGTGCCAGCTGGAGTCTCCAGCCAAACCGTATGCCTTGGAGCTTAGATGTTTCACATCACTGAAGGCTACATAATACTTTCAGCTGGCATTGCCTTCCGTTTGATATGTCTGGGGATGGAGATAGTTAGTTAAGTAATCACATGGGCTGATGTGTTAGCTCAAACAATGGGCCCTTCCCCCTCTCTCCAAACACATTTTGGGAATATTAGTCAGGGAAGAGGGGCACAAAAGCTTTTCATCCCTGTTTTCTTGATCCGTGTCTTTCTTTGTTTAGACTTTAAGTGTTGACAGGTTGTGATGATGTTACTTCTCTTGGCGTGAATTTTTGTGAGACGAAAAGAAAGATCTGGTCAGGTTTTTCAAACAGATCAGAGATAAGTCAGGGAGAAATGAGAGCTTCAAGGCTTGTTTATTCTGAAGGGGAGAGGTTAAACTGGATAGTACTGGATACTGTGGATTGGCAGGGTTGAATAGGAAAATGTTTAAAATAAACTCGGTATGTGCTATCTCTTCAAGTTGCAAGGAAAAACCCCAGAAGTTAAAAACATGCAAAGCACATGGCAACAGAATTGTAATTTTACTGTTTAAATGTAATTAAAATATACTTTGGCCAGCCAGGAAAAATCCTTGGCCTTCAGAAGTCCTTTAAAACCATGAAAACAACACCTTAGGTACTGAGGTACTTATGGAAATATCTGCCTGGTCTTGTGACTGTGCCAGGTTTTGGTCATGCCATTGTCTAGGTGACACTGGGGAGTTTTGTCTGATTTAATTCCCCAACCAGAAACCACAAGCAGGGCAGACTTGGGGTTTGCTCTGCATGTGGTAATGGAGGAAGGGTAAGATAGAAACAGAAATGGTCCTTCCACTCTCCTGCTTACCTGGTGCTGGAAAGGGATTTCACATAATGATTCCATACTCCTACATGGAGCCTTTGCTTCTAAAAGTACTGAACTGCTTTAGCATCTATATCAGTAGGATTGTCTTGCTGTGTCTTTTCTCTCTTCTAGAGTTTTCATGTGAGGATTTTGTAGCAACCTTGACAGCCTAGACAGATGACATAAAAAAAGCTATCTAGCTTGGTCTGTTCTTGAACTCGCTTCTAATTTATTTCTTTCATGTCTCCAGACTTAAGTGTTGCTAAAACAGAAGTTGTAAGTGTGCACTATTCCCTGACATGCAGAATCTTCTTGCAAACTTTTGACAAGGTGATAAAACCTGTTTTCTTGTCCCCACTTTGTTGCACAGTGCTGTGTGAGTTCATGTAATCAGTGATGGTCCACTGGGATCTCTAAACTGATGTTATGCAAACAATTCTACACCTTCCTGTTTCTTTTCTGTGCAGGAAATCACTGTTATAAAGAAACACAACTTGCTGCTATAATACTGCAAAACTCTGAGACTATTGACACTGCCTGTAAATGATGGGGTTGAAGGCCAGTTCCTCTTTGCTTCCTGTATGATCAATGGAGAAAGCTGAACTTGCTTTTAATATCAGGTCTTGAATCACTCTTTGGAGAAGCCTGTGTCTTCCCACTGTTAGGTAATGAATCACTCAGGTGAGACACCTGTGGTCATGCTAAGTTTAGATGGTGTGCATTCCCCCATCTTTCAGTTGTACCTATCCCCTCCACATCTGTCTGAAGAGACTGAAACATTCATCTAATTACAAAGAGGATCCTGTGAAGAGAATGAGGGGTTTCCATGAAGAAAGCACGACAGGCTTTGTTTGAAGTTGTTACTCTCCCACAGCAGTGGCTGCTCAGTGCCTGCTTTGCTGAGTACACTGTGTCACACAACGGAGCCACCTTTGCACATGCAGTCACAGGCTGTCTTGAGCTGTAAGATATGATGTCATACTTGAAAAAAGCATTAGGAGTTATGCATGAAAGACAGGATCTTTCTTATTTCCCAGCGGTCCTTCAAGTCTTGACCTCATTCCAGGAAGAAAGCAACCTGTGAAAACATCAGCTTCTGTCAGCAACTGCAACTTGAGGAGAGCAGCACGTGCTCCATATGCTGGAGGAGTTGTGAAAATCCACAGAGCAGCATGTGCTTGTGCTTAAAAAGCAGCTGTCCTTATACCTCCACTCTGATGGCAGTGTAAATGTTTACTCAGTGTTCTCCAGCTCCTTGCTGTGGGCACTGGGAATGCCATAGGTGGAATGCCATAGGTGAAAGATGGGGATGACTTTGGAGTGTTGTAACTTCCTCCCCACGGGTTTTCAGTTGTGTGAACCCTCAACGACCTTCTCGTTCAAGGTAAATATTGAAGTGATCAATTCCCTCATTCATCTTACCTGGAAGTTCCTGATACCAAAGGACAGCAGTGGGAGAGAAGTTGATGAGGTGGTGCCATATCACACAGGACCTGGGATTGTCTCAGTTCACCCTTGAGATCTGCCTGGAGTTGGGAATATCTTCTTCAAACTTCAGCAGTTTGTCACATTAGACTATATTATGTCCAGTTATGTCACCCTGGGACCCTATCAGATGCCTTTTATATTTTTGCACTGACAGATTTAAAAGGGTCAATCAATGAAATCTATGGCAGTGGACATGGGGCAGCAAAAAAGAAATGCTTTCTCACACAGCACAGGAATTTGCTGTCATAGGAGGTTACAGAGGCAAATGCTGTGGATGAATATCAAGACCTGAACTGTTTAGGGAGATTGCTGATCTTTGGAAAAAGTTACTCATACAGAAGTATCTCCATCTCTTCTGTTCTGCCACTACTTCTTGGTCTTGCCTCCTTTTTTTTTCTTTTTCTATTGTGTAGCACAACATGTGTTAAGAGTAATTTATTTTCTTCTGAAACTTGAGGCATGGGTTGCTTCGAGAGGCAGGTCAATGGGCTTCATGCCCCTCCAAGCATGAACTGGGGGCAGTGTAATGTGCTCTTCCAAAACCTATTGGTGTCCCTTTAGTGCAAAAATATTTTTCCCCCTACATGATCTACACTAATCATCCCCTCCCTGTCTCTGCATTACTGAGAAATTCTGTGCAGCAAAAGGCACCTTTTGATAATCAGTGCACAATGTTCCTCTTGAAGTGAACAATAAGCCATTTTCCCCGAGTTCCATAATGAAAATGCCCTTTTGAATTCCTAAATACTTGAAAATACATGCTGTGTTGAGTAAGTGTTGACAACTTTGAGTTATTCAGTAACTCTCTGCATCTACTTTAGCTCTTCTGAAGTTCATGAAGCCATTGTGATAGACTGGAAGTTATCCTGCCCTGACCTAGATGCTGTTTTGCTCCAGGCTCAGTGTGTCCCTTGTTATTAATCTTATCATGGGAAGCCTTGAATAACCTGACTTGAGTCTCTCAGTGATGAACAGTGCCAGGTTATGCTCCATTTTGGCTGTGAACTCTTATACATGAAAATACCCTGGGAATGTTGGCTTTGACTTTGAGTATGTGCAGAATTACAAGACCCCTAGTTTGTGCCTTCTGTATCTACAGGGATAAATCTTAAATTTAGCAGAGAATTCTATCTATTTTTTTTGTATTACTGATTTATCTTCTAGCTAGTAAACAAGGCCTTTTATTAGAAACAAGCAATACTTTATGGGACTTCAAAATTCCTTCTCCCTACAACTTTTGTGTTGCTACATAAACATGTTGTGCATTTCTGTCTTGAGGCATTCCTGTAGGACTTGTTTCTAACTACCCTTCAAGGAGCTCTTAATTTCAGAGAAGAATTAACTCCTCTCCCAGGTCATTTTTGTTTTGCTTAAGCCTCCTTCTCATGCTTGAATACTTCTAAAGGTGCTGAAATCCCCTTTGAAGGCCTTAATTATTATATTAATATGTGACCTCTTTTTACAGTACAAGCATTGAGGTTGCTGTAAGAGGCAAAAGTGAGAAGAAGAGCCATCCTTATCTGATCTCAGCCCTGGATAGCCATGGGCTCTGGTATTTTGGGCAGTCAGGAGACAGAACAAGGAATCAGGTGATATGTTACATACTAGGAAAAATGCACTGGCAGGGAGTAAATTTGGAGTCACAGAAAGAGGGGAATAAATTCAGAATCTCTGGATTGGATCTCTCTTCGCAGTCCTGACTCAGCCTCTTTTTAAGTCCTGTAAGTTCTTTGTGTTCATAATGTCTTGGGTGGAGTTCCANTTTGTTTTCTGTCACCTGAAGAACAACCTCCTTGTTTGAACATACCCTTCACAGGCTTTATCTCATTCTTATATTGGAAGAGATGGTGAACAGTCCATTTCTGTCCAACTCCACCTGACCACTCATGATTTTATAGACTCCTAAAATAAATTCCATGTCATCTCTTTTGGAAGCTCAAGTCCAAGGAGTCTGTATGAGCCTTCCTCATACAGGATTTCCATACTGTCTCCTTGAATCTTTTCCAATTCTAATAGACCCCTTTCTGACATGATTTGTCCTCATTGGAGACAAGCAAGACCAGAAGCTGGATCTTCTTGTGGTTTTAATTCTAAAGATGTGTGATAGTCCCTCTAATATCTGTGTCTACCTTTGTGTTCTGAAGAGTCCTGTGTGAGTGGTGAGGGATAACCCTCACTAGGTTTTTCTTCATCACTATTTTAGGAAACAGAGGCAACCCAAAGGAAGATGAAGGCAAAAGCTCCAATTACATCATGATCATAAATCCTTGAAAATGAGCTGAGGCTGCTGATGTTTTTTAAATTGGGATGTCCTAATGACCTTAACAGGTTTCATCTCCAAGCCAGTTTTACAAGCAATCCTTTCTGAATTGTTTCAGCAGGACCTGCTAACCAAGGAACATCTGCAATGTCCATGTGATGCACAAGGTAAACTCAGTTTGTTTTCTGAAGTCCAGTTTCAACCATCTGCAACTATTTATCTTGGTTCCATCCCTCTGCATGCAAAACACTAAAAATGCAAAAGCCTACAA
>WEIV01001408.1:65512-188613 GCA_013390005.1 Calyptomena viridis
TGGAGTCACAGAAAGAGGGGAATAAATTCAGAATCTCTGGATTGGATCTCTCTTCGCAGTCCTGACTCAGCCTCTTTTTAAGTCCTGTAAGTTCTTTGTGTTCATAATGTCTTTGGTGGAGTTCCACACATTTGTTTTCTGTCACCTGAAGAACAACCTCCTTGTTTGAACATACCCTTCACAGGCTTTATCTCATTCTTATATTGGAAGAGATGGTGAACAGTCCATTTCTGTCCAACTCCACCTGACCACTCATGATTTTATAGACTCCTAAAATAAATTCCATGTCATCTCTTTTGGAAGCTCAAGTCCAAGGAGTCTGTATGAGCCTTCCTCATACAGGATTTCCATACTGTCTCCTTGAATCTTTTCCAATTCTAATAGACCCCTTTCTGACATGATTTGTCCTCATTGGAGACANAATTGTTTCAGCAGGACCTGCTAACCAAGGAACATCTGCAATGTCCATGTGATGCACAAGGTAAACTCAGTTTGTTTTCTGAAGTCCAGTTTCAACCATCTGCAACTATTTATCTTGGTTCCATCCCTCTGCATGCAAAACACTAAAAATGCAAAAGCCTACAACTGGCACAGTGTTGTTTTTTTGCTGCCAGTACATCCCCAGAATGTGGACTTAGTGCCCTAAGGTGCTTTTGTTTCTATGGGAGATTTCGTTCCATAGCAACCCAAACACAACTGGATCCTGAAAAACCTCCTAAATATTAAAAGGCTCTGGCTTGTCTGCTACTAATGGGATCCCCATCTCATCTGCTACTTGTTAAAACCCTTAAACTAATAAAGCACTCATCCAAATTCTGCTCTTGGACTGACAAATACATAAAATCATCCAAACCTGATCAAACTCAGTTTAAAAACTGAATTCTGGAGCAATTAAAAAGATAAATAGCTGGAACTTGAAAATAAAGGCACAGCCTACAGTAACGTTCACTATTTAAAACTTATTGGAAGCGCTCAAAGTTTTCATGGCAAAGGCAATTTTTTGACTTTACTACTAGCACTGAAAGTTAGTCTCCCTGTTAGCTGGCTGAATAAGATGACTCGAATCCTGGCATTTCTGTAATAATTTTAAGAAGCAACCCTGGCAGTAAGGACCAATAAAACCTGGAGTTGTTTCCATTAATAACTTTCACTGATTAAATGAGAGAGATAAGGAATAAAGGGATTCAGAAATGGAGGTCATTGTATGAATCGTTCAGACCATCTTTTTTCTGTTTCTGAATCTTCTTTGGGAGTATGAAATGTTATTGCAGTTTTCAGATTTACAGCCAAAGGATGAACAAACAATGCCCAAAACTGCTGCCTGCAATTCTAATCAGCCACATGCCACTGGGCTTACAAAAGGAATCTCTGACTCTTTTCTCTCAGCTGACTTTTTTCGCAGTCTCAGTTGTGTTTGGGAACAATCCACACATTGGTGATTTAGGCTGCTCTGTGAGCCATCTAATCTTGACTCTTCTTCCGAATTCTTTTCAGTGCTGGCTGGATAATACTTGCATTGAGTTATAGCAGCTGCTTGTAACCCCTTTTCCACTTCACCAGCCATGGAGGTGTTTCAGTTTCCTCAGACATCCTTCAATCTCAGCATAAGCCAGGAAAACCCATTGGCTCTTTCATTTGTTCTGTGTGCTCTAAACACTGTGCTGAAATGATTGCCAATTATTAGAAGCTCTGTGAGACCTAAGTCCCTAAAACACTTTACTCCACGGTCCTTTTCAGTCTGTGCCTGCTCACCAGAGTTTCTGCTCCTTCAGAGCCCCCACTCACATTATCTCCCCAGTCTGGCTCTGAGCTCCTAATTCCCTCCATGTTGGGTTGTATTTGCCTGTTTTGGAGTGTATTTGTCTCTTTTGAAGTGCCCTCTCCTTCCACCATAGCCTTGTGTTTCCACTGCATCACTTCCCTGACTTGCCCAGCAGTCCTTGCAGGGACATCTGTACTGTATATTCATTTCTGACTCAAAAAAGCTGGGGAAGATTAAGCATCTCCATAACAATACTGGTACAAATCTGCTTTTCTAGAAATAACAACAGTAATAAAGTAATGTGTTCTCTGCAGAGACTTTGCCAAATGTAATGTTGTGACTTATCAGAGCTAGAAGCTATTTATTTGTGATGTTATCCACACCATCTTTTTTTTTTCCCCAGGAAAAGGACATTTCTATTAAAGCTTTCCTTTATTAAAACTCGAATCTCCACAGAGCTATGCCACTTACAATGGGAATTTTTTAGCCAGTCCTACTTTTTCTTTATCTATATATGTAGACTTTATTTACCTGCTAATATTTGTTGCTATGTGTGATGTTTTGGTCCTGCTTAATTCAAATCGTAATTAAGGCACATTGGAGACTTGGACTTGACTCCCACCTTTGCCAGAAAATGAGTACTTTCAGTTCTTGACCTTAAAATGAGGGACAGAAGGAATTCCTGTGTCATCTGGTGAGATTAGAACAGAATTTCTGTTGTTGGTACTTCTGTGTGCTGTGGTGAGCTGAGCAATACTTAAATCAGGTAGGATGTGGTGTGCTTTTAGTGGAGAGTGAAAGTAAAGGTGGCTCTTACCTTTCCATGAGGCTGATTGATGTTGACGAGCTTTTCAGAGTGAGGATTCTCACAATCTTCTTTCAGAGGAGGCCAAAATTAGGGACAAAAGAGGGCAGTGGATTGCACAACCCCTGGCAGAACACTGCCAAGAAGTTTGGCACCCCACTTTAGTTTGTAGTATTTATTTCACTGCAAAGTAGTTTCATGGCAAGCAGTTTCTTACTGTCAGAGGCACTTTCCATTCACACCGTAAATTACTGTGAGCTTTGACAAGTCCTTCAAATCTGGTTTCCCCTTTCCTTGCCCCAGTGTGTTACAAAAATGACTTGATGGATATTTTGAAAGTTGACAGGCCAGTAGATCTTTCTGAACTAAAATACATTCTACATTTAGAGGCATCACAGAAGCCAAAAGGGAGAAGAGGGATTAATGTGAAATGGTTTTCAAGGATGTTTTTTTCTACAGCCACAAACCATGAGCTTTTGAATATTATCTTTGAAGAGAGGAGAAATCTGGGTTTAAAAGCACAGCTCTGATATCCGTGAAGCTCTGTTGAAAATATAACTTGTTATGGTCTTTTAAATGTTTTTGTTTGATGACATTGTTTCATTTTATGCATATTTTGTATATTTAAAGCAGAGCAATTCTTACTAACTGATTTTTAACTGTTCTCTCCCTGTTGCCTTGGAATCTTTTTTCCAGCAATGTGTGCTCACTAGCCCTGATTATTCAGAAATACTGAGATTTGACTGTGATTTTAATTTTCTAATCTTGGTCCTCCTTGTTTTTTCCTTTTTTTTTTTTCTTTTCCAAATATATAATTTATTTGGTTCATTGTTGTACATCAGGAAGGTACCTGAGCTCCTTGATTATCTTCTTGTCATCAAAGCAGAGCACATGTTCTTTTTATGAATCCATGCTTTGATGTCATTAAAATTGCATTTTCCCCTTAGAAAAGATTTTCTTAAAGTTATCATTTCTTTTGACATGAATTTAATACATTAGACATCACTTTTATTAATGTAGCTGGATGCAACATATAATAAAATTCAGCGAGGTCAATGCCTAGCAAAGAATTTTATGAGAGAAGGCATTTGAAATGTGATTTTTAAAAGTATCTATTTATTTCCTTATCAGTGTTTCTGATAACGGTTTTGCACAACTGACAAGCTTGATTGGACTCCTCAATTTAAACCTTAGTTCCAATATCTTGTTGCCTTTCAGCTCCAGCTGCCTTCCTGCTGAAGGCAGTGCTTGACCATGTTCTGACTGTGGTAGCCTCCAGAAATGGGGATTTGAGTAGGATAATGAATCAGGCAAGAGCAAGGGGAAATCCTCAACATTTACTGGGCTTTTCACCTGAAAAAAAGAGTCTGAGTAGGAACATCAGGATGTGCCCCATGATGCAGATTAATAGTGTTAATAGTGCTTTAGAGAAAACCAGCATCTGTTTTATGGGATACAGGACATAAACTCCTGCTGTTTGAAGTATGGAATTTTGGTCAGGACACCAGTGTTGTCCCCCATGCTTTGAAAAGAGCATTGTGCACTCTTTAGTATCCCTCTGGATCATCAGGAGAAATCCAGATTGGATGAGTTCTTCATTTTTCATTTGAAGAGTGTCATTTCCAGTATCAGCCTCACTTACCATAATGCTGACAGGCTCGGAATCTTCTGGAGCTCAGTTTAGAGGGGAATAAGGAGTTACCGGTCAGCAATATCAAAACTTTCTTTCCAACTTTTCTCTCTTAGGTACTTTTAAAAAACATCCCAATGTATAGAAATGTGAATATGAAACATTACTTAGGTAAAGAGAGAACCTTTTCCTGAAGTTGGTGTACTAGAGTATCAGCAGAGAACAAAGCCCAGTCCCTGAAATTTGCCTGCTGAGAATCCATCATGTTTTGTGCTTTGCTATCCTTTTGTTCTATAAATCTAAATTGAGGCTTTTCTTTGGTTTTTCTTTCTTTCTTGATTTTGTTTATTGCCTTGGCACTGCAGATTATATGACTGGGCAGCTTCCATAAAGCCCCTTGAGATGTTTCAGCCTCATGAGGTGCTAATTAAATGGAAGTGGTTGTTGTTAAAGTGGGAGAGGGAGTGAGAGTTCAGGGCTACCTAGTTTATACACCAGTTTAGTTGATGAGTTCAGTGAAACTAAACAGAAAAGCTTCAGACACTTATGAAATCAAAAAACTTTTGCTAACTCCTATTAGGTAATTCTCAAAGCTTTATTGGTTCAGTTGGGATGCATCCTCAGATGCCAGGGATGGATCTGAGCTGAGATCTCTTGAGTCTCCAGGAGTGTATAAAAACAATAGCAGTTCCAAGGTCTTGGGTATAGAGCTTGTCCTTCCTGCCTTCAGCACAGGCACAAATTTCACCAAAACTGTCCTCATCTTAACTCTTCTCTTTTGTGACTGCATTGCATGTTTCATGCTTAGCACTTTCACAATCAAAAGGGCTTTGTGCTTGGCTGCTATTGAGAGCCAGCTGAAATTCTAAGGTTGAGGAGGTGTTCAACAAATTTATGTATTCATATCTCTAATCTCCTATATTCTTAACAGTTCCTGGAATTATATTTCATATTTGGCTTGTACATCTTACTTTACGTGACAATTTAAGGTCACTTAGAATGCATCACTAAATGTCACGCTCTTCAAACCATAATTGCAATCAAAAAAGTGTTGTTTGTCTGAGCTCTGTAAGGAGGAGACACAGTCACTTAAATTCACCTGGTGCTTTGTAAACAAAGCTTTACCCTTGGGGGAGTCAACAGAATGTGTTTAGATAAAGATGGAGATCACAACTTACCAGGTAGTAAAAGTATCAGATGAACACCCTGTATGCCCTCTGAAAGCTTTATCTGAAGAGTGGTTGTTTAGAAATTAGTGTGTTTGTTACAATTGGGTGTACAGTTTAATGCAAAAGTAGGTGGAGGAAGAAGATTAACTTTGTAAACTGCTTGAGGGACATGAATTTCTCTTACACTAAGATGGAAAAAGAAAGAAAATGGTAAACTGATTACTTTGGGTCTTTGCTTTGAATTTGGTTTGTACTCCGGAGGGATTTTGTCAGTTGTTGAATTAATTTTTACCATGCTACATATACAAAAAAATCCAAGAATTTAATATTTGGTTCTCTATCTCAGCAGTATTGGGAGCATTGATTCTGTAACAACCCTAACTTTGGCTGAATTAGTTTAGCTACATAAAGAAAAGTGGAAAAGGTGAGACAGCCCATCTGGAACTAGAAGACATGGAGAGACAGAAGTGACTTCACTTGCTGTGGCTTCTTAGCTGGAGAGAGTGGTTTGCCCATTTGTAAATATATCTTTTAGTGATGTTGGCTAAGAAGGGGCTCTCCCCTTTTTATGCATCATCTAAGGAGTTTTATTCTGGCAGGTTAGAAAGATCAATGTGAGCAATAGGTTGAAATGGCACATTCACAGCATGTCGTGTCAAAACCCAAGGACAAGAGTCAGATGGAATTTGGGAGTTCACTTGGAATCTGCCACTGTTATCAGAGTTTGGGCCTTGCTTTAGTATTTTCCCTACAGGACCTGCACCTTTCCATCATCTTGTCCTCTTAATGCTGGATATTGCATTTGGACAAAGGAAAAAACAACAACCACATTATAGTGAGGGAAGGCCCAGTGTATTTTTTTCAACACTGTTTTCAGGACCTGAAATCTGGTAGATACAAGGGCCCAGAGCTGTTACATGAGGACGGGATCGATTCAGTCAATCAGAGGGAAAACCTACTGTCAGACTCTCAGACCTTTAACCTGCTCCTCAGAATTATTAGAACTCCCAAATCTCTTTGCAGGCCTTTTCTATTAGACAGATATTCCCATGTTTTGATTTTTTTGCTCCAGAAGTAATTTTTTTTTATAATTACCTTCATTGAACTGCACTTACCATCTGTGAAGTGAGAGGCACTTAAATGATTTATTAGCCTGAGTTCCTAAAATGTGCTGAACAGCATGGGATTGATCTGGGCTAGTGACAAGCACAGGATACATGACAGTGGGTAGGTGGCCAGTGTTTGATGGAGCATCGTGCTGTGCTGTGGGGTCCTGCTCTGTGGGAGTGTGTTGGCTCCCTTCCAGTTGTACAGGAGATCGATAAAAGGCAGGTGTGCCTTGGCTCAGAAATACAAAGAAATGTCTTGAAGCACAGTTCTCCTCTTGAAAAAAAAAATCACGGGGCACTGAACCTCTTGTTTCTGAAATAACTCCTCTGTAAAAGACTCTAAAAAGCTTCTTGGCAGCAAAGAAAACATTTCTAGAGTCCAAAAATTCATTTTTGGCAGCAAAGAAAACCTTTCTAGAGTCCAGAATTGATTCAGATTTGTTGTCTGTGCACTGATTGAAATCTTGAAGGCTGATTCTGGTCCTCACTTTCTTTCTTCTCCTGCTAGTAGTATCCCTGATATGTAAGATGCTTTCCACAGACTTTCCTGAGCCCTGCACAGAGTGGTTAATGCTCAGTGGGGTTCAGCAGAGGTAGTGTGGAGCACAAAGCTGAGCTGTGTGGGTCTATGAACATCACTAGCAGGCAGGAAAAGGCTGTAGGTATAAGCACTGCTAAGAGGGGAATATGGTTCCTAGCTAAGCAGGAGATGGGAAGGAGGAGTAGCTGCTTTTCATGAAGCAAAATCCTGTCTCTGGTGATAGTCAGGGGCTCCTGACTTACATCTCCAGCTGCATTCTCATCTGAGCAGAGGATGTGAGACCCTGCTACTCACAGAGCTTCCCCACATAGCAAAGACTCACAACTTCTGCTGACCTCAGAACCCAGCAGGAGCTGAGATGAAGCAGCTCCAGCCCTTCACAGTGATGAGATGCCACCAAGCAGCTGATCTCACAGATGCAAGTGACTGCAGGTGAGCCAGAGCCTGCTCTGTGCAGATTGCCTGGAGGATCTTCACAGGAACATTGGCAAGGAAGAGGAGGTTGCAAAGCTGACTTCAGTGGTGTGTTCCTGCTGGGGGTTAAGCATCTGCCTTCCCCCTTTGCTCAGCACAAATGAGAGAGTAAAAAATCCAGTGCAGACACTGTGTTAATCTTTCTCTTCACCTCCCAGTTTAACATATGCAGAGAAACACAGGACTGAGCTTAGAAAGAAAGCAAAAGGGATGTGTTGGTTTAGTCCAAGCCGTGGAAGAGCTTGGACTGAGGCTGTGATTTAACATGGGGGTTCCAGACCTGACTGCATGTTGCAATAGTAAACAGGAGCTGTCCTGTGGCTGGCAGCTGGCAGTGAGGATGACATGTGGGGCTCTCTGAGGACAGTTTGCAGTAGCAGATAACTCAGTGGCTGAAATGATGCAAGCTGACAGGGATCAGCTACAAACCCACCCCATGGTGTTTCTGTGCCCCCAGCACTCCCCTGCAGCCACACGGTGTCCTGCCTGGCAGGGAGGCACTGGCACAGGGAGGGCACAGAGCAAATTCAGGCAGCAAATGAGCCAAGAGAGGAAAAGGAGGTGTGAGGAGATGTTGGAGTGCTGAATGAGAGGGTGGGGTTGATAAGGAATTCTCCCTGTGTTTTGGGCTCAACTTTACATTTCCAAGGTGGCTAAAGGCCTGGATGTGAGTAGGAAGAAAGCCCCACATGGGAAGGTGTGCAGTGTGTAGGGTCCGCTCTGAGCTCGTGAAATTTCTGGGATTCAGTTGTCATTCAAAGCTGCATGAACTGGCAGAGCTGTTACTGTGTTTGTACTCTGTACTTAAATGATCATGAGCCAGGTTTTGGAATCTGAACGTCCATGTCTACCTAGATGCAGAGCATTCCCCTGTCTTCCAGTGATTGTTCTCAGCAACCCAGTCACACCACTTTTACTTGAATCAATATCCAGCTTCACCGGCCAGACAGTAGATGCTCATGAATTTGTTCCTCCACTTTTTCCACAGTTATCTCTCCACAGTTCTATCATCTTCCACTGCCTGCACTGGAGCTGTTTCTCCTTCATCCTGAACTACTCTGAACTTGGAGTTAGTTCAAACTCAGCACCATATTTATGAGCAGCAGGAGAGGTCAGACTTTTTTACTTTGAGGAAGCACAAAAAGAGTAGTGGGAAAAGAAGACCTCAGGTAATGCTCCTCTTCACTGGCTGATCCATCCATATGCTCTGGAGAAAGGCATGTGGCCAAATGGAGTTGGTGAGAAGCAGAGACAGATGGCAACATGTGATCTGGAAGGAGCAGAGGGTTTTACACCCAGTCAGGGGTGCTAAACCAGAGCCCTGAATACTCATGAGTCTTTTGTTGTAGTAGACTTTGCTTGATTCATTATTTAAACATCAAGATTTAGGTTGGCCTTTATTGCAAGGATTAATTTTGGTTTCTCTTTATTTTGAATCTGGCCTCCTATCATATGATGCTTTTCCTTCTCACCTCTAAATGAGTAAGTGGGTCCAATCGTGGTGGACAAATAGCCCAGAGGAGCCAAGTGGTGAAGAGGGCAGATCTTTGCAGCTCTGCCCAAGGCTGCACTGAAAACTTTAAAGTGTCTTTCAGCCAAAACTCAGATCTTGTCCCTTTCATTTCACAGCTCCTCCCCTGGCTCCTTCTGGACCTACAGCCTGGGCTGCAGGAGCTGATGTACCAGTGGAGATGGGTTTGCTGGAGAAATTGTTACCGAGTCATAGTTCCCTGAGTGACAAAATACATCTCGTTCCTGGGAGAGTGATGGGCACATCTCAGGTGAGAGGTGCAGGATGACAAACCTGGGCTGGGCAGGGCTCCACGCTGGTGGAAGGGTGAGTGGGGAGGCAGGATAGCTGCCAGCTTTGTTCAGAGGTGCCTTGTGCTGTCCTCTGATCAGAGGGCTTGGGAGTTCAAGGGAGAAAAAAGTAAACAAAGAAGTGAGAAATGGCTAAAGAGAGCAAAATATTTTTAAAGCTCTGCAGCCTTAACTCATGAGTGCTGAATCTGCAGGGCACAATCCAGTGTAAACTGTCTTTGGGAGGATAACTCACTTATGCTTAATAATTAAAGGAAGGATCCTTTCCTACTTGCTGCACTACAGATGAGTGAGGTTTTATCTCTGCCCTGCTAACAGTGCCAGTGACATGTTCATAATGCTGTAATACATTTCTCTGCACATACAGCAGAGAAGAGGCCTGTGGCAATGGGCCAGAACCACTTAGATTGTTTTACCAGGGGCACACCAGAGACCAGGGAACCCCATCAAGGAGCTCCTGTTTCCAGTCTGTAGCACCCCGTGTTGTGACGTTCCTTGCACTGTTGTTCCTCTCCCACATTGCTTCAGATGACACAAAAAATTATTGTTGTCTTTAAATATAAAAATCACTTTAACTCAAGCCAGGGTCAGACTGCTGTCAGTGTTTTCAGGTTTAAGTTTCAACTTAGTTTTGTCACCCTGTGAGTTGGAAAATTGCTGCTGTGGGTGAGACCAAGTCAGGATTATAAACTATTTGTCAGTATGAAACAAAATCTGGTTTGCTCAGATACAAGTAACATTTTGGGGTTTTTCCCCCTCCTCTTTACAGTGCAATCCTCCTTCTCTTTCCTGGTTTTAAAGAACTCCCTTTTGCAAAGCAGGAGGGCTTGAGAAATTTCAGAAATAATGCAGGCAAAAGCAGGCTTTGTGCTGCTGATGTCTGTGGGATTCTGCAGCATCCTGGTGTGATGTGTGGGTGTGTGTGTCCATGTGCTTTTTTTGTGCACCCGCTCCCTCTGTATGAATTATGTTACCCAAATACCTCCTAGGAAACTCTCTCTCTCTTTCTGGGGCTCTGGTACAATTTGTTCTTGAAATTACTCTAGAAATTGCACAATCCTGTGTTAAACACCCCCACGCTGACACAGATACAGACTGAATGCTGATAGGCACTAAGACAAAGCGGTGTTTAAGCAATTGTTTTTCTGCTCTCAGAATATTTCCATCTGATAATTCATTTCTCAGGAGTGATGCAGATCCTGTCTTAAGCCAAAAGGAAGAACTACGTGACCCCATATGAGGTCGCTTAAAACCTGTGAATCTGTGATTTTGAACACAGTAATAACTGAGGTGTCCCAGCAGAGGCCAGGCCATCACTCCTCAGTTCCACACCTTGGACACAGGCAGTCTCAGCTCATGGCTGAGGTTGGGGTTGGTTATCACAGAGATTAACACAGTGTTTGCACCATCCCAGAGGAACTAAACAGGGACAGCACGGCCCCAGTCGATGGGACTGCTGAACAGAGGGGATGTATAAACCAAGGAGACAAAGTGGAGAAGTTCCTCAAAAGCAAACAGATTTTCTTGTCAGCATGGGGAGAGGTGTGAAGACAAGGCTGTGCAGAGGTGTGAACTTGTAGACTCAGTTTCTCATGTTAGTCACCGTTTCAAGTATTGCTTCCTCATCTCCTGGGGCAGGACACCTGCTGACTGTCAACCTTTCAATCAGATATTGCCCACCTTGGTGTGTTACCTTCTTACCTAGTGTGTTATTTCTGGTCTGTGGAATTGAAGTCTTTCCAAAACTGTCAGAATCTCTTCTCCACCTCGAGCCACCACTGCATTTAGCTTTTGTTCTCCTGATAGCATAGGCAGTGTGTTACATTCAGCAGTGACAACCCATGCCTGCTGAACATGGCCCAAATGCTAGTTAAAGGTGGCAGCATCTCCCAGGGGAGGTACTGAGTGCACCCAGGCACAAACTCTGCTTTTGTGCCTTAATGCTGCTGCCAGAACACTGCTGATGCATCTGGCATGGAACAAATATTAGCCATTGGGCATTTCTCCCAGAATGTCTTCTCTTGTACATAGAGAAAATCACCCCATATTTATCTGATTTCTGCATAAATGGAGTGGGTGGTATCTGGGGAGAATCTCTCAGGTTGTCCTGTGTCCTCCAAGTTTCTGAAATACACATTTAGTTGATATCTTCACCTAGTGAAGACATGCCAGATTTCTCACTTACTAAATTTCTGGCATTTTGTATAATTGTTTTGGTTCTCATAGTTCTTTGCACAAATGGCACCTACTCTGTTCTCTGTCCTTCTGTCTGACTTGTTCTGTTCCCTGCTGTGTCCCCTACGTGAGGATATATGATTTCCATGGCTTTGTCCTCAAAGAAGCATCGGCTAAAGCTGTTTGTGCCTCTGCACTTGTTTGCTTCCCTCTGCTCCCCAGTGTAAAAGCCTGTTCACAATCTTCCTGGCTTTAACTGCCCATAAGACTATTGGGCAGATGCATCAGAGACATCTGTCCCTCTGGCATGGGTCTCCTCCCTTCCAGAAGTGTCCCCAGTTCCTGATGAATCTGCTTTTTCAACCTGCTTCTCAGCCACGCATTAAACCTTTGGTTTTACACCTCTCTTTCCAGTCCTGCATGGAGTTACTGGGAGTGTTTTCAGAGAATACTTATTGTCTCCAGTTTCCTTTCCCAGAGCCTAAATTTTGCTTCCAGAAACTCTTTCCTGTGCTTCTGAATATAATTTGTGCCAAAATGGACTAGGTTTTTCCCTGAAAAAGGTTTTTCCTGCTGGAAGCCAGTTCAGACTCCCATGAGATCTGCTGCCTTGGCAGTCGAGCCCCCATGTCATCCTCCCTGGAGTCACAGCCCCACCTCCTACCTGCTGGTGGCAGGAAACAGCTTCAAGCCTGGATTATGGTTTCACAGAGGTGCCTCCTGTCTGACTGTGCAAAGATCCCAGGTTTTAGCTGTGTGCTGTTGCTTGGCATTCCCTGTTGTCCTGGCTCTCGTGTCTCCCCATCAAGTCTTTGCCAGTAGCACACAGACACGGGCCCTTGCTCAGTGTTCTGCATTTTAGTCTCAAGCCTGGATAGCCTGAAGCCTAAGTCCCTTTCTTGAGTGCTGGGCTGACTGATTTGGAGCCAGAATTAAGATTTAGAAAGACTTCCTGATTGCTCGTGGCAGAAGGCTTTAGTTTAACAGGCCATCCCCTGTATATTCTGACTTCCATCACTCCTGCAGCAGTAGCTGCAAGGTAATTCTACAAATAGGTAGTAGCAAGGTTGTTCTACAAATAGAAACCTCCAACAGATGGGCACTAAGATCTCATGGACAGGCTCCACCTTACATACTCCTGGGAGGTGTCACAACCTCACACCATCAGCTCTGTGGTTGTTTCCTGACATCTCCTGTGTAGCAGGATGTGCAGCTGAGCTGTGAACTGAGCACATGGACATATCCAAGGCTGTCACACATTCTGGTAGTCACTGGTTTGATACATGATTTGGTTTTCCAGGTGTGTGTGGTTTTAGAATTTCTGGCAATGTCCCATTGGGCTGTATAGACAGTTAATTTCATAATGAGCTGACATAGTATTCTGTAGTCAGACATACCTGACTCAGAAGATCCTCCTAATCTAAACTCCAAGGTAGAATTTGTGGTCTTCTCTAGTTTGCAGTCACTTCCACATGTGCAAGATCCTCTCTTTTCTGTGATAAATCTATGTCAGTGTGCAACTGCAGCTTTTTACATCTTTCTTCCTTTTTTACCTGCATTCTGTTCCCTTCCTCCAAGCTGCACACTATGTATGGAGTCCCTGGCAGAGTCCCACCAGCCTCGAAGGCTCATTTGAATTCAGCACACCCCATTGTCCTGCTGAGTGTTCTATCAATGTGCCAACTCCACTGTATTAACCCAGGAGCAGGGGAAACTGCAAGTCAGTCAATCCTTGGGCCACAACAGGTTTATTTTATTTAATGAAGTTTGAGTCATTTTATGGCAGAACTGGGATGCAGTTCCAGCTGAGCCCTTTGTAGCTGCACGTTCCTCTCTGCTGCTCACCTCTGGGGTGTGCAGCCAAAAATGTAAATTAATGAAGACAAAGAGGAGAGTGTTCCTGACATGGTTATTCTTCTCCCTTGTTAGGGCAGTGATGCTCAGGCAGTACTGAGAGAAGTTGCAATATTATCACTTTATTCATCAGAATAACATTAGTCTTTTTCTTGAGAAGTACTGTGGCAAGTAGCTGTTGACCACCTTAAAATTTTCTAGAATTTCTGTCTTTCAAAAAAACCACTCTTTCCTCCAGTGTTTTCATATGAAATATTGTAAATTATCCCATGAGATTTTTTTTTTCCTTCTAGACATACCTAAAACATTAAAGGTATCTTGCTGGAAAAATAAGTCAAGAAACAATGGGTCAAAATTGAGGAGGTGCACAGTGGGCATGTGCCTGTGATGACTATGGCCCAAGCTAATTTCTTTTTTAACATTGCCATCTTTCTCTGTCTCATGTATCATAAATCAGTTAAGTACTTTGCAATCTGTGGAATGTGTTTTTTCACATGACCACCATCTGGGCTGCTATATCTCTGCCCTGTTGTACCTCTCTGTTGTTTGGGTTACTGATAGTTGTCTGTCTGGTACTGTTTGATTTTAGCTTTCTCCCTTAGTCCTCAACAAGTTACAACTAGACAGTTTCCCTAATTTTATCCTTGAAGTTTACACTTCTCTTAGCCCTAACAAATGTATCTGAAGTCTGCAGTTTATTCCTGTCAATACACTGCGTTTCACTTTTAACGAGTGAGTGTTTGTCTACAGGAGGAGATATCAGTGAGGAATAACTCTGGATTATCACTCCATGGAAGCTCCTTTGCCCTTTGGAAATGGATGCAGAATCTGTGTCTTGTCAGGGGGCCCCAAGGCATCCTTTCATTTTAAGCCCTCCTATTTGAACTCAGTGCCCTGTGTTGAACAAGCCTGAATTTCAGCCTTCATCAAACCTGCTTTCTCTTTCAGAAGAGGTTTCTTCCAGGTGCAGTGGTACCTGAGGTGTGGTGGAGACCTGTCTGTCAGACTGGTGGTGTGTTAAGTGCTTGCTGAAGTGATGGAAACCACTCCAAGACTCCAAGGACAACTGAGCCAGTCCCTGAGAACACTGAACCAAACAATAACCAGATGTATTCTAGGCTGCCACTTCTTTAACTCCCCTCCCCTCCTTAATTATTTATTAATTCTTACACAATGTTGTCTTCACAGGCTGTTTGTCTGTGGGGGATGGAAGCCTGTCCATGAATTAAAGTAGACTGTCTGAACTCAAAGGGGTCTGAGATGTGCTTATAAATAAGGGTAAAAGAGAGAAAAAGTAGTAGCTAAAAGCACAGAGGAATCAGAAATACCAGAGAGCATCTGTAAACCCTGACCATTCCAGCAGCGAAAATCTGGGTATCTCAGTCCCTCATCCATGTCAAAATACTTGCATTAATTTTTGTTACAAGGAAAGCTGAAGTTGTAGGATTCCATGATCACAGTAATAACCAGTTTGGCAACACCTTGACTGCTGCTCTCCAGCTGGCAGCAGTCCTCTTCTTCTGTGAGCTTTTGGCACCTCTCTACTCCCACCTTGAAACTAATTCTGCCCATTCCCGTTTGCCTTTTTCCTTTCACCTACTGGCACCTCACTTACAACTTGTTCAAGTTTTGATAGTCCAGGCTGTTGCTTTTAGGGAAGGGATGTGAACCTCGTGGGACTGGATAGATGAGGCCTTCCTGCACATCACTGAAAGGTGGGCATGGAGATCTGTGCTGGACTTGCACCTCCAGAGCACACAGGGCTCCTGCTCTTCAGGCACCTGGACTGACTATGGTTTGATGTGAATTTTGAAATTCTGGTCATCTCAGCAAGACATGATTGAACTTTGCTTACATTATGTTATGTTACACTTATGACCTTACTGGAAAGATCTGGAGGGATTGTCTGCAGTGTAGTTTTGACCCTGCTCTGTGGGTGTCCATTGTGAATCGTGACTGGGGGCAGTGATGCCTAAGAAGGAAGATTCAAAACTACTTCTGATCAGAAATAGAGCCCTCAACCCACAGAAAGTGGTGGGAGAAATGTCCTGCTGCAGGAAGAATTGTCAGAGGGTGCCTGACAAAGGATGTTCACTCCCAGGACGAGTTACTGTGCAGTGATTCAGTGACCTTCACATCTCAGGTAGACTTGCTTTGATTTGAGTGTGCCCAGTGCTCATCCAGGCTCAAAGGGAAAGCCAGGCTTAAGAGATGCCATGTGTCTGTCCCCTCCTGGCAGTGTGCTGGAGCTCCTGGGTTTCCAGACTGGAGTTGGAAAGACATAGAATTACCTTTGGAGAATGGTGCTGGTTTAGTACCTGCTGAACAGCACGTCTGTTTAGTAGCTTACAGACACCTGGACTCTGTAGAAGATGGATTCAAACCTGTCTGCTCAGTTCTCCATTTTGCCTTTCCACACTAACATTCTTCAGGGTTTTAAAACTTCTCTGTGCCAATTAATAAGAGGAGCAGTTTGTTCTCACAAGTGGGGAAGCAGAAGACATGGGAAGGAGTGTTCAAGACTGGGGTGGCTGGGGTTTAAACACTGTGATCTAGTGGAAGGTGTCCCTGTCCATGGCAGGGGGTTGCAACGGGCTGATCTTTAAGGTACATTCCAACCCAAACCAGTCTGTGATTCTATGATTTAAGTCAGCACCTTCAGGTTTTTTGGTACTTTTCCAGCATCTTGTTGTGGTACCAAGTGCAGCACAGCTGGAACAGCCTCTCGAAGGTGTATCGTCATCTCACTTAAAAAAACCAGGGCTCCAGTAAGGTCAGCGGGAAGGTACCAGTTTAGCCCAGCAGGGAAGCTGGTCACAGCCCTCGGACTCTCCCTGATCTGCGCCGCTCTCGGCAACACTAGAGGTCACTCTGTGACCAGGGATGGAGCCTGCCGGCGTTTGGGGGCCTTGGGAAGGTCAGCGCCGGCTAATCCGTATAAATTGCTGAACTACAAGCAAAATTTGTAGCTCATTATGAAGCACTTTGATGCGGCATTGCTTCTATCCGAACTTCAGATGCCAATTTCCTACAGGGGAAAAAAACCACCCTACCTTCAGAGGCGTGTTCGTTTGAGCACCCAGAACGGGGCTGGTGTTTTAGGCACAGGCTGGGGACATTTCTGCTGCTCTGGGCAGGGTCCCCCACGGCACCTTTCTGAGTGCATGTACCTGCCTCCCTCCTCTCCCCAGCAGGGCTGTCAGCTTCTTATCAGCAGCGTCAGGAATTCATTTAGCTGATGCTGCCTAGCGAGCCTGGGGGTAAAGATGGATTTAACACAGTCACTAGACAGCTGTGTGCTAAACTCACTGGCTGTGGAACCTATAACGAAAGGATTTAATTTTATTCCCTAATAATCCCTTTTCTCTCAAACAGGTCAGACTAGAGAGGCTGCTGCTACCGCTGCAGCTTTCAGCCTTGCTGGCATTGTTGTTACTGGTTTCAGGGCTGGTCAGTCAGGCAAGACATCTGTCTCATCTTGGGGAAAAGTTTATTTTATTGAACTCGTTTACTTGGGACACTCAAAAAAGAAGGCATCTCTGCTTTGCAGTTCCCCGAAATACCTCTGTAGAAGTTATTCTGAGTGAAAGATTTCAGTGATTTCTTCTCCCACCCCCAAAGAGACCAATAATTTTGGGTCAGGTGGACCTATTTGGAAGTTGTTTGCATAGTTAGCAATTAATTCTGGTTGAAAAATAAAGAACAAAAATAATTTAAAAAGTAATATTAACATTTTCCATTGCAAGATATGCCTCATCTTGACCAATAAATAGAGCACGTTCTCACCCTTCCCCCAGTCTCCCAAAGGATCAAAGGTGAAACACCTGATATGAAACTGAACAAAACAATTTACTTGACCTAAAGCATTTTTGTGAAGTTTATTTTTTCACTTTGGCCATAAAAGGCAAAGCTGGTTGTTTGCACAGCTTTATTTGCAAGCCTTCTCTTGGCTCCTGTGGAGGCCAGGTGTCTGCTGGCAGGGGAGGGAATATGCCCCACATCCCTTTTTCTCCACGGAACATGCCATTAATGACCCAATTTTTGCTGGAGGTTTCTAATGCTCTTACAAGGGTTGTGTGGCATGAGGAAGCTTTGCACTTCCCCCATTAGGGCAGGTACCTGGCTGTGGTTGGATTCCATGGTAGTGCAAACATCTCACAAATCTAGTCAGAAATAATTGGGATAACAGGGACTCCTTAGTCTTCGTTCACTCGAGGGTCACAGGACATCAGATTTGACTTTGCTATTGAAGTCAGCTAATGTACTGGAAATGCCTTCATTTTCTCCCTCTGGAGGCACAGGTTCAAATCTGCCATAAATTACAAGTGACACAGGTTCAGTAGTCTTAATTAAATCCCACGAGGTTATTTTTGTGTGTCAACACTCCCCTTCTCCTCCCTTCTGCACCGTTTGGAGCAGCCGAAGGGCAAGGAGGACTCCAGCACCGTAGATGGAAGTTCTGAGTGCAGGGTTCCAGTGCTGGAGTTGGCTCTGGGCTGGGGCACACCCAGACCCTCATTGTGCCTGGTATCAATCTCCATTGAACTTGGGATGCAGTGGATATTCTTTGTACATCTAAAGCATTCAATTCTGTGCAAGATCGTTATTCCTTGTAGGGAGATAACTGGCTATAGAGGATTTCTGTTATCCACAGCATCTCTCCAGCCTGAAATTCATTGATTTCCGATCTACTTTGTAAGGGTGCAGAATAGGGGTGATCAATGCTACAGTGCTGATGTGAATAAAGTGTGTCCCCTAATCTGCATTATCAACAGCCCACTTCTGATATCCTGAGCTGACCTGGTCATGACTGTCTCTTACACAGATAAATACACTGACTGTAGCTAACATGCCTTGAAAGCCTTTGGAATAGGAACGAATCAGATCCAGCAGCTTTTCCAGGGAGTGGCTAGGCTGATTCAAACCTCTTTTAAGCTAATGCTTTTGTAAAGGCGCTATACGTTGCTAGCATTTCTCTTAGCTTGGATTTAAATTAAAAGCTTTAATTGGTCTCCTGGTTCTCCTAGCAGCATGTTTAAAAATAACACAAAAAGAAAAAGAAAGCTAAAAAAAAACCCCAAGCCCCAAAACATGCCATTTAGAGAACTGTTTAGAGAGCAGGTTTTTATTTAATAAACAGTGATCAATTGAATTGATTAACCATGAACACATTACAGCAGAGTTTGTTGTTGCTGCTGATGATAATTGCAGTTCACGTGCATGTGAATATTAAATGGCTGTTTGCAGGATCATTTTCATGCTCTTTTCATTTAACAGAATGGAGAAAACAACAACTGTTGACAGTGATTTTGGTTAGGACTCGAGTGCTGCAGACTGTGCCCTCAGGATGCCTGTGCAATAACTCTATCAATTGTGGCCATTTACTCTGCACTTCCAGACATTTCCGCAAACCTTGCAGCTGTTTTTTGACTAATTCGCTTGGTAATTAGATCTTATCATGCTGGCTTCATGGCTTTACATAAACTGTAAGCATTTGGAGCTGCCATGTGAGACATTTTAGAGTTGTCTGTGTTGGTTTGTGCTGCTCTGCGAAGACCAAGGTGCTCTCAAAACACAGTAGAGACAGGGAAGCAGTTGTGACAAACGAGTTCCTGCTGATTTAAGAAGGTTTCCAGAGAGGATAAGAGTTTCTTCACTTAAATTAACCACTGGGAGCCAAGCAGCATTGGTGGGTTCATCCTGCTGGATGCTGAGCACAAACTGGATTCTCTGCTTCTACCCTCTCTCTCACTCTCCAACACACATCTTGGTTTTCAGAAGGAGTTGAGGGCTTCAGTAGAAGTGTTTAGATATCTCGTTGATGTTCAGGAGAGAATATCATGGTCCTGTGAGCTCAGGGTCAGGAGTTGACATCAGTCATGCCCAAATAATGTGAATGGAAAGAAAACGAGCCATTTTGTGGCAGCAAGTCACCTTGGAATGGCTTTCTGCAGTGGTATGTGTAGTACAATTTGGGAACTGTGGATCTAAGTGCCACTGCTGGTGGAATGGCATTACTGACACTGACCTACTGATCTCAAAGGAGAAAGTGGTCACATCTTTGGTTCTCATGGTTCTGTGCTGTGCCAGGGAGAAGCAGAAGATGGTTTAGTTTCAGGGTTACTGTTTGCTGTCTGTAGCTCAGTCACAATCTGGTTTTGTGTTTTCTACTCTGTATGTTTTGCACTGTGCACTGGCAGGACAAGTCAGGCTGCAGAGAAGTGTCTGTGCTCTGAGGAACTGAGAGAGGTACCCTGTAACATCAGTGAAAGTCCCATAAATGGCAACACTGCAAGGTTTGCATCTCTAGAGTTCCACCTCATTAGGGATGAAACTTGATTAACAGGACCCCAAAGAGAGTTTGAATTTAATAGGTGTCAGAGTACCATATAACTCTTAGGCTTTTTTTTTTTGTGTGTGTGTGTGTTTAGAAATAATTAAAAAAATTTGCAAGGAAGTCTCATGAAGGATGCAAAAATATTGTGGGAAGAGGCAGCTTTTCCAGGTGGGCTTTGGTGCTTGTGTCTGTCAGGTGATACTGGCAGATGTCACCATAAAGGTACTTTTGCCACTTGTAGAAGTAGCTGGTAGTAATGCAATAGCTATGAAGGTCTAAGAGGTATGTGAGGCAATATCTACAGGGAGAAGGCACACATTTTATTGGGTAACTGATACAGTTGGGAAAAAACATGAACTTTTCAGGAGAGATATCCTACTTTTAGGAAGTTTTTTTGAGTTCTGAAAAGACACAGCGCAAGGGCTATACAGGTGTTTTGGAATTTACCTTTGATAACATAGTGAGACTTTCAAAAGGGTGTTGTAGTTTTGGGCTTTTTTTTGAAGTAGAATTCCTGTACCCTGCCCTTAAATTGGTGCTTAAAAATCCCTGCTCCAGTGGAGCTGGTCTCTGAAGGCTGACTAAGATCTCTTTGGGGCACGATGGGAGGATGCCTTTGGGATCCCTAGGGCTGATCCCTTCAGGGGAAGTTTTCCTGATTCCTTGTTTGCCATGAAGGATACTAATAAAAATGGCAGAGGTGTTCCATTAGAACCATTAGAAAAGTCTGCACAGGTGATCTTTTCTCCTCCAGAACTTCGTGGAAGTTGCTATAACATGTTTTACAGTATCGTCAGCTCCGTGAAATCATGGCTGTAACTTAGTTTGTACTTGTACCAAAAATATTATGGGTAAATTCACTGAATTTACACTGTAAAGTGTAATAATTTCAGAAACAGACAAATTTGGACCAAGCGAATATGCTCTGCATACATTTGTGTTACAGACCTTGGCATTTGCCAGCAGCCCATCCAGAAATGCACACCCAGTAGCTGTGCATTTTTATCACATTTAGGTCCAGTGCACGAGAAATCTAAATGCTTTTGCCACCTTAGACAAATGCAGTGACTGGAAAAAATGAGTATATATGTATATAGCTCCAGGTCTATCAGGTATTTGAAATTTCTTTCAGTAATAAACCCTTGCAAGAAGTTTAACTTTGATGTCAAGCTTTGATCCAAGTATTTACCAAGTTTAGAAAAGTTTAGTTTGAAATCTTTAAATTAGCATTATATACCTCACAAATGATTTCTCCAAATCGCTAATGGCTGATGTGCTCATAATTTTTAGAGATGGTGGTGAAACAGGCACTGCAGGTAGATGGATCTCAGGACAACTGAGCAGTGACAGCAGCATATCCCATTGGGATTTTAATAATAACAGCAATAATAACAACAATAATACCTTTTTTAACATAGGTATAATTTAAATAATCTGGGGTATATCTGTTCTGCAGAACACAGAGATAGTTATACTGGCTCTGGATGAATGATGGTGTGGTTGGACCTGCACGACAAATTAATTATCCCAGGAAGTAAATGCTTTAATTTGGAGGTAATGCTGTGCTAATACGGATGCTGTGTAGATATCTGGGGTCATTTGAAGGGGCCTGGGACATGCATACGTGACAGGACACCTTCCTGTGGCTGTGGTTCTGGGGTCCAAGCCTGGCACTTTAATCAGACACGTCTCTCCTTCACAGCACTGTACTGGTGGTGGTGGGGAGGGGGCTCGTGTCCCCATCGTATGGGAACATGTGGAGAGAGAATTTACTCCTCAGGTTCTGAAAGCTCTGGGTGAACTTCAATATGATGGTGCCAGTTTTAATCAAAGAAATGTACTGTGGATGTCACCTGCATTTTTATCCAATTCTCTTTGGCAGAAATAGATTTCATAGTTCTGCTAGTGACAGAAAGGGCAGAAAAGCCCACTCCTAGGCTCATTCTGCTTGCTGTTATTCTGCTACCATAATTACCTCTAAACATAATTATTGGCAAGACAAATGACATTTTTAGCTTTGGTCTTTAAAGACAAGAGTTAATTTCAGGCTTTGACCAGAACTATGTTAATTAGCCTCTGCTCACTCCCTTTGTATGGAATTACATCACCCAGGACTTAGCATAGGTTGCCTTTCCTGTATCTTTGAGTAATGAAAGGACACGGCATGGCAACCAAATCAAGGGCTGCTGCATTAACAAGGCCACTTTTCTGCCCATTTATCATCTATTAAAGGTGCACTAGTTTGTAAAGTAACACCACCTTCAGCAGGGCCGCCAAGAACAGCTCCTCATTTATTTTCTGCATGGTTTAAGTTGGAGTTAGACCCACCTTGTAGCTCAGAGGTGACAGCCAGTAAGAAAAAGTACACTAATTGAGACATCTCAAGGGAGAAATAGAAGAAAACTGAAAAGGTAATTAGAATGAGAGGGTTTCAAGCTGGGTAAGTAAAATCGAATGGAGGTGCATATTAGGGGCTGTTACAGATGGGAAAGAAAGTACTTGGAGAATAAAAAAAGAAAAATGAATATTAGAGAACAGAGCACCCTTTTCACACTTGAAGAATAGAGGAGAGAGATAAAAAATAATGTAACAGTGGAGATACAGGAAAAAAAAAAGCTCCAGAAGTATGAAGGACATATTTAAATGTAAGAGAGAAAGAATGGGGAAAAATAATAGAGCAGATCAATTACTAGAGCTGTAGCCAAGGAAGGAGAAACTGTCAGATGAATACTTCTGGAGCTGTGGAAAAGTCTCCTTCCTTTGTGGAGGATGTAGCATGTGTTTGCTCTGTGTGGGAGGGGTTTCTTTTGGGTGCTAACTCAGTATTTTAATTTGCTGCAGTGTCAGTAGCCCAATTGGAGTGCTGGGGTGAATGCCTGCCTGGGCAGAATTGGGTTAATTAGATGTTATTTGCAGAGTTTATACCTAATGCCAGACCTTCTTGTAGTGGTTGAAGTTTTACCCCCTCAATGATTTTCCCTGTGCATCTCTTTTGCTTTAGTGTCCATAGTTAGGGACACGGTAAAGTCCAATCCCAGTTTTTGCCATTTTAAACTTTCCCTTATCTGCTGGAAAAGAATCACCCAGTTTGTCTCCAGGACATTTCCACCGCCCACACAAGGAAGCTGAAGTTGCAGTACATTCCCTCAGAGAGATGCACACCCAAAACAAAGCAGTCACATGAAGAAAGACTATTTTGATGAAGAGTGAAAGATGGCCATTGCTTCCCCTTAAGGTCACAGATGGTTGGGCAGGATTTCTCCTTTTCCCTCTTCTGGAGGCAGGAGCTTGGAAGTGAAGATCATTTTCACTGTTAGGTAGAGAAGTTGGAGCTTGACTTCCTCTGCCTGCGGGGCAGGAATTGTAGAATCCTAGAATGGTTTGGGTTGGAATGACCCTGAAAGATCATCCAGTTCCATCCCCCTGCCATGGGCAGGGACACCTTCCACTGTCCCAGGTTGCTCCAAGCCCTGTCCAACCTGGCCTTGGACACTTCCAGGGATGGGTCATCCACAGTTTCTTCAGGCAACCTGTGCCAGCACTTCATCACCCTCAAAGGGAAGAATTTATTCCTAATATCTAATCTAAATCCACCCCTTTTCAATTTGAAGGAATCTATATCTCTCCCCTTTCAGGGAGGTGGGACCCCAGAGTCTGGGCCAGGTAATTTACTGACCCTGAAACACCCTTGGTCTCAGTAGCCAGTGGACTGGAAGGGCCAAAGCGTCTTTCTGTATCCCAAGGAAGTGCTGCACAGAGAGATAACTCTAACCAAGAAAATCAAGTTGCACCCTCAAGTTAGTTATTCAGGGGAAAGCAGTGGAGTTCTGTGTCTGGTTGTCTTGGTGGGACTGGACCAGCAGTGTTTGTCTTCATTAGAACTTGTTTGTACAGAGCAGGGCCAGGAGTTGGACTCCATGATCCTTGTGGATCTCTTCCAACCCTGGATATTCTATGATTCATTTAAGGCTGTTTGTAGTTACTAAGTTGTATCCTTGAAATTAATACCCACTCACTGTGGAAATGGAATTTTCTGAGCCAAGTACAGTATTTGTGGTTTTAATTGAGAGTCTCACTAGATCATTTTTCCTACGCATTGTCTGTTAGATTTTTCTTTTACAAGCTTCACTAACAAAATTGTCAGAAAAGGGTTTGTTGTTTCATAAAAGTTGTACTGGATTTTGAAAACTTTGAAGCTGTTAATAGCACTCTGGCATTTTTTATCCACTGAAAATTTTTTAATCACTTGATCAAAACCTCTTTTCATGTTTCCATTTTAATTTTTTTGCATTTAAGAAAATCTGCCTAGAAACTATAAAAATTTTAGTTACATTTCAGTCCCTGATTCTGTTCTTCCTGAGAAATAACTGAGAGCACTTGAAAATTTGCTAAACTGAAAGAAGAAAAAACACCCCAAAACTTTAAAAAAAATAAAGCCCTCAGACATTTCAAAGAGCTATCAGAAATTTAAAAAAACCCAGAAAACCAGTCTGTGAAGTTAGACATACCCTGGCTCTTTCCCATGATTATAAAAGCCATTTCTGTGGCAGGAATGTTCATAGACAGTCAGGATTGCAGCCTTTGGTACTAGATGCTGTCTGGAGAAACAAACAAAAAAGTAGATAAAGTAGATCTTTGCTCCAAATTAATTACCTTAGTAATGGAAGTACTCTGACCATGTACTTCCAGGATAACAACTGAATGTGTTCTTTTATTTTGGAAGATGTACCCAGCCTTCTGCAGAAGGAAACAGTGGCAAGTTCAGTGGAAAACGACACTGCTCTTAGTCCCAGAGTTTCAAAGATCACAAACTCCCTCTAAGGACTTGAAAAACAAAGAAAACCCTGTGACAGAGAATATTCTTCTTCATTCATCATTCGAAACCCTGCCTTTAAAAGTGTTAAGAACAAGTTATTTTCAATATGAGTTAGCCCCAGGGGATTTGATAAAAGGCGCTTTTCTTTTCCAGCTGGCTAATCAAAAGTGGTCTGCAGAAGACCTCAGTGACTTGGATGGCAGTTCTGAGACTCCCCCAGACTCAGCAAACTTTTCTGATCCAAGGAACCAAAAAACAAAGACGTGTCACAGGCCTGACTGAATATGGGAGCTGGGAAGACAGAGCTCATTCATCAGTAAGCCTGGAAGTCTCCTGGGGAAAGGTGGGAAACAAATTAGTATCTCATCTCCAAGCTCCTATAGGTTGTCCGGTACTGAACTGTTCCAAGTAAGAAAAACAACTTTCATGTTGGGGAAACATTTGTCTTGCTTCCACTCCAGACAGTGTTACACAGAGTTTTCTCAAAAAGAGAGCTAGTGAGGACTTACAGTCTGTCCTTCTTAGGCAGATCCTATTTCCTCGTGCTAAATGAGCATTTACCAGAGCCTTCTTCTGAGGTTGGTGTTGAAGATTTGGGATTTGCAAAGTTGGCTTTCCTTTCTTGGAAGGAAAAGCAGACCCCTTTTGTCACATCCTTTAAAAAATGTCCTATTCTATTCCTAGTGGACTTCTCCTGGCACCAGCTGGTGATCCACTTACAAGCAAGAAGATGGATAGCTCTGAGGAAAGGCAGCAGGCAAAAGTGACTGGTTTCCAAATGAAGGAGTCCTGAATGTAGAAATTTTTTTCTCTCATGTCAACAATTTTGTTATTTGCTTCCTCATGCTGCTCTAGGGTGCTCCCTTAGGCTTTGTGTCCAGTCAGTGCAAGGGATTCATTTGAACATACTTTCATTTCCTCCACTGTTGATTCATGCAATCAAGCCACTGATATCACTGTAGATGGCCACAGGCATATATATATATATATACACATTCAAATTAGCTGTTTTATTGATAACAATTAATTAATGTGATTCTATCTTCAATATTCATTGCTTGGTTACACTCACAAAAAATCCAAATTGGAGCAATGTGTGTCAGAATAGACCCAAAGTATTGCACGGTTCACTTATGCTCCAATTTATATTTAATAATCAGGGAGTTGCTGAATGAACTTCATTGTTCTCAGAGCAGAATCTGCCTGGCAGGGACTGCGACCCTGTCACCAGCCTGTCCCTGGTAACATTGGCTTTCCGTGGAAGCTGTGAGCCACATTCCTTGAAAGTACTTTCTTTTTCCATCTGTCCCATTATCTGTGTTTCTGCTAAGAAATTTCATCAATTATTTCCTAATCCTTGAGACCTGCTTTCTATTTGGGTTTTATTTCTTATGTGCATTTGTGTATGGTGTGTATATCAAATATGTATCTATGTTTATGTGTTTATTTTCTCTATGCTGTGTTATTATTTGTGTCCACGTCCAGATCTAGGCAGAAAAATGAGATGAACAAATGAAAACCAGTGTCATTAAATGCCCCCAAAAGCTTCACCCAAATGTTCTAAGCAGGTGGAGAGAGCAGATAACATGTGCCCTCCCTGACTTCACTGCTGGAGGGGGACACATCTGATAGAATTTGATGTCCTTCACCAGATAATCTTGTGATTTCTCATTGCATCAAAAAACCCGTCTGGTTTTGAATTTCTGCTTGCCCTTTTGACAAGTTTAGCTAAAACATCATCATTAATTGGGATTTACAGTCCAATAATAATTACTAATGTTGGGCACCACTTCCTGCCAGCCTTTTTATTCCCAAATATCTGTCTGCCTCAGTGGTTCTGTCTTGCTCTTTTTTCTTTTTACTTTTTTTTTCCCCTAAGCAGTGGGAAAAACACTTGAATAATTCAGCAAGAACCTTTTACATTATGAAAAATATTATCAGCTGGCAGTGCTGAGATATCTTATTTCTACAGGATGCTAACTCAAGTATTACAAGTGACTGCAGGATTAATGCCAGAACACTGAAGGTGTGGATACACATTGTCCTCTTTGTTCAAGGCAGTCTCAGGCTGTGTGAAGGGCTGAGAGAAGACTGTGTATTCCTGACCATGCCTACCTAGTGCCATTGAATAATTTAAATCCATTAATCGGTTAAGATGAACACTTAGTGTTGCTTGACTCACCACCACCAAGTGGAGGAGTCTTATGGGTTAAATAAAAGATCTTAAAATTTTATCTTCTTGCAAGGGAACAGCTTTCTTCTTAAGAGGCTTCAGTTGTTATTAGGGTGTGTGTGTGGGTGTTACTATGACAAAAGTGCCTAAATAAACAATAATATCCATACATCATAAGTAGATGTCTGAGAATATTAGCTGTTTATTTCCCTGACATACTCTGAGGAGTCTATGGGGGGCTCTTGCAAGAGTCAGGACCTCAATGTAATATACAAGCTTTGATTCTGATATTTCCCTTGATAACTGTGCTCTACCATATTGGGGTCGGAAGTCAGCAAAGGTTCATTGGCTGTTGTAATGCTCACTGTCACCAGTAATAAGTACAAAGGACTTGCTTTAAAAGCTGGCTTATAAAACTTTAAGGAAACTTGGATTGCTTAAGTGAACTTCCAAGGCTCTTCAGGGGCCAAGTGCACTTTGGTTGTCTACTTATATTAATTTCACAGAGTTTAAAGGGTCAAGCAATGCAGTTGGTGATGCTTATTAATTTATGAAACACAGAACCTTGCACTATCTCGCTTTGACCACTTTCGCTCTCCTTTTAGAAAATTTACTATACATTAAAGCTTGCAAGACAGGGGCGCCCTAAAGGATTAAGCCCAAAGTTCACAGCTGGACTAAAAGGTTCAAAGACGTTGTATCTACAACACTGATTTGATTCCAAGTGACATTCAAACAACGGAACCAAATTGTAGATGTTTGAATGTGTAAGGAAACAGCAATTAGAGGAATACCACAGAACGGCAAAGGATTAGGATTTATTTTCCTTAAAGTGGTAAAACTGATTACAGCCTTATTCTTTCTTTCATGGGGGGATGTGTTTGATCACATCAGCTTTTGGGGTCAGTGGTTGCCAAGAACATATTTTGGTGTTACAGCGCAGCTTGCCAAGCTCTAGAGGTTCGTGCAGACCTAGTAACTATACAGAATATATTTGATTGTTGTGGTGATGTGAACTGAGTTCTGGGTAGGAAAACATTAACCAGAAGAGAAGAAGGAAAGGAGAGATGGATAGCTACTGAAGTAACAGAGTTAGAATTTATAAACCTGACATAATCCTATTCAGGGATATTTCTGCATTCTATTTACTTGCTTTTGAATTGCTTTGGTGTCTTGTCCAGGGGAGATAATTCCAGAAGTCATTCACACCCAGGCTGCAAATTCGATACTGCATTCAGGTGGCAGAGGGAACGTGATTGCAAAGCTACTCAGAAAATTGGAAATCAAATTGGCCGTGATGGTTGGTCTATGTGGTCTCCTTTTGGAAGCAACAACAGGGAGAAGAGAATGAAGGACAGGAAAATGAAGTGTGTTTTACTGTAGGGAAGACGAGTTTATTTAGCCAGAGTTTGTAAAGAGAGAAGCAAATTTCACATTATGCCAGCTCAGATTCCTGAGGCCTTAGGGAACACTCACCTTGAGGAAGCAGTTGTACTTCACTGGAAATTTGCTGTTGCAAATAGAGCCTCTAAACTCTGTGAGGGAGTCCCAGTGGTGAGGACTGTTTACATTGCAGCTGGGCCCAAACAGCCTCAGATAAGATTGTGGGGCCCCATGGTGCATCATATGCTGGGGGAAAGTCTATGGCTGGACAGAATTCACAGCTTTCAAAGGTAAAAAAGTACAAAAGTGAGGGGGGACAAAACAGCCAGGAAAAATTCTGTGTGATCTGCAGCACTACATTTCCAGCCAGAGAACAGAACTCACATGTCCAGGACTTCAGCAGCCTTACCCTTGCATTTTAAGCCCTTTAAACAGAGAGAACAATGCAGAAAATCCCAGAGGACACATGAGAAAGGGGGTTTTACCTAATCCCTTTATAATTTCTTTGGATTCACTTGCTAACAAAATATATTTTTCTTTAGAATGACCTCTGAGATTTTATACTATGGGGTATTTGGTTTAAAACATACTGTAACCTTCTTTTTTTAAAAATTGATCAGATCAGCCTTGAACACTCAAAGAAAAATCTGCCTGCTCCGAATATTGCCTGAGGATTTAGAAAGGTCTTTCTTGGAAACAGAAGAACAAGATGAAACAATTATCTGTAAAGCATGGTAAGAGAGAAAAAGAATAAAAGAATGAGTTATGTTTGACTTGTCTTCTTCCAAGAGATGATTTTTTCTGGTTTTTTAGAGTATACTTTAGATGTGGGAGATTTCCAGTGTCTTGCTAGGACAAGTTTCAAAACATGAGTAATTTTCCCCCTGCTCTGGCAACTTGTAAATCAAAATAAATTTCTTTGTTTTGGTAACTTGATTTGCAGTCAGACTGCATTATCTATTTACTACTTCGGTAGCACGAGAAACTTTTGTAATGACAGGTGTCAATCAAATAAATGTTGGTTATCTTCTACCTGAGCAGAAGCAACAATAAAATTTCAACTGTATTATTAATAAACAAGGAGCCAATGGATGTGAGAGCAATGGCAACCCTCTGATCACTTACTCTGGAAGGGCTGATTGTCAGTCACACCTCGATGGCATCTGCTTGCAGATATAATGAAGAAAGATTATCATTGCTGGAAGTGACTGCAGTGACTCTGGTCAGCAAATAATGAAGATATTGTTGTAGTCATCAGCTCTGCTTCCCAGGTGCTAACACTGTTAAGTGATATCTCAGTGGGATTTTGGGTCCTCATTTATGTAACTGCAATGGAAGACCAGACATAATTAATTTCATGCCATTCCCTGCACTTCTAAACTGAAAACTCAGTCATGACCAAAGTCAACTTATTTGTGCACTGATGACTTGGAGAAGAACAGTGAAAGACCTTTAAAGCAAAGACCTTGGTTTAGTATTGATAGTCAATGTAAAACATTGGCTATATATGAGTCTTCTCAAGGGCCTCTTTGAATCCTGGTGGGGTAGAAGAAGAGTGAGCCATTAGCTGTCTCCTGTAAAAATGTAGAAATAAAATATTCTTTCAGTATTCCAGCTCTTCCTGGGGTGTTAGCTGCTGTTGGGAATTGTACAGAATCCTTTTGTGTCTGTCCTTACTCACCTTAATTTGCAGCTTCAATTGTGTATGAAAGGAACTTAAATATATGGCCCCATCTTCATAAAAAGAGACAAAAGTGAATAATAAAATGGACCAGCCCAGTTCTGCTGGAGCATAATTAAGTGAGAAGCAAGGAGAACTTCTAGACCTGCTTCTCTTTTACAGACCCAGCCAAGCATCCCAAGCTGCCTTGTTTAACTGGCAGCTAAAGCCTGTTAACATCCCCAAATTTCTGTTGTGGTCACAGATGATGCAATGCAGAGTTGGTAAATTCACCTGCTTTTACATCAGGGAATTCTGTAAAATTTCTGTAATCTCTGTAAAAATTCTGGGTTTTCTTTGGATTTCTTGCCTTCCTTGGTGATAATATTCCATCTTGGTCCAGAACAAAGGGCTAAATCCTGCTGAAACAATCCATTCCCAGGGGCTGGAGGCTATTGTCTCTAATGCACAGATAAAAGTCAGCCACACCAGCTGCAGACGAAATCATAGATCAAATCTTACTAATTAATTGCATGAACTTTGTTTCCGCCTGATTTGAGATTCTCTCAGCCTTGCACACAGGCCTGGGTGCCCATACTGCACACCTCAATGGGGCTGTTGATTTTCCAAAGAAGACTAACAATTTTTTGTGCTTAAAATAGCCCTGCAATTACTTCTGCTCACATCGTCCTGCAGTAACAAAATGGTTTTGCAAACTGGGTTTGTTCACACGTGATTGAAAAGTTGCCCTACATTGTTCTGCCAAGTTAGGCACCGATTCCGGTTTATGACCATATCATTAATATTTTAGTACTGCATCGGTAACTGGTTGCTATTAATATGTAGTGAAACAGTGATATAAAAAGGGAGATGTTCCCAGTCATTTGGCAGAATTTGCATTACAGCTGGATGAAATTTATAACACATCTTCTGCAACCTACCAGTCCGAACTCCTGTTATTAATTTCTGCTGTGTTTATTTCTCCTTTATGTTCACTTTGGGTGATATTCTATCAAGTTTCCTGGCAAGCACCACAGTGGATATAGCTAATTTCAGCTGACTGCAGGGGAAGGACTCTGTAGAAAGTGAATTTTGAATTAGCACTGGTATTTGCAGCAAAAATCTCCCCCTGAGAAGTCTATTCCCCTCGGCCTGGCGTCAGCAGCACTTAAGTGCATGTGAATAGCCCTATTGACTTCAGGTAGGCAGCTGTTTAATTACCTTCCTGAATCAAGGCCAGGACCAGGAAACAAGCTCCCAGCACAGACCTGGGTGCAGGCTCAAACTCCTGTCTCCTGAATGCCCAACTTCTGCGAGTGACCCACGGATTGTTTGACCTGGTAATTTGGCAAATCCTTTCCAGTCGAGAATAAATTTGAGGAAATCATCATTTGACGCACAGAGAGGTGAAATCTGTGCAGTGTATTTTTCATGATGAGGCAGCTATTGCCTGGATTTATTCAGCCTGCTTGGCTCTTCCTGTTTCAATAGTCCCAGCAATCACATTTTTCCCCCGCACGTTTTATTTAGGAACTGTGAAATGACAGGTCTCTTGCCTTTCTACCAGGAAGGCGGTGTGCTGTACACAGCATGCTGCACACAGGAGGAGGAGGATAAAGAATGACATGCTACTCTGTAAGTTACAACTATTTTTTTTCAGGCTTGCATCTGCTCTTGTCCCTCTTCTGTTCTCAGATCACTCTTCAGTTTCCCTTAGGAATCCAGCTGTGTCATCACATTGTGTGGCATCCTAATATTTCATACTAAGCTGTAAGCCAATTAGGAATGACTACTTACCATGCTGAATCATAGGAAGAGAAAAGGATAATGTGTCCTTCATATAACAAACCTCCTCTTTTTTGGCAAGACAGATCACCTATGTGTTATATTTATAAGCCCTGTGGCTTTTCACTCTACCCAATTAGGGTGCAGCTTCCTCTCACACTGCTGCAATATTTTAAGGGATTTATTTACAGTTGGATGCTTATTGAAAATGCTGACCTGCTACCACTGTACCTCATGCCACCTTTCATCTTCAGAGACTGAAACACTGGACAAAATTTGATGTTGTAATCACATTTAACAGGATGAGAACACAAGTGCAGCAAAATATAAATACCTTGTCCTGAGTTCCTAAATGAACTGGTGACCCAGAGTGAGGGTATAACATTATCACATGACACACAGGGCTGAGGGAGATGTTCATTAAAGTCAGACTGTAAAATAAAGCCTGCTACATCTAAAAGGATGTGTATGTGGGAATGCGTGAAGTGTTTAGTAATGAGCATCAAAGAGAAAGATATCAAAATATATTTCCCATGCTGCAGTAATTAGTGGGCTATTATGCCAGGTGTCTAAGCTGCTCAGAGGTCTGGGATAAATAGTGTTCCAGCAGAGGATGCAAAGTATGATTTAAGATTAAATGGAATGACGTTAGTTGTAGCGGAGCCTTTAGGATTCCCCTTTCCTCCAACTGGTGTTTCTTTCAATAGTATTTATTGTCTGGGAAGAGGCACACTCCTTTAAATTTGCCTTTGGATCCTGGCAGAGTTGCAAACTGAGTACTCTGGTGACCTGTGTCTGGTACCTGCCATCCTTCAAACCTTGCCTAGTCTTGTTAGTCCTCATTGCAAAGCAAGCAGGACAGCACAGAAGCCACTTAACTACTACCCTCAGGTGACAGATTTTGTGTGCACTCAGGGTAGGCACCACAGTCATGTAAGAGCCCTGGCTGTGGATACCTCCAGAGAGAAAAGATGGCATCATATTTGGCTTCCCAAACTGCATTTCCCAAACCGTGTCCAGCCATTTGTGTTGCCTCTGCTGCTGACAGATGTTGTAGCTAAACAAAATGTGGGAGCCTCTGCTTTCAGACTTCAGTGAGGTCCAGCCACACCCTGCTAGGATTCAATTTCTGTTTCACTGATCACATCCCTTGCTTTTCCTCACAAATACCTCTGAAGTAAGCAAGTTCTCCCACAACCTGCCAGGAAGCAGCAGTGGTGAGTCAGGGCTGAACATGTGGGGCTGAAAGCAGAGAGGCAGGCAGCTGTAGGGGATCAGGGAGATCCTGTTTGCTTTCCAGGATAACTAATCCCACCTGTGCTGAGTGTGTTGCAGGGCTCAGGTCTATGTGGTGAACTCTGATGCTAACATAGGGCTAAAGGTGTTGCAGTATAAGAGCTTCTGCAAGTAGTGAATAAAGGTTTATGGTATTTTTCTTGCTAAGAGAAATCCCCAGTAAGTTGAAGTTAGTTCTGCTATAAGGCTTTTGTGCTTTATGTGGAACAATGCTTGTTTTATAAATGTGGGGGTTCAGAAACCTCTTGGCCTTCAAGAGAAAATTGCCTGTTTAGCTGTACCTTTTTATATTGTTATTCAAAAATGTCTCAGTTAATCATTGCTAAAGGCCTTGCCAGCCTGTGTTGCAAATTCCTTTTTTTTTTTTTTCAAATGCGGGATGTATATAAATTATGTTGTTCCTCTCCACATAGATAAGGACTCATCTCAAATGTCAGAGTGGGGGAGGAAAGGATACTTGACCCAGAGGGCAGGAATATTGAATGCACTGATGTTGGACTGACATTCCTCTAGTATTCTCTGCAATAACATCAATCTCAAGGAACCTTCCTGATATAAATACAGAGCTTCTGTGCTTAATATATATTTCCAAAGGAATTTCATAGTAATTGAGCATTAAATGATGTCCACTTATCGTAAAACGTTACTGTTTTTATTAAAAATTATAAATGGGCTTCAGCAGAACAGAATATACCAGATTCACACCACCATCTCTATTAGTCTTTATGTTATAATTGTCATTGACCGCCTTTACTGTATTATTTCTAGATGGTTCATAATTTTCCCAGCTGAACAAATGAAGATTTGTGAGCAAAGAAAGGCACTGACTGGATTATGTAGTGCCATTGATTTTTCTTCTCCCTGTTTCACAGAATACACTTAAAAATCTTGCTGTCTCTGTGATGGGCCTTATTAGCACCCGGAGGAGCTGGAGTGAGCTGGATGGCAGTAACACATGTGCTGCACTGGAAATCTCAGCTTGTGCAGAAGGAGATGTCAGAGCTGGCCTTGGGATAAATCTGCTGGATGTCCAGGTATGACCCAGGAAGTCAGGATTTGGGGATCTTTGCCCAGCGTGTGGGTTGCAGTGAACCATCACAAATCTCTGTCTGCAGGACCAGTGACCTGGGGGCTGCCTGAAGGGAATGGGGCTGCCTCTTCTGCAGGCAAAGAAGTGCCTCTGTGGGAAGCTGTGCCTCAGTCATTAACATTTAGTCCTGAGAAAGATGATGGCACATATTCCATCCCTGGAGGTGTTATGTGCCAGGTTGGATGGGGCTTGGAGCAAACTGGTCTCGTGGAAGGTGTCCCTGTGCATGGCAGGGAAGTTGGAACTAGATGATCTTTAAGGTCCTTTCCAACTCGAATCTGAATTCTATGAAATACTGGCATTTCCCTTCTCCACAGATGATGGCTTTTTCACCATCAAAACACCCACCCACACAGCCTCTCTTCACTGTGACTCTCAAAGCTCTTCAAGTTTGGAGCACAAAACCAAAGCGAATGTGATGAGGGTTTGGTTCATAATGTGGGAAGTATTGGTTATTTCACCTTGCTAGTTTGTGTCATTTGGAGATCCTTGCACATTAAAAATTCCTGAGAAATAGGTTAACTGTAAAATGGTTTCTAAGATTGAACAGGGTAAGATTTGAAAGTTGAAAATCGATATTTGTTTGCAAAATTTGATCCAAATCTATTAGTTATCTTGGTCCTCCCAAGACTGTAAAAGAGGTAATTAGATGTTCACAGCAGAAATGGTCTTGCAGAACATTGCTACTGTAACTTATTGTCATTAAACAACAAAGAATGAGCCAACAAGAAATAGGAGAAGAACTGTGAATGGAAGTTATGGTAAATTCATTATTTCTGTATATGTTCTTGAGGCTTGAATGAAATGACATATCTGGGCTAGAAATACAGCTCTTTCTATCCTTCAGTCAAGTCTGATGTCATAGTATTTACCTTTTAGATGCCTGTATCTTTTATTGGATCTTGATGCATCGTATAGTTCAAATTAGTAATTTGGCTTTTTAATTAGCAGGGCTTCACTGTGGCCTGTTTGTCTCTGTTACTGATCTCTGCATTATCTGTAGAACACAGCCCATGACAAAGAATGCCTAAAACCTTGTACAAAGCATTAAATGTTCTTTCTGTATCAGGAAAAAGTGAAGAAACCCTCTTATACCGATATATAGGTTTCTGTGAATGTTCTGGAGTTCTTTTACAACTAAAAAGGGGAAATGCCTGTCCAGTTGAAGTGAAAGAAGGTATTTTCTGACCATGGGAGTAAAGAGAGGTACAAATGCAGTCCTATCTTTGCCTTTGTTGTTTATTCATGCAGGCAGTGCTCACACAAACCCTGCTCCTGCTGAAAGCCATAACCGGCCTGTGTGTTCTGGTTTGTATAAGAAGTGACAGGAATTACACAGTCTCACTCCACAGACCAAACTTTTCACACAGTTTGGATAGAAATGAGCCCCTGGGGACTTGCTGGATGCTGCCTGTGCTCTGTGAGACTCTGATGGCAAAGCCAGCTCTCAGTTGTTAATCCCAACACATTGTACAAGACACTTTCTATCTCCTCCTGTAATGTTAATGCAGCTGGAATTCCATAAATCAAATCTCAGCAGTAAAAAGGTTAATAAGTTTACACTATATAATTGAAAGCCATATTGGTGATTAAAAGGATTTTATATATCAGTTTTCTGGGTCACCAACTAATTATTTTTGGTGGCCTGTAATAAAACATAGCACCATAGGCAGATAGAGGCTGTAATCACATAACATACGAAAAAAAAGCATTTCCATTTATCTGAGATGAGGTTGTGTACACCAGCTTGTTGAACAGCCTTTGAGGTATCTGTCTCCTAGTTTGGGGACAATGGGAGAACTCATGTTCCATGTACTTGGTCAGGTTCATCCAAAGTTGTTGGATTGAGTTTTGAGGTCTGGTGCTCTCTCTCCAGAGCGAAGCCCAGGGGAACCAGCTGTCACCTGTGATGGAAAGGTTCTGCCAAGGCACTGGGGATAGGATTGCTATTATAATTCATTTTAATGCATTCTGCACATACTAATCATTTATTGGAACAGGATCTTCTGTAATAGGGACATGACTAGCAAGAGGCAGAAACGATTGATCATCCTTGACTGGAAAGGATAGTTAAAAAAACAAACAAAAACCCCCCCCTTCTGTACAAGGGGCAGGTGTGTGTGTGGGTAGGAGGGATTGAGTATTCAGTGTGGAGATGGAGAAGAATTGAACTCTAAGCTTGAATTGAAATCTCTACAGTAAAAAAACCCTCCTGTACAAGGGGCAGGTATGTGCATGGGCATGAAGGATCACGTGTTTAGTGTAGAGATGGCAAAAACTGAACTCAAAACTTGAATTCAAATCTCTACGGATCTGTCAGATGCAAATGCCCTTTGGAGCCAAAATGGCAGAGAGAGACATTCCAAACTCATGCTTCTGTTTTGCAGGTTGTATGTTTTAGTGTATTTCTCTGATTGCATCAAGAAGCAGCTGAGGGCAAAGGCAGAGGTGGATTTGCTGAGGGGTGTGTTTGCACAAATAGCTCACAGTGCCCTTCTGTAGTCTCTGGGACCTCCTGTGGTCCTGTGTGAGGTGACACAACCACAGCCTGTGTTACAGTTAAACAACCCACTGCTGATCTCAGTTGTTAAGCAAAGGGCAAACAGCACGATACACTGAGCACTGGGCTCATCGTTCCCACCATCAGGGCAAGATGTGAGATGTGATCAGAAACAAATGACCTGATGTTCAAATCCCTCCTGGATAAAGCTTGCAGAGCCACTCTGGGGAGTGGGATCTTCTGTGACAAACATATTTCTGTAATGTTTTTGATCTTTTAGCTACAGCTGTTTAATTAGCAAATAATTAACCCTTAAATGCCCTTTGCATAAAATCAGTGCCATGACTTATTATACTTTAATGAGTTAAGGTTCAAGTCCTTCGCCACAAAAATAAGTTGCTTGTCATCTACTATGTCTAAATAGCACCTTTTCTGCACTGAAAAGAACATATTTTTATTTAAATTAAGTCTTAAAGTGTTTTCTAGCAGCATAGCTAAGGGGATACTTGGTTTTAAACACAGGCTGGGGAGGTTAAAAGTGGAACATCAGTTGGTTGAATAATGGCCTATGAGTCAGCTGCTGAACTTGACTTGACAACCTCTGTGTCACCACCAAGTCAGAAGTCATTTGTGTGACAGCTTGAGGGTAAAGAAATAAAAAATAAACTGGTAGTTTCCCCTGGTAGAAGGCCATGTCAGGGCTTTCTGAATAACCACTGAGAAGAGGGAAAGTTAAGCAGCAATAGTGCAAATGAGGAAAGAATGTGCACATGAATTGCATCTGTGTAGGTAATTCAAATACCTCGGTGTACCCCTCTGAAGTTTGAAGGAAAGTAATGTGGTTAAAGACTATGACTACTGGAGGGGCTGACACTGAGCAGACTCCCTCCCAGGGGTCTTTGCAGCTATAAGTTGATTAGATTTGATTTGAACAATTTGGGGCTATGAAAGAGCCAAATAACACTTGTGCAATCTGCTGTTGTTACAGGCTGGAACAGCAGAACTGCTTGCCTTGCTGTCACTTTTTTGGTCCCTCTCCTTGGAGAAATTTTTGTCACTGGGTTGGTATTATCAGGAAGTTGTTATTTTTTCACACATAATCATCAGCAGAAAGTACGTGGTCCTGTTTCAGCCCCCAGGTGCCTACAGACATCTTTGTTAATACTGAGGAGGAGGGTGAGAACCTCCTTGAAGGAGATGACAAGGTGACTTCGACAAGGCTTAGTGGTAAGGGAGTGCATGGGAAGAGAAGGGATGTCATGGCTTTCCTGGGAAAGGACTCCTGTTTCTGACACAGATAATTCAGTTCTTCTGAATAATAAATCACAACAATATCTAGAGGGAAAGAATGTATCCTGCACGAGCGTTCCTGTTCAATAACATTGACAGAGATAACAAAAAAGGAATTCAAGCACTCGCTGTATATAGTTCACTCCTTGTGACATGTATGGAATGGCGTCCTCTGGATGGAGCTTCTGTCTGATACATTTTAGGTAGCATAAGCAAGGAAGGGAGTTTCCCAAAAACTATTCTGTACCTGACCTAGAACAAGAGGTCAGGACCATAATATGGCCCCTACTCCTCCTTGTCACTGAAATCCTTTCACTTCACGCCTTATTGCGTAAGTTCAATATACTTTTGGGCTAAAGCTCTCCCAAGCACTTAGCTCTCTAAACTCCCTACTCAGCAGGTGGCTTATTTAAATGTGGCTGTCAGCTTGGCCAGTGGCCAAAAGCAAATGGCTCGATGCGCGAACCGCAGTGTTTGGGTTTAATTCTGCTCTCGCTCCTGCCAGCACAATCCTCCTGGCTCCTGGGGTTGTGTGGGGTACAAGTGAGTGCAATATAGGGCTGTCTGCTCAACTGTTTGTCAAATAAATCTATGGCCAGTCGTTTGCATTATGTCAGCTAAACATTTGCCTGGCACTTTGGCGTCTGCGAGCCAAGGAGGAATTCTGGGTTGTTTGAAATGAAAACCATCATTGTCAACTCTCACTTAACCAATAAGCGTTTCTTCCATCGCATGTAAGTAACTTATTTTGCAACCCACAGCCTTGAAGAGGAAATGTAAAGTTTCTCTAAACATCCAGTACAAATGGGGATTATTAGCTGCTTAATTGAGTCTTCGAAATTCAGGTGTTATGGCTGAGCCAGTGAGATGGAGGGAGGAAGGAAGCACATGGTTTAAATTAAATATATGGAAAATAAGGGCTGAATGATAAAAATATATTTTAAAAGTAAGCAAACCTGGTTTCCCTCTGCCTGTCCATTAAATGTGTCAGGAAAGGGCCTTTGCAACTAGGTGGTAATTAGAGAGGAAAAAGCAGTGCTGGCAGAGCAGTCAATCCATCACATCCTCTGCTGCCTAAATGTTACTAGCAATTAAACAAGTTAGTAGAGAAAAAACTTGACAAGCAAGTTTTATCACAGAATCATCTCAGTGTCAAAGTATGGGGTGCTCTTATTAGATCCTCTCGTGCAACCCCAAAGATTTAAAATCCAACCCCAGGAATGCATGTTGAAACCAAAGCAGCTATTTTCATTCTCAGACTATCCGGGCGCAGGGAAGATTAGAATGCTAAAAATAAAACAACCTTTCCTACCTCCCCCTTCCTCTCCCCTCCAAAGTCAAATCTGTCCAGGTTGACTGCTCCATTAAATTCAAGAACAAAAAGTTATAAATTGAACATAGGGAGAGCAGTGCCTTTTCTTAAAGTGATGTTTCCTCGCCTTAATGGATTTAGCTATGGCAGGGAGTCAGAGAGAAGCTGTCTTAACTAAATCTTTGACTGATTATGCATTTTTTTCTATTCATACAAGATAGATTCATCATTCCAATTTGTCAAGCTGGCGAAGTTCCAATTAATTACACCAGGAAAAGCTCAAGCTGCATTAGGCCTCTGTCAGGCCTAATCTAGTGCTTCATTTACTGGAGCCCCAAATGAAGAGATATCAGAGGTGTTGTTCCTCTTGGTACTTAATTTGATGAATGCCCTAGCAGCACGATCGGTGGCAGAGGTGTGTATGTGTGTGTCTCTTCATCAGCCACCACTGCTGAAGTCTTCATGCTTTCTCTACTAATTTGAGGGCTCATCTGTATACTGGATGTTTTTTTGGAAGGTCTATTCTTCATGGATATGCCAAAAGGTTTCTTCTGTGTGTGCATGTGTCTGGATGTGTTTCCAAATATGCTGGACCTGATTCTGATCTCAGTGGTGTTATGAGATGGGATTCAAGGCCTTATATGTAAATGTAGCATCCAATCTAACCTGTATTGTTTTACAAAAGGCTGTAAATTTTGACGTTCTTGTTTCATGTTTGCAGAGGAGGAGTGGCTTTGCACGTTGCTTCATGTACTGCTCATAAGAAAAGGGGGGTTATCATTCGTGTCCACTGTAAAGAAGCATTCAAAATGCTTGATTAACCTTAAAAGTTTGTTTGCTCTTTGGATTTGAATCTTTGATATCAATACATACATGCTGTATCAACACAGTGAAGGAGTATATGCAGGTACAGAGAGACTCTGATACCACACTGGTGGGCTGCTATTGACTATATACATCCTATGCTAATTCTTAAATATTTTACAGTAAAGACACTATGGACCAAGAACATATGTTTCTTTTCTGCAGCACTTTACATACGAATTATTCAGCATAAGGTGCCAGAATGCCAATATGTTTAGCTTACTTTTGGCTTTTAACCACTGCTGTGATTAAAGATGTAACTGCAGCAGTGCTGTCACTCTGCACGTAGGTTTAGGTGTCTCAGAAAGGATGCAGCATTAGCCAAGAGTAAAGTAGCTGTGTACTTTGGCTGTGTATAATGCTAAAAGTCTTCATTTGCCAGCAGTTACCATGCTGGGTTTCTGAGTTTATTTTCCTCTGACTGTGTTTGAGGGACTGGTGTGTGCAATGATGATTTTTAATGGCAGCTATCAGACATGCATATGGTGCTCAGCAGGAGACTGCGTTCAGAACAACCAAGGAGAGAATTGATGCACTGATGACTGTAGTACGACAACTCTGCAGACAGTCTGGACCTCAACTGGTGCTCATTTTTGGAAGGAAGGCCTTTGTATCTGTTAATACATCAAATTTGCATTTGCCATTAGTGTGGCAAAATGAGATAAGCCCAGTTGTACTGCAACAGGAGTAACACCCTAAATCTTCTTAGGCAAGATTTTTGCAAATGTTACCTTTTTGTTTCAGCATAAAATCAAATAAGGAAATTGAAATCCTCGTGGGAAATGTTGAAGGGAGAGACAGGCTGCAATTGTAATGATCTTTTTTTCATTCTGCACAAGAAGGTTTTTGCTGGACTTGTACATTTGAGGTTGGTTCTTAAATGTTCTGCTTAAAAGTCACTAAGAACCGAAAGCATATGTTTCTTTTCTGCAGTACCTTATGTATGAATTATTCAGCATAAGGTGCCAGAATGCCAATATGTTTAGCTTACTTCTGGTTTTTAGCCTTATGTTTTATGTTAAACAGGTTGTTTAAACTCACCTGTTGAACTTGAAATAACTAAAAGCCTTTGTATAGTCTGGGCCAGACAACAGTGAGCTTGTGTAATATCCAAGTCTCTGGGCTGGGCCTTTGGTTATTGTATTTGGACCAATCTGCTGTAGTCTCACTTGGATTTGCACCCAGCAGTTCCTTTGCATTTGCTGATATTTGTCTTTGGTTTACAAGCCTACTGGGCTATTTTGTGAGTGATTTCAATATATATTAATGCCAGGAGGTACCTGAGGCTGTCCTAAGCTGTCAAGAACAATGTACCTGCTGTAGGTAGAGATTGTTTCGACTGGTTCTTTTTCATATGCACCACCAAGATGGTGTTGGAGTGAGCTCTGTTCTTTAGAGAAACAAGAAATGTTTGTTCTTCTGCTTAGGGGACAGGAGGTTGGAGGCTCAATGGGATGTATCCATGGGCTGGGATTAGCAGAAACGTGTCCCTGGAGCTGTATTGAACTTGTGCTGTTACAAATTAAAAGTAACAAAAGGGAATGTACATAACATACTACCAAAGAATCATATTCATCCTTGCTCTGTGACCAAAATGAGGTTTATTCACTGCTGAAGTCCCACTTAACCTTTGAAAATACAGCCTACAACAGTGCAATCACCACACTCAGTGGCTTAAAGACACTGATGACTCCTGAGTCATTTAGACAAGACAGAAGTGATCTCTATGGACACAAGAAGTCCTGAAAAGGCCATAATCCAACAGAAATTTCTTTCTGCAAGGACATGACCCAGAAAGCTAAAACTGTTCTTTCTGTTCTCAATGAACTTTAATCTTCATCCAACACTGAACTCAAACTCTGCAGTACTTTGTGTCATCACATGAACATCTCTCTCTGAGGGATGATTACAGATGATGAGTTATTACCTTTAAATAAGGAGTAATTAATGTTTCTCACTCTAATGAAAGGATTTCCTGATTGGGGGTAGGGGTACACACAAGGAATATATTGTATCAGTAATGCCCCTTTGGGAGTTATTGGCACAAAGTCCATGGTTAATAATTTGGAGTAGCAAATATGGGCAACTTATGATATATGTATGGAAAAAGAGGTGTCAAATTATTCATTATGAATTATTCTGCCAGTTCTAATAATGTCCCAGCTGTTGAGGAGGAAAAGAAAGCTACAACTGTCAGTGCAGACAGACTCTTTTGCAGTAATTCTATTCCTTTCAAATGGAAAAATATAAACTTCCTCTGAGAACAGAAAATTAGATAAGACAAAAAGAATGGGATCCCTGCTCCAAATCCATAATTTTTTAGCTTAATGTACGCTAATGGATAATAAAAATGTTTGATTAATGGACAACCAGCACACCACCCACCTGAAAAAACACATTTGGGGAGTCAGCACTTGCAAAATCCATGGATTAAAGACAAATTCAACTTCTGTCACTGCTCTCAATATGGCCAGGTGCCCTTATCCAGGTAGGAGTGTTCTCATGAAGAAAGGCCAGACTCTGTGTACGTGTAATACATGTGTATGTGGGTAGATATGGGTTATGTAGATATTGGGATACTATGCTTATGTAATACCTTCTGAAACTTGATTGAATAGCAAACCAGTGTCTGGCAACAAGGGAGGCAGATCTGGGACTCAAGAGAGGTCAGTGCCAAGGCACATCCTCAAGTTGTCATCTGACTTTAGACGGGTTCTCGCTCCTGCCTTGTGCTTTTTCTCTTCCTCTTCTCAAAGGTGGTGGTGAAACATCTCCCATTAGTAGTTACAAGCCACTTTTCTACTTTTTTGACAATGATAGGTATAGCTGGTGCTTTTTCTGAGAGGATGGTGCAATTAATACCTGTGTATCAACCTCAGTGCCTTTTGTGAGGAATGATGTCTGGGGGCACCAAAGCTGAATAAGAGCAGAGTCTATAAACACTTCTGGATTTGGTAACTGAGTCCCAAACTCTCTCAAGGCACAGAAGGAGATTTGGCTCAGCTTTTCTAACTCTGAAGACACAGTTCACACAGCCTGAGCCAAAGCAGTTAATCTGAAAGCATGTGAGTCGAAAGAAAATAATTACAAGATTTCTGTGGGGCTTTGTCATGTTTGAATATATTGCCTTTAAATATGTGGGGAAAAAAATAGCTCTGCCATGTGACGCTTGGTCAGGTTTAACACTCTTATGTCAAAAGGGTCAGAAAATGTTAATACTCTTTTACTGATGAATCCTTTTCTAAAATATTAATAAACTCACCTGGCAGCCTGTATGTCACCCCTGCTTTGCGTCTTGCACACTGTGCTCACATCTGATTAAAACTTGAGCTGTCCAGGGCAGGACCTGTGCCTTCAGTGCTGGCTTGCTTACTGGTGCTATTATAAATAATTAAGATAATTATCCAATATATTTATGACAACTGAATGCTTTGGGTTGGCTTCTCTGAGGACTCCCATCATCAATGAAAATTCTGCAAATGGAGGGGTTTGCAGACTCTGGCGCCAAAGATGGATTACCTGGAAGCTTTCAGAGCTATAAACAATGCACTTTCCATTTGCCTCTCCATCCTGTGTGGAAATGATCAGAAACTGTAATTTTATAGTGCAAATAAATGGGTGAGAGACGTCAACAGCATGAGTGAGATAGAGGCATTGTCTTTTGTGATGCCAAATCCCAGAATATTAAGCATTTGCCAAAGGCATTTCAGAGATATGTTTCCTATCTTCATCAATAATTTAAACATTCCCAAGTCTCCTCTGAGTAGCTCAGAATAAGAGCTGAAGGCATGGATGTCAGAAGGCAGAGTGACTCCCAATTAGTCAGGTAGAGTGCTTTCTTGTAGATTCAGCCAGGGCAAGGGTAGCTATAAAACCCAGTATTAAGTCCTTATAGAGTTCTTAATAGTTTTCTTCTTTAAATCTGTGGTAATTTGTAAGAGGTGAGTGGGCACTCCAGTCCTTGATCCACTGGGGTGCTCATTAGTGCCATGGAAAAAACACATGAGCGGTTGTATAAGTTGGCAGATTTAGTTCCTAAGAGAAGTTGGGTTGGAGAATCATCACCATGTTGTACATCAGCAACACCCAGAAAGAGGTGGCATCTTGCAAAAGCCTGACCTGGGGGCACTATGTCCCTGGTGTGAGTTGCAGTGATGCCTTCTAAACTGGGACTGGGTTTTTGAAAGCATTGCCAGGGTTGTTGTGTCTCCACAGAGTTTTGAGGAAGTGCTGGTGTTTTGTCCTGTCACGTGTGGGTCCTTTTAGAACGTTTTCATGTCATGCAGAAAATTGCTTGTGGGCCCCTAAAACTGGGTCACATGAATGAGTTGCCCTGAATCAGCCAATTTGCAGCAGCTCTCTGGCTGCATCTATGTGGATGTGTCATAAAACTCTTGAGTGGCCTATCTTGAGCATGCTAAACGTGTTTATTTACCACACAGCTTATTGTGCACTAAACTCATCCACATGGCAGGCAATTTTCTAGTGCTTAGGCCACTATTTGACCCAGCTGCCATGGAGAAGGCTATATTAAGTCCAGCTGATCAGGGCTGTCTCCCCAGTGGAACAGGAAATTAGTCTCTACAGCTATGTGACTCTGTCAGCTTTTTTATGCATTTCACACTACTAATTTCCTATAATGTGCAGCTTTTCCTACTTTTTTTTTTTCCCTGGTGTGAGTAATATTATTTTGATATTGCATTCCCTGATGTAGTGGTTGAATCTTAAGCATGACACTAATTATGTATTTTTGTTTTTTAAAATTTTCTCCTGACACTGCTTACTTCACCTGTTTATGCCTTAATTTTTTTTTAACTGCATACGTGTCCATCCAAAACATGCTGGTTCCTTGTACTTGTTTTGGAATTGTGTTTTTTACCACATATCTACATTTACCACAGCTTTGCAGTGCTTGTCTGGCCCAGACAAGGAAGGACTAAATCCTTCCTCCTTTGAAAAAACGTGGATTTTTCAAATTTGTCCCTTGTTCTGTTGAGATCAGATCTTTAAATAGCTGGTTACTGAGAAAAAAAAGTTACAAGTGCTTTAGAGGTAGAAGTTTTAGAGATTAAGAAACTCTGGAGAACTGGAGGTGAAGAGAGGATGAAGAAAATGGGGTTGCAGTGAAGTGGGGATTTGTTTCCCCCCCGTAGGTTCATATTCCAGCACTGATTTCAGTCACCATGCTGAGCTGCAGATGTTATTGCTCAGGCCTCGAGTCTTGGCTTCTTATTATATCTATCTAAAATCAGGAATCTCATTCCAAGAGGAACAGATCTTTAGCTCTGCAACTCGGATTTTTAAGGAGCAGGGTGTTATTATCAAGTGATGACAGTGTCTCACATATGGCTTGAGTTGTCTGTGTAGGCAAAGCCACTCTGTGCATGCTCCTATCTCATGGAAAATGGAAGGTAATTCATGCATCTAAGATTAAAACTCCAGATATTTGATGCTTCAGGTGTTGTCAGTTTTTTTCAATATGACAGAATTTAAGTCAGCTGCAAAATATGATGTTCAGTCCCTCTGTCCTGCATCCTTAAACTCCTGTGAAACTCTGTGGTCCTTGGCAGGACAAAATTCTCAACTTGATCTCAAAGAAATGGCTCTCAGGCAACTCCTCTACACTGCAAGGATTTTGTCCCTGCTCTAGAGTGCCGACGTGCCTGTGCTTTATGCCTTGGATTTTACTGATCAGGTGGCTGGAGAGCTGGTAATATGCCACTGGGCCAGTGGCTTAATGCAGGAATTACTGGAAGCAGCAGTCTTGGAGTGCTTTTTATGAGGATAACAAGGCTTTTGCAGGCATAAAAAGCTGGAGAAATGCTTATTAGTTATGGGGAAGGTGAAAGGCTTAGAAAACTGATTAGTGTAGCAGTGTGGTCAGATTGAAATGAAAGCTCAGTGGCATAATCGTTAATTGGGTGCTTACTTACCTACTAATTTGAGCTTGGATGTCAGCAGTACTGCACTTCATCTCAAACCAGAGGTCAGGCTTTAATGCTACATCATAAATTACGTAAAGGCACAACACTAACAATTAGATAATTATGGAGACCCATGCTGTTGCAATTTAACTGGGCAAGTTCAGGGCAATCATGACAGGAATAGTGCTTAACCCTGAATCTGCTGCCTTTCTTTCAACCTGACAGCCAAATATATGTGGCCAAGGAGGTACCCAGCTGTCTGGCAGCCCACAGGTTAAAAGCATCTTCCCCTATTAGTCAGATTCATCAGATGGCCTGGGTGAACTCTGAGGCAATATTGCAAAAACATTAATTATGGTTCAGAAAGAAAAGCCTGTGTTTCAGTCTGCAGGAGATTCTGGGCAGGGCACAGCAGTCAGAACAGTTTTTGTGTGCAAGGCACCATTGTGGTTTTTCATTTGTTTCTAAGCCAAGCCTGTGTATATGTTTGGTTTATTTACTTTGCTTAAATAAACCACCAGGCCAAAAATAAGCTTATCTGCAGGGATCTCTTTGCATACATCCATGCTGCACAGGACAGACCCACCAAACCTCCCATTTCCAGTACTGGAGTCATTCCATTGCCCACAGCTTGTGCCTACCAGCTGGCAGTGCTGCTTCCTGGGGCAGAAGTAGCATTTTAGAGCAGAGACAAGGCCACTGCAGAGGGTGGCTTGTCCCCACCTGTGTCCCTGCTGGAAGGCACATTTCCCACTGCAGCCTCCAGTGGTCCTTTCCCATTGGTCCCAAGAACATCCACCATGGATCCTCTTGATGCACATGATGGGTTTAATGGGGAGAGAGTTTACTGCTGGACAGTTGAAGATTCAGTCCATGGAAGAGAGATTGAAGATCAGGGTGGAAAACATCAGTTGGGTGGATTGAAAAGTGATTGACAGTGGGATGAAATTAATAACGTGTGGATCCTGAGTTGTTTGGCCATGTGATTTTAGACATAAAGCAATGTACTCTCATTGAGAAATATGTAATGAACAGTGATTTCTGTGGGGTCTTAGAAGCCTACAGGCTTTATTGATTTAGGCCTAGGGCTTTTTTTAGTGCTGTCCTTTTGTTCCTTATCCTTTTGACAATCAGGTAAATCATTCACACCATGATATTTTATTACCTCTGTAAACATTGAGGTTTTATCTGTGCTTGGCTGGGGCTGAGCAAACTATGTGCATAAAAAAATTAGAACTGCTCACTGCTGGCATTTTGGCACTGTTTTCCTTATTCAGGATACTTTTCATAATCAGCCAAAAAATAGTATTTTGAGGAAGTATCTCCTATTACTAGTACTGGTGTTTCGCAGTGTACTGTGCAATGTTGTATTCCAACACTTTCATTTTCGGGTTGAGGGACTGTGTGCTTTAGTTTCAGCCACATTTTGCTTTAGCTTTGATAGGTAAAATTCCTTCAGGTGCTAAGTTTGTTATAAAAGTGCAAGGGAACCTTAGCAGTGGCACATTGCTTTGAAAATTAATCTTATAACCTTTATATATGTGCTGCAATATAGCATGGTCAAGTAATGACACATCTGGTTACCTATTATTAAGGGTTGAGTTATGGTATGCTTTTTGTTTTAATTAGTCTGTGATAAACAAAAACTCAGGGGCTGTTCTGCTCTGCTAGTTCTCATTTTTCCTGCAGCCTTCCCTGCCCTTATGGGTTTATTAGTGTAGAAAAAGTGTCCTATTGTACTTGCAATGTCTAGACTGCTGTGGTGGATCAAGCAGGAGGTTTGGTCTGAACCAAATGTGTGTCGTGCAGTGTTGGGGGGCTCTGGGTAGCAAATGTTACATTTAACTTGGGAGCTGGAGGCCCAAATTCCCTACCAGCCCTGCAGGACAAGCTGCATGGGCCAGGTTATCCCCTTTTGGGGTGCTCTACAAAGTGTGGGAAGAGGAGATGGACCTATTTGCTCATGTTTCTTAAGAACTGGATTTTTTAAAAATTATTTTTTTCCATATTGGTACTTTTTAAAGGGGGATGCAAAGCTAAATTTTACCATGTTTGGGCTACACTTGCTGTGTGAGTCTGTGCAAGTATTACTGGGCTCAGTCCTGCAGTGACCAGGAGGGATTTTCTGGCCTTTATAAAGAGAAGACTCAGAGCAGGGGCACCAGTGCTGCCTCCAAACAGTAAAATCAATCTGTTCTTTGGCTGCCATCCTCCCAGGCCAAGGGGTGTTGGGAATGGCCGTGCTACACAGGGTCATGCTGGGTCTGCATCCAGGTCTTCAAAAGCCTTTAATGGGTTGGAAATGATCCTCAGTGCAGGGGACATGCAGGAGTAGCCTTGCAGGCATGTTGACAGTTTTGCCCTCCTAATAAACGTGACACTGCTCTCCTGCAGCGTTGGAGGGTATTTATTGCCATACATTATGGCATGAATCCTTTCCCAAAGGGGCTGGTGCCTTGGGCCCGTGACAGTCTGATCAGTGCTGTAGACCATGACATAAAAAGACCAGCAATTCCTCCTGGCAGACCTTACTAGCAAAAAAACATTTTATAAATAAACTCCCTAATGGGAATTGCAAAAGAAACCTCTGTCCTTAGGACACAGCAGCTCCTCTGGGTCTGCACTACCCACCCGTGTAGCTCCTGTGCAGGTCCCATCAGCAGCTGGACACAGCCTGCAGACTGGAGCTTGCCTGGGCAGCCTCGGGCCAGAGACAAACCTCTGCCAGCCCTGGAAATTTCACTGCAATATCTGGTCTTTCTCTGAAAGCTGTTGCTGCTGGGTAGAAGACGAGGAACCAGAGTCACAGCTTTCATTTTGAAAAGCACGAGTTTCTAGAGCTGAGAAGGAAAGCTGAGCAACATAAAGCAAGTGTGCCCTCAAGGTTCAGGAAGCAGGAGGTGAATGAAAGGCACCTGCAGTGATTTCTTTTAGAAGGATCACTTGATGTTTCACCTTTTCATGTGGCTTCCTGACACAAGTGTCAGGACTTTTGCCTCCCTGGGACTGGTGCCAGCATTCACAGAGCAAAGAGCAGAGGTTGGTGCTGTGGTTTGCTCATCTGGGCAAGATCCCAGGAAAATATGACAGTGAAATGCTGTTCCTGAAGCAGATCTAAAGTTTGCACTGTGGGTTAAAAATGCAGCGTTGATGAGACACTTAATTCTCAGGTAGCTTGGTGCACCACAGCACTGGTTTCCATTCATGGGATTGATTCTGTAGCAGTCATTAAAAGTCCTGGCCATGCTTTAACTATATCCCTTCCCTCTCCCTGCCCCCCAAACCAGAAAATATCCATAAACTTAACTTTCATCAGTCTTTGTCTTGAAAACCTTGGGCATCTCCTCCTGTAGAGTCTTGAATGCTGATTGCCATGGGATTTGTTCCTAGTGGATTGGGAATTGGGTTGAACTGAAGAACACCTGAACTGTACACTCTGGCCAAGCAAACTGTAATCTCTGCACACTGGAACCAAAGCTACAGGTTCAATTTACTCAATATCTTCACAGACCTGAAAGCTGTGGCTCATTCCTTGTTCATCCCCAATCTCTCTGGGTCACACTTTGTCATCAATAGTGCAGGAGATCACCAGCTTTCTGAGAATTCAGCAGCCCCTGCACACAAAGGAAGGAGAGGAATATTGACAGTGTTACTGTGAAGGTTTTTGCTTGCATCGGTGCTTTGTTATTCACGTGTGCAGCAAGGCTCTGATGTAAAGACCATTTGGGATCTGCTCTCTAGAGAGAAGTTAAATCTCACCAGGTCTCTGAATTTTGGTGTTTCAAAATAAGGTCACTGAGTGAATGGTGTTTTTTCTGGATGGTTGGACTTCTCTGCCACTGAGGAAGGTTTATACAAGGTGGGAAAATCCTGGTGATACCTGCTGGTGAGCTGGGTAAACCCAGAGGCATGAGACCAATGTCTCAGCTCCTCTTGCACAGATGAGATGATTCCAGCCAGTGGAAGCTATTTCACTCACCCACTGTGCCAGGGAGTCATGCCCTTCCCTGAACATTGGAGAGATGGGCAGGCCAAAACCTAAACCTTGTTCTCTGCTGCTTGGAAGGGCAAAGATCTGATTTCCATCCCCCTGGCTGTGCCTTACCCTGCTCTACTTTACAGATCATGCCAAGATACTTTTCTTTGGTCCCAGTGGCACTGCAGCATTTCATGCCCTGTGCTCTGACCCCTCTGTCCCGTGCCAGATTCCACCTAAGCAACAGTGCTGGAACTTGGGACTGGATTCCAGAGGGATCCTGCATGTAAAAGAGCCTTGATAGAGAGTGTGGTAAACCTGGTATAGCCCTGTGTCACAACCCCTCCTATGGTACAGGGTCTGTTCCTGTGACTCTGCAAAACCTCACACAGTGTCTCAGAAGGGTGTTTAAGGTCAGTGTGCTGGTCTAACTTACACAAAATCCAGGTACTTAGAACAATTGTGTGCTTGACTTAAAGATATGTTTGGTCTGGATGTTTTCTCTCTCTTCTTTGGATATTTTTTTATAATGAAATCTGAAGCTTTAACTGCCTTTGCCTTCAAAAAGCTGAAAATAATGGTTTTTGCAGAACCAAATTCTGTTTTGTGCATAAAGCAGAGATGTACCACTGTACATCAGTATGTGATTTGAATGTGCATTGATTTTTCCAAGTGAGCTTCCAGTAAGTAAATCCCATCCCACTGGTACTTAGACCCCCCAAACTTACAGGTGCAATGAAATCAAAGTTATTTTTAGGAAACCTGGCACTATGAAGCTTCCAATGGTTACAATCAGTAATAGCAGTGCTGTTGCTACAGTACTACTGCTCCATCTGTGAGAGGGAGTGGGGAATTTAAACTGGACTTTGGTGGCAGCCAGTGGTGCCCAACTGCAGTAGCTGCATGGTTTGAAAGAACAAATTCTGCATATTGGTAGTACAGCTGCCTCTGAACCAAAAGCTTCTGACTAGTCTGGACAGACTGGGCCTGGAGGTCAAGCATCATCATAATCTGGGGCTTGATTCCACTTAGTGATAAAAAACTTAAGAATTCCTATTGCATTAATGCTTATTTCTGATACAAATGGCAAAACAATTCAGCAACCAGAAACTTTACAGCTGAGAGATTGAGTAACAAGGGAAGGAAAATGTCAATGCAAGTTAAAGTAAATTTAATAAAGCAAATAAAAACAATATACTGACACTGAAATATAATCTTAACTCTCTGACTGCAACTAAGTGAAGCCAGGAAATTCTCAGCTAAGTGTTCCCTCAGCCCTCTTAAATCAACCCAGTTTGCTTAGGCATTGTTGCACATAAGCGCCTTTATGAGCCAGCCCCAAAACACTGGATGATAATATGAGCACTCAGAAGATATTTATTTCGTCAGCTGTGTGTTTGGATGTATCTGTGATGGATGTATTTGCACTGATTCTGCAAACGATGGAAAAATCAGCTAAACTGTAAGTTCATAATTCCACAGTTTGCAGAATCAAGGTCACTGTGCTCCAGGAAAAGTGCAATCTGTAAGCTGGGACTGAAGGCACAACAGTATTACCGAGGTCCCTTTGTAGACACTCTAATGGTGCTTTTCACAGATACTAGGGAATTGATCTTCACAAAATCTATACGTTCAGGAACCTTCCTTTGCCACATGGGAGGCTGAGGTTCTGAGAGACTGATTTACCAGCAGGCTCAGAAAGTGTGTGTGGCAGCACCAAGACTTGAATGTACACTCAGTGCCTCCACTTGGTGTTTTAGTCTCGCTCATGGACTGGAAAAAAAATTAAAGGTTCAAAACTTGGGGGATCTGAACTGGATTTTAATGTAGCTGAGAGGGAGCTCACCATGCCTTGAATTGGTTTGTGATTTGGTTTTGGGAACTGAGGAACTGAGGGCCTCCAGGACCAGAATTTCCTGCAGTTCTGCTTGAATTGGAGACTTAGGATAAAGGCTGGGTCAGGATGGAGCTGCTGCACATACCTGCTTTGGAGCCAGGAGAGGATGTTGAGATGGTTGATGAGCATTTTGAGACACATGGTTTACTCAAGAGCAATCTCTCTTCCCTAAAAAAAAAATCTCAAAGAAAATGCTCACCTTAAAGGAGATAGATTGCCACTCGCGTTGTTTCTCCATCTTTCACCAGAAATCTGGCCCTTAAAATAGATTTGGCGTTCTGATTTTAACTTTTTATGCAAAAAAAAGCATTTCTCATGCAAGTGCTCTTGTGAAAGCCTTCAGAGCCTGCTTGAATCATTAGGTCTGCAGGTCATCTGAGTGAGATAATATAAGCAACAGTTTGTGCCAAGTGCTTGTGTTTTTGCTCCCCCACCTCTAAGGAGTCAGATCAACCAAGTTTGAACTTCCTGATACTGTTTTCAGTTGAATAAGAAAACACTGATATCAGCCAAATATGTGCCTTGGTTGTTTTTCTCACTTATATTGAGAAAATGCACCTAATATTTCTCTTTTAGAAGCAGAAACAGAATTCTTGCCCAGATTTGCCTTGTTGCTGGATTCCAGGTCCAAGAAGCTTTGACCTGCCTCTGCCTCTTGAGTCCTCATTGCTAGTCCTGACCATCTCCTTATTGAAGAGCCTTCACAGTCCATATCCATCCTGCTTATCACTCTTACTCAGTATTGACAAATCTATGCCCACTTCTGACAGGCCACAACTAATTGATTTTCTACCAGCCAAGTTTTCTAGCAAACACTTTTGCAGTATCTGGCCTTATGAGTTCCCCCCGGGCTCTGGGAAAGGGAGGGAATATCTTCAAAAGTATGTATTTCTGTAATATTTAAACTGTGGTTCCTCTCTTTCCCCCTAAAAGCCTGTCACAGACAGAGGGGCAGGGACATGGTACTGATCGAGAATTCTTCATTGCTTTTGCTTTTTTTCCCCCTTGTTTTTCCACCCACCTCCACGTGGTGCTTCTGTTTCTCCTGCTCAGGCTGTGAGATCTGTGAGACTGGGGCTGACATTTTGTCCAGCCCCCAGAACACTGAGATCTTAATCTTGTGCTTAGGACTCCCAGAATTTGTGGCAGTACAAGCATTAAACAGTCCCTCCTGCTTGCGTGCAGGAAAATCCAGTAAACCCATCTGGATATAGCTCAGCCCTGCTTTTTAATTCCTTGCTGGTGGCCCACACTGTCTGTGTTGGACTGCTTTGGGAAGGCTCTGAGTGCTCCTCTCCCTGTGACGTGGTGAGGGTCTGGCTGCCATGCTGAAAGGGGTAGATGCAAAAATAAATATCAGCATCTTTCTCAGCTCCTGTAGTCTGAGGGTAGGAAGCTATTTTCATTCCTGAAATCCCATTTATTCACTGTAGTAATTCAGGGCCTGACTCTTCTTAGCTTTTACCTTTCCATGACTACAGGGCTGGGCCCAATCACAGCATAGCCCGAGCTGTCAGTCATTTTAATAATTATTATTAACCCCCTGCTGATGCTTTTCCACATGAAAGCAAAAGACTCTTTGGCACTTTTCTTACTTTTCTTTAAAAGATGGAAGGTGGAATAACAAAGTTCTTAATTAGCTGAGCTGGTGTTGGAAAGCTCAGTGTCAGATTTCCAGGTCAGTGTTTGATGGAGGAATGATGGGGGGAAGTGATGCATCGACATTGATTAAAGAGCAGTGATGAAGCAAGATAAAATTGACATTTAATTCTTCCCAGCTAAAGAAATGTGACTGACAATACTTAAAGGTGAACAGTCTTATTTCTTGAATCAACAATGCAACCTGTAAAAACATCCGTCACAGCAGTCTTTTCTTAATTACCAACATCTAATTAGCCCCAAATCACTGTAGCATGCTGATTACAATAAAAGGTGCCTGCCACTCTTTCTATTTTGGGTGTAGCTGAGAAGGGCAAAGCCTGTGAAATTAACTGGCACTTCCAATTGCTTCATCTGGAGACCTTGTAACAAGTCCACAGCTCTTCTTTCTATTCCCCATTCCTCAGTCAAACTGAACAGTAATCCCAGATGAGTGTTTTTTCTTGGATACTGACTGGGAACAGCTCACTGGAAGCATTGAAAAACCCCCAAGAGGGGTAGTGGGACACCGTAGAAAGTCAAGCTACTGCCTTCCCTGCTGCTAACAATGGGGAGGAATGAATATTTTATAGGACTAAACGTGTTATTGTTTTTTTGTTTGCTTGAGTTTTTTGTTTGTTTTCATGTAGTGCGCTCTTATGCTTCTTTAAATAAGCAATTTAATGTTTCCTCACTTTAGTATAAGACCAACCCAGCCTCCTTTCTCCGAGTTGACAAAAGGCTTTTGATGATCATTTCTCATCCCTTAGCTTTTTTCCCACGAAAGAAACAAAAGAAGTAACAAATATAAATCCCCCAATCCTGGAGTGCAGCTGATGCCTCTGTGAGTATGTTTGGGTGGCAGAGAAGAACGTTCAGGTGCTAATGCTTGAAGTAACAATTAATGCTCATTTTTGAGCTCTGGTTGAGTTGAAATATTGCTTGTTGCACCGAGGTGATGAAGACAGGAGGTGAGATCCCAGAGAAGTAGCATCCTTTTATCAGTAGATGGTAGTATAACAACATGGAAGGAGTGGAGCTGCTCTGAGGTTGTCCCAAGATCCAAGCTGTTATACTTGAATCTTAAGTGAAAAACAAGACAAAGAGAGGCAGAGGATAAGTTCAGACTCCTGTTATGTTCTACTTTCACCAAATACTAGTTTACAGCGAAGAGAATGACTATATGTTTTTATTCATGATTTATGCATGGTTCATCTAGAGCAGTGTGAATAATTGATTATTTTTGTTCTCTGGCAGTGCAACAAAATTAAAATAAATATTTTTTTTTTGAAGCAAAATAAAAAAAAATAGGAAATCAAATAGTGAAAGGGAAGGAGCAGACTTTTTTGTGTCAAAATAAATGTTTTATTTTTCTCCAAAACAACTGTTTTGTTCTATAAATGCTTTACTTTGAAGGATGGTTTGAATCATTTAACATAAAGAAAATTGCCAAGTGAAACAGTTGTAGTTCAGTTCTGGCTTGTACATATCAAAATAACGGGTCTTAAACATAATTTCCTTTCCTATCTCTAAGGCAAAGGGTTTGGTGAAAATGGGACAAGCTTCCCAGAAGATGGTGCTACCAAAACTGAGATTATTATGTGGATGTTTCAACTAAGGCAGCGACCATCCAGACGCTTGGTTTGGTCATGAATTTCCTGCTATGAAAATACAAATAAACCAGAATAAACCTGCAGAGGGGCCTCATCCCTCTGTAAGCTCACATTTGCAAAGCCCTTTATTTTTTTTTTTTAATTAAAAGCAGACTTTTCCTGTATGTGAGCTCAGGGATCCCAGGGGCCAGATTCACAATGTAAATGCACTTAGGCTAAAGAGATCCATATTGATTTGTATCAGCAAAGGATCTGGCCCAGTAGGAGCAAACTCTGCTTTTCAGGGTAGTATTGAATTTATATGTGTTGAAATCTGTTCTTTGGAGTTAAAATCAAGGATTTAATAGCAAAAAAAAACAAGAGAAAAGAAGGGATTTGTAAAGATATGGCATCCAATGTTTTCACTCTCCATGTCATCTTATTATCAAAAGTGCCATTGTAGGGGTGATATTGAGGAAGATAAAAGGCTTTTTGATTGCAACTGGATTCTAATCCAAACCCTAATCTATGTATTTGCTAACAGTTGACAAATGGCAAAAGAATCTGTGAGAATTTTAGATTTCTGACTGAGTCTGTAGCTCATTGAAGAGTGATGCCGTTTTCTTCACCAACATTTTTTTCCCCTCATCTCTCTCTTAAGTTCTTTACTGCTAAAAATACATTAGTAATTTCTATTTTTAAGTCCACTCTAATAAATGTACCCATGAATTAAAATAGGTGCTACAATGTGAATGTATGAATGAATAATAGAAGAAAACCACTAATAGCATGTCCACAAGAAGGAAGGTCTTGTCATCAGAAGCCTGAGGTGTGAGTTCCCACATTGTTTATTGCTCACTTTTGCAAGTTCAAGTGAGGTTAGGATCTTTGTGGCTGAGGTATCATCTGGGATCAGAGGTCAGAGAAGAAGAGCCAGAACAGGCTGTTTCCTCAGCCCATGGTGGCTCTGGGCAGCCACCTCAGGCCTGGGGTCTATGCTGGCTGCTCCTGGGGCTGGTGTGGCCTTCTGTGGAGGGCTGAGAATTTGTCATTCTGTTAAAACTGAAATGTCTGACTTTATGCAGCAGTGCCTGTAATTTCAGAGCAGGTGGAGCCCCTTTCTGCAATGCCCAGAGCTGGGGATGCTGTGGCCAAATGAGAATGGGGATGTCTTGGTGATTCTCCAGTGAGGGGGTGGCTCTTTGCAGTGAGCTTGAACTTCCAACCTCAGGAGTGTCCCTTGGGAGCAACAACTGCTTTCACAGACAGAGTTACAGCAGGATTTTAGTTTGCCTTGTATTACAGAATGGTTTGGGTTGGAAGGGACCTTGAAGTTGTGGTGAACATACCTGTAAGAGGGCTGTTGGATGTATGATAGGTTGGGATGTAACAAGAAATGGTTCTTTACCCTCAGTTACTTTGGGAGTTGGGGTCATTGTGTGTATCTGTATCTCCTATGTATGTGTTTGCTGTCCCTGACAGAAACTCTGCAAGGAAAGCTCTGTACAGGCTCTTACTGCATTTATTTCTCTAAATCTTCCCTTGTGCTCTTCCCTCACTCCCTCTGCCTTCCCAGGGGCCATGCCAAGGGTTTCCTGCCAGACTTGTGATGTGATTGCAGGAGCTGTGGAGAGCTGGAGGGGGAGGCAGGGGAAGTCTTTCACCAGCAGCACCTTTTTCCATGCCCAAGAGGACCTATTTTGTGTTTCATGGCCTTGGGTACAAACCCTGCTGAGCCATGTGCTGGAGCAGTGGCTCAGTGCTGGGAAGGGGCCTGGCAAACTGTGACTGAGCGAGTTTAGGCTGCACATGACAAAATCTGTTAAAGTGCAGATATATATGGAGCATGTGGAAAGGGAGAAGGGCACAGGAAGACATTTCAGAATACTGGAGTGCATAAAAAGTCGTTGCCTGGTACATGCAGTACTTTATGGGGGCACTTGGGCTGTGTAAGATATATAATAACAGCACAACTCATGCTGCAAATGCATCCTAGCTGTGACAGGAAACTTTCTCTTCATGTATTTCTACCTAAAGGCACACAATACATGGGTCAAGGGTTTGCTGCAATACCTGAACAAGTGCTCTGGCAATTAGTAATTTTCTCAATTAATTGTCTTTATGTCTTAAATGAAAAAATCTCTTAAATTCAAAACTATCTGGGTAAAACAAAAGCACAACAAACTGGCTGGCCATAGACAAACTGACCCAGCTTACAGTAGACTGGATGTAAGTTTGTGTTATTGATATCCCCAGAACAGACTCATCTGGGCAGAGATGTGTGATGTACTTAAAGGAGAACCCCAAGAGATGCATTAAGTTTATGTCTGTGTGGGATGGTTTATGTCTCTCTGGATGGAGAGAAGAACCCTGCACAGAAAAAAAAAAGGTATATCTGAAGAAAAAGACTTTCAGTAATTTTAAGTAGCTTTAATTAAGGTGGCACTGATGCTACCTTGCCTGAGTGCCTGTTGTTTATATCTACTGCTACAAGGCCAACTACAGGAACATGGAGTCTCTTGTTCTAATGGATTAAATCCAGCTTGGCAGGAACCACATAATTCCTTTCCAAAGAGTGAACATGTGTGTGTGCACAGCTGGGATGGGTGTGCACATCTGGGAATGACAAACACAGCTTGGCAAACCTGTGCTATGAAACCACAGCCTGGTAGAAATCCTGATGAGCCTCTTACTTGCAGGAGCTCAGGTGAAGGAGATGCAATAAATCCTGCTTTCCCATTCAGGTAGGGAAACTTCAGATGACAGGATGGCTGAAACAATTAAATTCTGTTCCCTCAATCCTATTCCAGTAAAGCCAACTGTGTATGAAAGATGAGCTTTCCCCCAAGGAATCAATGAAAGGTGTGTGGCTGCCTCTGGATATGCCAGACAGGAGAAAAACCAGTTTTTGTGTCTGAGGCTGGAGAAGGTGTTTTGCAATGGCACACAAGGGCTTGTTCATCTCCAGGGAAGCTGGGTTTTGTGCACAAGGTGCTAGAGCATGAGCAGGGCAGCAACACTGCTGTAAATAAATAAAAATCCAGTTTCCAGCAGGGATGGATGGTTATGAAGGACCTTAGAGGCTTAATGCCTCTGTGGGCTTGTCTGCATGGAGCAGGTTGAGAGCAGTGGGATCTCCTCAGCACGTGGACTCTGTGCCAAGATATTTAAGCCTTAAAGCCAGTTTGCTGGTTAATTTAGCAGAAGTTACTGTTGGAGTGCTTTGGAGACAGGTGAGCAGAAGTGCAGGCTTTTACAGCAGAGAGGTCAGCAACACTAAAACCAATAAAAAAGGACATTGTAGAGGAGGGAGAGTAGATGAGACGTGTGGAGCCCCATGACCTGTGTGAAGGAAGAGGCAATTGCCCTGTTCACAGCAGTCTTCCCTCAGTTCAGTGTCACTCCACAGGTCTGGGGAAAATAACAGAAGAAAATGCACCAGAAAGAAGTAATTCCGAGGTTACTGGCGTATTTTGTTAAGCTGGATTCTTTTTATCTTTTCTGCAGTAAAGAGATGTCCATATTGGGAGGCCCTGGGAAGAGGCCTGATGGGGTGGGATCCAGGTCTGGCAGCACATTTGCCAAGAGAGGGAGAGAGGATTCCTGATTTTTATTTGTGCAGCTGTAGAGCAGGGCTCTTCCAGACATACAGATCTTCCAGCAAAGAGAGAGGATGCTAAAACTCAATAGGGATTTCTATTTCCATTTCCTTCACTCCTGGGCTTGTCCCACTAATTCATTTGTGCAGCTCCTCCATTGCACTCACTGGCTACAGTAATAAAAAGAGATCATCCAGCTGTATCCAAAGCCAAACTTTTATCTGCAAACTGCTCCTTTGATACTGAGATCATTATTCACTTACACAGAGATTAGGCTGAGGAGCAGTTCAAAATCAGGACACAATTCCTGTCATGCAGGTGGATGTTGAAAAACAGGACTGACTTGTGTGTACGTTGCATTCAGTAGCAGAAAGTCCGGGATGAAAGTGTTTCATAGGCATCTCTACCTTGCTGAAGGCTTGACTAAAAACATAAAAATCTGTGCAGACAGAAGTTGCTTAACATTGCTTTTAAACACAGTCTAATTAGTAATTTTCTTTGTAATTTTTCCAGCTGTTTTTGTGTAAGTCACCTCTGGAGAGCACTTTCTGTGCTCTCAAAATCAGGAGTTATTTTGCCAAATCAGCTATATTTAACTAAATATGTGCATTTACATTATGAAGGCTACACATTTTTTGTCTGATAATGACTGGAACAGAAAAGTGTGGCACGTTTATACGAATTCTGATATCGGGTCTAACTTTCTACTGTTCCTGAATATTTCATGGTTTAGGTGGTATTTTAGGTAACCTGAGCAACTATTACTTGAATGCTGTTCATCAATCACCTGTAACTGATTGCATTAACAACAAGATCAAACATCGCAAGACTTACCTTAAGTCTTCTCCTCCCTGAAGTCATCTCTCCCCCTTATTGTGGCAGTCCTTAATTCCAGGGACAGGATCCTTTCCATCTGGTGTAGAATTCCTCCTCTGGTGGACTTCTACAGCTTCAACAAGTCGTGAGGAATCCTGTTCTAGTCTTCTGAGAGAAAAAGCCACTTCTAAGATGTGATTAATCTCATCCAAAAATAGACATTTAAAGGAAGGAGATGAATAGCATTCTAGGAGTGCTTGTTTTGGTCCTGCTGACTCCCTTAGATGTAGCATTCACAACATCTAAATATAGAAGTGATGAATTTGATCCTTGGTGTTGTTCTGTTAGATCTGATGTAAAGACTGTAGCAGTCAATGGAAATACTCTCACGTAGGTGTAGTTAGACACTGCATTGATCTTACTCCTGATCCCTTACTGTGCATTTTAATTTGAGCCAATACTGTCTCTCCTTTCAAGAGGTGGAGAGAAAACAGTCAATTACACCATGAAAGCCACGGAGCTCTTTCAGTGATCCAAACTGACTGGGAAGTTACATTTGAAACTGTTCACCCATTCCATTAAAAAAATACTAGGGAGCATGCATCCCTGTAAAATAATGATGGGCAGAATAAACTGTCTGAAAGTATCTTGCCTGCTCCATACCATTTAATCAAGAAGCAGTGAGTGGAACTGGCCTAACATTTACAAAGGGAGAACTGACACAATGCATATTTGAACACCATGAGAAATAGCATCACCGGGGACAGAGAGTAAGTTTAGTTAATAATGAATGGCACATCCTATAAAATACCATTACACAGTGTTCAAGGCCCAAGAATGATGACATAATTATTAGGAGACTGGGAGATTAAGATATAATTTAAAAAAACATGACAGGGGAGGGTGTAATTGGGGAGACAAAATACACAGGAAGTTTGTAATTTACATGTCAAAATACCTTTTTCATGTTTTGATTGGATTGGACGCCGCCTTTCCACTTCATTTATCTTGGCTTCAATTAGAGGCAGGAGAAATGACATCTCATGTTCATATTCTTGACACACATTGCTCATAGACACTTTCTAATTCTAACAGACAGTGAGGGGAAAAGGGAAACTCAATTCTGCCTCCGTCATGGACTTCTTAGTTAACCCCTAATTTGTTTCTAAATGAGGCTGTCACTGTGGTTCAAATGAATATGCACTTAGGAATCGGGGTGTGTGTTTGGATATTAGCTTGTAGGCTGGGCTCTGCATGTTGCATGACTAGTGAGACCCAAAAGCTGTTTTTCTGTTGGAAAAGAAAATACTAAAAGCTAAGAACGTTTTACCCTGCAAAGAAGAACTTTCCTGTATGAGCAGTGCAGACTTTTTATCAGAACAGCCATATTCACAATGCACTTGTAATCGTACAGAGCCATCTCCAAGGCAGAGGATGTGAGTTGTGATTTTCCCCTTTGGCAGAATTTTTGCTCTTTTTATTTTCTGTCTGTCTCTTTTATCTGGTGTTGCCATGTGTTTCCCAGTGAGCTCTGAAGTCTGCTTCCATTTTTTACAGGAGCTATGCTCTGTTTTACACCCATTCCCACCCAAACACACACACGAAATGTCAAAGGTGTGTTTGAGATAATGCCATATGTTTCATCAGTGCTGAAGTATCTGCTCACCTGAAGGCATGTACTGAAGTCTTTCCTCTCTTGGCAGCTGTAATTACCCTTTTAATTCTTGTGCTTCATCTCAAAATCAGTTTTAGGTTTTTCCAAAGGCTGTTGATTTTTTTTTTCTTCCTTGTGGAGATTTGCATAATCTGAGGTGTGGAAAGAGAGCAAAAGTTTTCCCTTCTGTAGGACTTCTGACCTCTAAAACTGGGGGCCCTTTAAAGCATCCAAAAGTGTCCAGCTGCAGTCAGAGGTACTCAAAATCATCAGTCGCTTTTGAAATAATTCGAAACAAGTTTCAGGCTTATCAGTAACTCTATTCATTGAATTTCCTTATAAAGCAAAATTGCTCCTGGAAATGCTAATCAGGAAATATCAAAGAAATAGTAATCCTTGAGAGATCTCGTCTGAGAGGGACTTTGACTCACCAGACGGAGAGAGATATCAGAGCAGCTGTATGAGGTCTCTGCATATTCTGTGTGTGTCCTGGACTCTATCAGAAACCCCAGGAGAGACATGAAACTGGATGAAGTGGGCAGTGCTGCTGTTGCTAATGCTATTACATTTTTGATATTTAAGCCACCTGCAGCCATGCTGGAATCATTTACCATAAGGCTCCTTCTAATACTGGCAGGAAGGACCTCACTATTCCTATTAAATATAGACAGGTCTGGCTTCAACTGCAAAGTAAAAAAAAATTAAAAAACAATTAAAAAAGACTATGAGATAAATAAATGGTTTAGGAAACACAGTTTGGGTCAGGCCAATCAGTCATCCAGCCTGGGTATCTTAGACTGCCCCCAAAAGTTGTTGTCTAGGAGGAGTATGTGACTGCAGCTACCTTGTTCAGCCCTTTGCCTTCATATGCCTCCAGTGTCTGTAATCATTGGATTAAGGATGTTAGAGGGTACATTCCTGCCTATGCCTTTCTGGACCTGTTGTCCATGAATTTCTCTAATCCCTTTACTCTGCAGATACTCTCTGCCTCCACAGCCTCCTGTGGCAGGAAGTTGCAGAAGTTCACCAACAGTGTTGCTTCACACAGTTTTGCAAACTGTTTTTGAGCACAGCAGCCCACCATGCACTGTGCAGTTTACTAACCACACCTGGAGGGGCTGCACCAAATGTCTTTGGGGTAAAACACTACAAAGCTTTTAAGTAGGTAGTAGTTTGAGTCAGAGAAATATCCCACTCCTCTACAACCTCCAGGATAATACTGACTGACTCTTGTGTAATACAAACCATGCAGGTGGTCAGTAGGAAGTCAGTGGGACTGTGTGTAAAGTACCAAGGTACATATTTGCTACTTGAGGAGTTGTCTAACTTTTTCTGGAGGAATTGTGCTCCCAACATTGATTGTGCTGACCCAGCTCACTACCAAGCAAAGTACATAAATATGACATAATAATACTAAATCTATCTTGAAATAACTTTGGCTGTCAGACAGAATTTTGATGGGGTAAAGGGAGATTTTTTAGGTGTTCCACAGTCTAGCAGAATCTTTGGTAGGTCGTGGATTTTACCTGAACAGGATTCAGATCATTCATGAACATGAGTGGATAAGCACCAGGAATAGAGCTGCAGAGATAACTCATGGAGCAGCAAAGGTACCAAGTCCATTTCTAACTCATGTTAGCCATGTTAGTTCAGAGTGAACTCTGAACAACATCACTCAGTCCTTTTAATAAAACCAATTCTGGATTTATGGAATAGAATATTTTTAGCCGTGGCAATCTTAATTCAGTTCACAGTGTGCACATCTGAAGGTACCTGGGCAATACAAAAGACTTTCAGTATTTATGTGGCTGCACAAGTTTTACATGTTGGCAACTCATGGGCTAACGTGCAATACCTGGAATCACCAAAGTTAAAAACTGCTGCTTCATGAGTTATTCACTCATCCCATTTCTGCTTAACACTAACATATACAACAACCCCTTTCAATGTGAGCACTTCATTCCTGTGGTTGATTTTGGTTTTTCTTGTGCCTTGTTTGATGATATTTGAAAGATTAACACAGCCTTGTGTTAATTCAAATAAGAATTATACAAAAGAGGGGATAGCTGGCAGCAGACTATCCTTGGGGATGTAGAGTTTACTGTGAAGAGGCTTCTGGCAGCAAAAATTATTTTTCCCACTGTGTTGCATGACCCACTTTGAGCAGGGATAGATTGATCATCTGGAAAAAGCTGTGGAATAGCTAAAAGAAGGAACATGCAACAGAAATCTGGATGTCTTCATTTCAGTATTCATCATGACAAGGACAAAATGGAAAATACAGGCCAAAGGCCTTAACTGAAGGCTGTGGTACCCCAAAGACCCAGGCTAGCACACAGTGCATACATCATTAAGCCACTGGCAACAACACACTGAAGCCCTGCCCAAATTTCAATTCTTACACTTCAAATAGTCTCATCTCTCACCAGACAAATTAATATTTAATGCACAAGTGCATGCTGTAATATTCCCAACTGTGCAATCTAATATTAACAGCTATTTCATAAACCAACAAGGCCCATTCAATTGGTGACCATTTAAACTATAACACGCCATTAAACTGTAAAAGCAGCCATGAAAACATGATTAAGATACACGTTTGTCGGTCTGTCGCTAAAAACGGGAATGTACCAATGTCAGAACAAAAAGTCAGTGTATAGTTCCATCCAGGCTGTTCAGAATAAAGGGAGACATGAGGTGAATTCCTTCTTGGAGTTGCAGATTGGTTACTAGGACAAAGCAGATCCTGTCCACAAGAATGTATAGTTTTTAGTGATCTTACTTGAGAATATGTGGCACCATCTATCTTCCCTTTATTTCTCTATGGATGCGTCTACAGAGCCCCCATATTTCTGTGCTAATTCTGCAGGGACTACAGGATTCATGGATATCTAACCAGGGAGACAGTGAAATGGGAAGGCAACTTCACCCCTGTCTTTAGGAAACCAGTGGTGCTCTGCTTTATCTTGATTCTTCTCATGCTCCCATTCTGAAAAATATACTGGTAAATTGGAGAGGATGCAGAAAAGAGATGCTGGGGAAAATGCTTTGCTACAAGATACTCTCAATCTTTTTAGCTCATCAAAAAGAAGATTGAGAGATGACTTGTCTTCAGTGTTAAGTGCCTCCACAGCAGGAAAACACTACTTTGTAAGAGGTTCTTTAATCTATCAGTGGAGTTATAACAAGAACCAGTGTTTGGATGCTGAAGTGAAATGACTCAGGCATGTGTTTATCTCAACAAGGGTAAATAAGCAGTGACAAGTTAATGGTAATAGTGATGTTTTTCCCCTTGTCTCCATATCAAGACAAGAAGCTTTTCTGAAGAACATACTTATTCCTTGGTGTTTTCTTGTTAGGGATGGAAGAGAGGGGCTGTGTGTGTTATACAGGCCTAAGTAGTAATTCTCTTTTCTCTTCTTTTGTAGTCCAGGCTTTCAAGTGAGTTAGAACTGAGTCCACAAAGCAAAGTGGAATTTGATGTTGAAGGTATTAAAACACATTTAAAGACTTTGGCTTAAGCAATTAAACTCCCTATTAAATATCATTAAGCAAACAGTGTAATATGAAGTGCCTTCAGACGGCTGAGTTAGTTTTAATTTTAGAAATAAAAAGGAGATGGTCTGAAATTAGGTAGAATAGCAGGGTGAGACACTGAACCAGGACAAAGCATGATGTTAAAAGTGATGTTAAACATGCAGAAGTAGAGAGCTCTGATGCTAATAGCCAGTCCTAGAGATGGGCCCTGGATCAGCCAGTCAGAAAAACAAGGCAGGTCTGTTCCAGCATCATCACACTAACTTTTTTGGGCCCTATTAACATGGCAATGAACGAATTCTGGGAAACCAGGACATTGCAGGCATCCTACTTCAGTATTGTCAACATTTTCTGGGTTTATCAGTTTCTAAACAGAAATAACTCTCAAATTATTTAACTGCATAAAACCACTTCTGTGGTGTTCTCAAAACTGTTACCACTCGTTATGCACAGAACAGGCATTTTGTTAAGTGGACAGTCATTACTTATCTGCAAATATCCACCTTTGGTGCTCTGGTGTTCTCGATTCCCTTATTTTGCACTGACTGAATGAGCTGAAGGCAAGACCTCGGAGGTTGGTGTGTGCAAGCACTTCTAATGGAGAGCCATGTGTCATCCATCTCATCAGCAAGAGGAAGAAAGGTCGTCTGAGCTGTGCTTCAGCATTTCATTACCATGTGTTGTTATGCCTGACACTGAATTTTAGCATTCTTTTTAATATAGTTTCCATTTGTTTACAGTAGTTGTTCTTTTTCCAAATCCCATTCCTCCTCTGCAAATAGAACAAACAAGTTTCTTGTGAAGTAGTAGACTAATAAAAAGGGACCTAAGAAGGTTCCTTAAATATCCTCCCTTCATTTAAGTATGTATTTTAAAGCAAACAGGGGGCTCAGTCTGTGGTTTACTGCATGAATTATTGAACCTGGTGTTTTTGGAGGTAGGAACAACCTGTTGATAGATGACTTGCAAGTGACAGGTTGTAGTCAAATGTGACCCAGGCCAGAAGTGACCAAAATCTGGTGAAATTTGATGTCTAATCTGAAATGACCTGTTTGTCTCATTGGAAATCTGAGAAGTTATTCAAATCAGAAAAGCCAGTGCTGCAGATGGTACCAACTGTCACTCTGTGTTTGCCATCACATTAGAGAGGGCAAGAACCTGAGCAGAGCCTTTCAGATAGAGGGTTGCAGCTATTTGTCTGCTTGTCTGGTGGAGCACATAAAATAGGTAAATCAGTTTTGTGGGGGGAAAAAAAGTTAAAGAATGTTCAAAACTTACTCATTGCTTACTTAAAAAAAATAATTTTGAATATAAAAGATGTATTTTTCTGGCCTGATTTTCGGTTCCTGTTTTTTTTTTCTCCCTGTATACTGGCCCACTTTTTGCTTTTAATTTTTCTGTCAGTATTTTGAACTAGGGAAGGAGAGAGTAACGGAAGGAAAAAAATCCAACTCAACTTGAATAAAACCAGATATATCTAGATTGAAATATTGATATTTTTCTTTGTGTTTTATTCTGCTGAATACTTTTAAATTATCTAAAAATTCTGTTTATGGATCAAAGTTTTGCCCTTACTTGTCTGATTGTCTGTCCATGACCCTGTTGTAGGATACTACCCATGCAGGGAATGACCCTGGTGAGGTTCTTGTGCTGATTTCTGTAGAACAAGGCTCTGTATATTGTTAACTGTAGTGCAGCTGCAGTAGGAAAGGAGGATAGTTGAGAGTCTTGTAATATTTCTTCATCCTCTGAATTAATCTGTTCCTTTCTGAAAACTCTTCACAAGAGGAATCCCATTGCCAGCTTTCTCACCCTTCATGAAGAGTATGAAATCACCTCAGTGTACCTTGACACAATCCAGGGTCAGCTCATGGAAATCCAGTCATTTGACCTGAGAGCTGAAACAGTTGAGGTGGACTGGGTGGTTTGGGATGTTGAAAATACAGTGATCATATTCCTCTTCATTCACCTTCAGTCAAAGGAAATCAGAGTGATTCAGCAGAGGAAAAAGTATGGCTCCCTATGGACCAGCCCTTGCTTGGATGAAGGGACGTTATTTCATTACATGGTGGAGCTGTAATGGTGATGATGTCACCAACTGGAAACAGCCTGACTTTTCATATTCCTATGACAAGTAGGCAGAGAGAGGCCTCAGGTAAGGCAAACAGTGAGTCAGATGTCTCTTCAAATCAGAGAAGGCACCTTAAGGGATATTTTGTTGGCCAGTGAGCTGCCTGGAGGAGCAGCTGAGAGGCATCACCCAGAGCAGGATCCCTGGGAGCACTTCTGACCTGCCAGACTTGTGTGTGCCTTTAGTTTCTGGATCCTGTCTTTGGGGCCAAGAGTAGCTTTGACTCAATCCCAAGTTTTCTGTCCCTACTTGTCCTTGGCTTTCTACTGAACAGAAAAATGTGGGTGTATGAATATTAAAAGCTGTAGCACATCCTGGTCAGGTGCCCTCAGTGGATGAGTGAGGCCAGAGCCCTACAACGTGCTCACTGCTCACTTTAGAGATGGCCCGAACACTTTGATCTGTCCCTGTTTGGTAGTTGTTGATCACTGGTACTTCACTTCATCTCCCTTTCCTTTGATTTCCACACCTGTAAAGAGCAGGCAAGATTTTTCCCTTGAAAAAATCTCCTTCCAAAAAGTGCGAAGTAATAAGTAGAATATTAGTAATTCCTGATTATCCTACAAAGTAATACTCAAAAGTATTTTCCATTTCTGATTGGAAATGCCTGGGTTAATTCTGAGCTGTCAGTCTGTTCATTGGAAGATGATCTTTTGCAGACTTCATAATGCTGCAGGAAAAGTGTTGTGGATTTTTTTTGTACAGGATTACTATTGGCTTGGAAATAACCAACACAAAATGATTTCTTTAGGTTTTCTAGCAGGAATCTCAGTTATTCTCTTCTGCTGCATTACACAAATATGCAACATGTGATGCTACCCAGTGATGGGAGACAGCAGCTTCATAAATAAATGCAAATGATAAAGACAGGAGATGTTCTGTAGCACTAAAATCTGTGCCTATAAAGGTATTTGTGTTAGTAGGAATAGATGGCTTTATTTCCACCTGTGTATGCGAGTGATATTGGAATTTTTAAAATATCTAAGAGAAAAGGTGATTGATTGGCAGGGAGTCTGTTAGCTTTAGAAGTCATGAGTGAAAACTTGGCTTCAAGTTTTAAACCTGCAGTTTTGGGAGACTGTTTTTTTATGGGCTAAGGAGAGTATTTTCTCTTCTTGGCAGTTGAAGCTTTTCCCTATTATTTGGTTATGTCACTGTGCTGAGCTGCAGACCCCGATGTGCAGTCAATTATACACTCATGCTGCTTTCAGATTCACTTACCCAGCCATGATGACTGTCTGAGCAAAATCCATCAGAGAGTTATTATCTCCAAAGCAAAAGCCTCAAATGTTCAGGCATTTAATCTGCCTCTGAAAATCAGTACCTGGTCTCGAAAACAAAAGACCTCAAATGACTTATTATTTTGGATGCCTGAAGGCTGGAAACACTTTTGTAATCTTGTCTGTAGCTTAACAATCCAGGGTTGTGTCAGGTCTATTGGCCAGTATCAGGCAGTGTAAGAGGCACAATGTATTACCTGTGGTACAGAAGGTCATCTGGATCATGTTATAATTATATGAACCTCTTCATCGTGCGCCGTGAAACTCTCAGTAATGCTAGATAATGGCCTAGGTACCATGCTAATTGGCTGTATAAAATGAGTGTTTTAAGCAGTGAATCTCTATTCCAGTATTTATGACATGCACACAATTAGCAAATGTGCTTCTTAGTCCTTCTAGTGATTCTAGCCACATTTGTAAGTCTGGTGTTGGATTTCCTGTTTTGCTTTCATGACTTGGGGTATCCAAGCCTAGGTTGCTTTTCTGTGGCTCTTTTCCCTTCTTGCCTCCAGCTTTTACTGATGTCATAGTTCAAAAACAGTTGAACCCAGTCATAGTGGTCCAGGACTGAACAGGCAGTGTGGCTGCTCTTGTAGCATCATGGTGAACTATTTGGTATTCCAAGGGTAGCTTCTATTTTGGATTAAGCTGAGAAAGTCTAACAAATGTAAAGTGTCCAATGAACTAATCAGTTTATGTAACTGTGGTCCTACTGCAGTATTTTTAAAATCATAATTGATAAGCTTAAAGATATTTCCTTGCTACAGTTCCCGAGTGTCTTTAAAGGGTCTTGGAAGTTGCTGTGTCATTGAGTTCAGCAGCCATACAAGAAACTTGTCTGAAAGTTGGCATCAAGTTTGAGCTATCCATCCAGGCTTTACTTCTTGCCAAGGGAGAGAGAGGGACAGGGCTATCTGGGGGCATGTTTAGTTATTTAGGATGAATCACCATAGACAAGAGGCTGTTAAGATGAGCAAAAGTGAGATTAATCCCATCTATTGTGGGGAGAGGTTGAGAGAATATCTTCACTTGCCTCCACACTTGACAGGCCAGAATACATCTCCCAGTACCTTTTAACAAAACAAGGAGTTTCTCTCTTGCATGGCAGGAAGATTGCTGGAGTGGCCAAGCTTTGTGTGTCCTATATTCCTGCAAAGTTGGGGAATTTTGCAAAGGACATTTTCACATGACTCAAGAAGGGAACTTGTGCTCGTATTTTATAAGAAGCCAAAACCTCCTCAGCAGTCCTTGCCAGCTTAACCTGAGAGAAGAACCTCTCTTGATCACACCCTAAATAATCCAATTGCTCTTGATACAATTGCCAAGGACAAGACTCAGGAGCCTGACTAGTTCTCTTCAGATGGCCATCTCCCACAGCAACTGCTGCTTTGTTGTGGCTTATGAAATGATTGGGAAAAAGTTTGTCCAGAAATATGGTTTTCCTTCTGTGATCCTTTTATGATGTAACCTTTTAAGGCCAGAACATCTTAACCTGAGAATATTAGAGATGATCCTACAAATTAGAAAGATTTACTGCACAGATAATTTTTTTTAAGTGACAGAGCAATTAATATCGTAATGAAATGAAGGCTCAATCATTTATCATCATCCTTAAAAATTAATTGGCCTTTGGGGACACCTTCCTGTGGTTATTGTAGTGAAGGAGCATTCCATACCTACCGCATCATCATTGCACCAGTGCAAAGTCCAGCATTACAGGAAAGCCTAAATGAGTCAAGCTGAATCTGTGCCACTTTCCATCGGCTCAGGATTTCTTGCTGCTGGGCTGCCCATGCTGATCCCCTTCCACACACCAATGTCCTTTGGAGTACTCTTTGAAACGTGGCAGTCGGTGCAGTGAGCAGGGCTCTGACTGTCCTTCCATGCAGGACTCCAAAACACCTACTGGGACTTGATGACAATCTTTTTAGAAATCAGGACGAGATGGCACAAAACAGGGACATCTGGCAGGTTCAGCAGAATGGATCAACTGCAGATTCCCCTGTTGGTGAACTTGGCCAGCAAGCCATTTCAGCAGATGTTTGTCCTTAGGCATTGAATGCTTTCTGGATGCTTCTTCCCTCTGCCTCTCAGGAGCAAATGCCAGCACAATGGAAATTCACATAAGCTCACTGACCAACATTAGGAACTGTTGACCTCACGATGAGCTTCAGAATGTAAACTGGGTTCCTTGAGAGAACAGAAGCTAATGCCTCCTCTGGGGAGTTATAATGAAGAAATGCAGAGTATAGGGAGCATTTGGGCAGTGTTTGTCAGCAGTGGTTACGTACAGTTCATCTTCCCCAACGCCTGTGATTTGAATACTGTATTGACTCTGCTCTGTATACTTTCAAGCAGGTATATTAAAAATGCAAGAGGAACTGCATTTTGAAGGGGGGGTGGGAGAAAAGAAAGAAAATAATTATTGTTACACATTGCAGCATATTAATGAATACATTAATAATTGATCCACTGTTATGTTTTCCCCTAATAGTCATCAAAATCTGTATAAACCTGCACTACAATACATAACATCTCATTACAACGTTTGCTCAAAAAATCAATGCATATCTAAGTTATTTGTGTCAAAACTCATTTATTTCCACAATAACATGGACTGTCAAACCTTGACATCCTGTTAATAACATCCAGTGCATTTGCATATTATTCAAATATTTCCTTTTATGAAATGGGGGACTTTTACTTACACCGTCCTACTTGCAGTGCTTCATATATTTGCACATTAGCTCAATTCACACAGTTATACAAGGGTTACCTGTGGCAACTAATTATACTGCACTTTATGCATATTAATGAGCCTGGTGAGCAGGCGTCCTCTGTTCTATAGTGAGATGAGGGTGGAAAAAATAACAGTGTAAGTGGGAGACCTATTACAGGCAAAATGCAGGCGAGTGGAAGACAGATATTTTATAATGTTTTCTCTTTGATGCCCACAGCCTTCTAGAACAGACTAACCTGAGTGGGAAAAATACCTCACAGCAGTCCCAGCAGCTTTGAGGTCAAATGTGAAATATATTATTTTTTTTTTCTTGATTTCTTTCTTGTTTTTTTTTTTTCCCTATTACTTTTCTTCTTCTCTCCCTCTCTTCCCCCTGCCTTTAGTTTCTGGATCCTGTCTTTGCAAGGTGCTGAGTGCTGCCCTCAATCCTGGTTGAGATCAGCACCTCACTAGATCAGTCTTTTAACACGTAGCCTAAAGCCACCATCTGCCCTGTGATGAAGTCATCTTGAAAAAGGCCTTTTCACCTGCACAGATGAGAGTGACACGTTTTGTTTTGAAGGAGCATTTCAGCAGGAATGGAGACCCAGCTGGAGGCTGTTCAAGTGATTCCTGTGACCAGGTGTCACAAGGACAATGGGAAGAGTTGAGCCATGAGAATGGGAAGGGTTGGCAGCCCCACTGCAGTACAGGGAAGGGCCACATCCTACACATGCAAATGCACACAGAGAGATCAAGCTCTTCCTCCCCGCTGTAAAAGCAGACAATCTGTCAGCCCAGAGGTCTGACAAAGGGCAAAAACCAGCCAAGGGGTGCATCCCAGTGTTCCTCTGTTAAAGGCTGAGCCATGCTGCCTTGCTGGGCTGTTCCTTGAGATCATCTCCACCTACTTGACAAAAAAAGAGAAAAGCTCTGGCATTGTCACAATGGAAGACAGAAAGGGAAGATTTGATTTTATGCAGCAGCAGATGTCTCCTAAGCAGTAATCACAGTGTCAGATAGAAAAACTAATCATATTTCAGTAGCTTGCTCAGATCTCTGATTAAAATTCAGTGATACCATTCCTGGATCCTAAAATGCAACAGTCATCAGAAACAAAAGAGAATGTATCATAATTAATGCAATTAAAAGAGCCCTTTCCTTTCTCTCTTTTTTTTCTGTGTAAGCTGTGCTGACCTTACCAGAAATTAAAACCACTCTCCTCAGGACTAAAATCTGACTCAGTGTGACAGTAAGAAATCCCAGTTCCTTATAGCCATCTCCAAGGTGTGAGTCCATGGGATCTTGAGCACTTGGGAAAATAAATAGGCTTGATTGCTAACTCCTCTCAGAAGAGGGGAGAAGGCAGATGGAGCTGTGCATCCAGCCTCCCTCATTCCCTGCTGCAGACAGTGCTGTCAGGGATATGGTTATTTACCAGGACTGGCAGTCAGCACCCCAATCTGCCCTTCCAGGATGAGCCAAATCTCCAGATACAGAATTTTTTCAGTCAGTCCCTGGGATTCCTGCCATGCACATCAGTCATAATTTGCTGAGTAATCCTGTCATACACTAGAGCAAAATCTGTATTTTGGGTGTATTCAGTCAATGCAGTGCTGGGAAGATCCACGTTGGTGCTGGGTAACCTTGGGGCAATTCCCTTGCCATCAGCTGGTCTAAGCAGAGGTTTGAATCAAGACTCAAAAAAGTGGGGAGTGAAACCAGACAGTGCTATTTTGTGCTGCTTGTGGTTTCAAGTCTGATAATTAGAGAGTTTTCACAGGGAAAATATTTTCTGTAAGGATTTATTTGGCTTTTGATATAAAATCTCTTTGATCAAAACCAGAATGAAAATTATTTAAATGATACACACTAAAATATAAAATAGACAAACATTTTATTCTAGCTGAATATAGGAGAATATTTTTATAGAAAGACAGCTTTATCAATTTTGTGGTGGAGGACTTGGGGAGAGAGTCCAGCAACAAAGGGGATGTTGGATACTCCTTTCCCCATTTGTACCAGCTGGAGTGACAATACCCACTTCATTTAAAACAGGACTATATAAATTCTTTTTTACTTCACAATGGCACTTGAAGACTTTTGTGAACTGTGTAGGGTTTAATGTAGCATCTTGGGTAGGTGGAAAGCTCCATTTGCTTGTTGTTTTGAGAGCTTTGCTCTAGTGAAGGTCTCCAGAGTAATTTGTGCTGTATCCCATACCAACTCTGAGAAAACGAGTGTGAGTGAAAGTCTAGTTAAGAGGTACAAGCATTTATTTTATTCCAGAGCTTCTGAACTCCGAATTGCTACTATTAGGTGTCAAAAAAAATACTCTGGTTTCTTCACTAGAAAAGCTGACAACTTGCTGTCTTATTAACATAACTAACTTGTCTGAGAGATCCAACACAGCAGATTGATTATGTTCATGTCTCAGCCTCAGTACTGATGATGATTTGCTAGTAAATATATCAATGCATCCCCAGCTTCGAGTGCAGAGTCTTTTTGTGACATTTTCTGAATGAGAGATGAGAATGGGAATGGTTTGTGCATCTACTCAAGTAGCTCAGTGGAGCAGGCTGCACTGTGAGGCAGAAGTGCACCTGGCAGCAGTGATTAAATATGGGGTCTCAGTTGTGTCTGTGTTGTAGGGGTGTCACTCAGGCAAGCAATGCAATAGGTTCATCTGCAGAGTCCCAGAATAAGGAAAAGTCAATTTACAAAGACTGTTTTCTTTTTTCCTGAAGGAACAATAAGTGAATCATGCCCAAGCTGAGAGCTTGGCCTCACTGGTTCTGTTCTGTTCCTGGTGTAGTGGAGCATGACAGGCCAGGAGAGGAAGTGGGTAATTATTGCCTTGGTAAGGAGAATGGCTACAATCAAAAATACTTGTCTTTACTTCCTTTCTTTTATAGATTTTCTATGTGACTAGACAAGTCATGTAGGTTTATTTGAACCTGATTGTAAAATGAGAATAATAGTGCTTGCTTTCTTCTGTTCTTTATTCACCCATACCATGTCTAGCACAAGGGAGCTCTGAGTTCAGCTGATCTCTCCATGTGCTAAAACAATGACCTGAAAAGTCACAGCAATGATGGCAGTTTGAGACATCACGCACCAGTTATTGCAAAAAACATAACTGAGGAATGAACATTTCAGCTGGCCAAGACTTTAGAGAATCATAGAATCACAGAACGATTTGGGTAGGAAGGGACTTTAGAGATAATCTCATTTACCTCCCCACCATGGGCAGAGATGACCCCACTAGATCAGGTTCCTTGGAGACCCATCCAACCTGGCCTTGAACACTTCCAAGGATGGAGCATTGGTTCCAGGAAACTGACATGGGACTTGACTCTGAATTGTCAGGTTTGAAGTCCCAAGGGACTTTATAACCAAGCACAAGGCATAAAGTGGCAGTCTTGGAACAAGGATCCCACTTCATTTTTCCTTGTGATAATTGAATTATTCCACTAAGGCCATCTACTCGTGGATATTCATACAGGTTATCCTAAGGCACCCAAGTAAATATCAAATTTGTAAAGCCAGTTTCTTAAGCACCATGATGTAACAAAAGTAAAAAGCTCTCCCATAGCACCAGGTTTTTCTTGTATTCTCAGGAAGAGCATTTTCCTCCAGAAGCTACCAAAGCACTGTGAAAGACAAGGCTTTTACCTTTGCACCAGTGCCAGCAGATGTGAACTCCTCCAGAGTTTTTGGGATGATGGGTAGCTATATTTGACCCTGTAGCAAATTCTTTAGGCAGGTTCACCCCAAGAGACAGGCAGTGCATTCTCACCACTGTAGGGAGGCAGAGCTCATATAAGATTTAAACATCATTTTAGCTTTGAATTTCTTTATAAACAGCAGCTAATATCTCTCTACGTCAATGATAGTGGGAGAGGAAATAAACTTCTTGAGAAACTTGGTAATCCAGACAGGAAATTGAAGACAGACCAGACAGTGGGATCATTTGAGGAGTCCACGAGTGGTCTGGTCTGGCAACAGCTCACATGTCCTCGAAGGAGTTCCCTCTCTGCTTAGGCCTGTGCTGCCAAGGACATGTTGGTGCTGGCCTTGGCTTTTCAGGGAACTGAGGGTTTCTGCAAACAGCACCACTGCAACACTGACACTTACGGGATTTTATTGCCCTTGGTTGCAATTCTTCCCTAATGTAAAACTGAGCTGCTGTATCTTACAGGAAAGGACCTAAACAATGATGTATTCAGGCTGATGGGACTGGATTAACCCATTAATAAATAGGAGGTGAAGAGAGCAATCTTGTTGAACGTAATGTATGCTAATGATGTGACCTGGCTAATGGAGCCCTTTTCTATATTCTGTCATTGCACACATCAATTATGCAGCCTCAATTATCATCCTGTTTTTGTATCATGTGGCTGAGAAATGAGACTTAATAGAGATGTTTCACCCAGTAAAATGCCTGATTAGGTTATGAAAGCAGAAACTCAAGGAAGAGAAGGAAAAAAAGAAAAAAACCCTTTGTTACATTATATCCTGATTTAATTAGCCAAAAGATATTATTCTTTGTAAGGGCCTTTGAAGTTGTAGAAATATTGCTGCAGGCTCAGCAGCAGAGATGAGTAACTGTCTTAATACCTACAGCAAATACCCTGACATAACACTTACACACAGACAGATCTTAGCTAAACATTGCAAATCAGGCCAAGATCATTGTTTACTCCATGTGGTTGAGGTTCCTGATGAAGGGGAAAAGAAGAAGAGGGACTTCTGGGAGTCGGAGCTCCAGTTACATCTAGGAGGAGAAGACAAGCCCATGTACTGGTGGCATCTTGGTGCAAGTGGTAGATTGGAGGGTGTGTGGTGGCTTGTGGTAGCAGTTCTCAGATAAACGTTTCCTTTTCTTTGCTGGATGGTTGTATCACTTCCTCTTTTTGTTTCTCACATGTGGATAACACCAAGTTTCTGTGAGTTTTATTGGCTTTGGGATTCTGTGTCCCTACTGCAACCCTGGAAATGAGGATACATCAGGCTCATTGAAATCTGATAACCTCCTCTTTCTTGCCTCAGGATGGTTTCGGTTATTTCTTGTGTTTCTGACACAGATGCAAAGGATATTCAGCCCTGCAGGACAAGAGAGGACCTTGGAGACAACCCAATGTGTGATGAGAAGTTGCCAGATGGAAAAAAATAGAAACCTATAGCTTTTGACAAGGTGTTAGAGAAGTGTAGTGGAGAAAGATCTAAGCAGTCTGGTGAAGGTGGACTTAGTTAAGTAATCTCTGAAGTCCTTAAGGTAGATCCAGACTCCATTGCCTTCAGCAGTGTGGTGACTTTGCACCAGAGAGAAATCTGCCCCTTTCAGAACTGGTCTGAAGACACTTTGAGTTTTCATTCATGGTGGCAGGACCATGACTAGAAACTCCATGTTTTATTTTATTTTAGAAATAACCAGCCAACCAGATCCCTGATAAAAATCAGGTCTGATTCACACAGGTTTTGACTGAAGTGCAGTGGCACAGAAAGCTGGTGTAAAGCAAGGGTGAATCAGGTCCTTGGCATGTGTAAGTTGTTAGATCTTTCCTTCCCTCAGGGTCTCTCCTGTCATGGCAAGGAATGATGTCATGCTCATTGAGAACACGATTGGAGTGACAAAACGCCCAGAGTGCTATATTTACTCATCTGTTCTTGGCCAGTCCATTTTCTAGTCTCAATAAATAATTTGGGAGACTCAGGGAGCAATAAACACCTGGGCCCCATATTCCAGCTGTAGTTTTTGGGTTTGAGTGCTTCTGCTTCTGGATGTCCAGTTGGAGAAACACATTTATGGCCTGACTCAAGAACTGAGTTTGCAGCTGAAGCTGCTCTTCACTGCAGATGTTGTTGCTTCTAAAAATGGTTGATATTGACCTAAGCTTTGAAATTCTGCCTCTGCAGCAGCCAAATAAAATAGTGATAATACTGTGACTTGCTATCTAGGAGCAGCATGTTGTCACAAGCTGTACTTTATCACAGGTGCCAGCAGCTGTGTAACTCAGCACTAAGTTTCTTTTTATCATATCCTTTGTGGACAGTTTAGCCATCTTCTGATGGCCTGTTCATACCCCGTGCTACACATTTAATGTGGTCTAATGTGCCCAAGAAGTAGTCCCAGAGAGCAGGAGTCATGTGTGTTAGGTGGTTGAAATTGGTCAGGTCACTTGCTGTCTGTCTAAAGAACGGTGTTTAAAGATTAGGGATTATGGAAAAATGAATTTAATTGATTTTTTTTTTAAATGTTCCTTAGACAACCCTCAACCCCGGCAAGTTAATTTTATGCAGAAAAGAGATGTCTGAAACTAAAGATGTTACAAGAATTTCAAATTTGAAAACAAAATAAAAAAATCCAGGTTTTTGCATTAAGAAAGCTCTTGTTAGAAGCAGTGAGGTGGATCAATTCTTTTCTCCTACAGATTTGAGTGGTGACATTTAAATAGTAGAAATTTGTGGGTTTAATTTCTGCATCTGTGCTTCTTGCCCACGTACACCCCTCACAAGCTTTTCTGCAAATTTCAGTTTTAATTTATGTGCCTTTGTGGAGGAAGTGGGGTTGTGCTTTTGAAGTATATGCTTCATTATTGCTTTGTGTACTCTCCTATTAACTTCCACACAGTATCCAGCTTCTCCTCACTTGATCCTTCATGCATCTCAAATACAACACTAACTGCTCAGCTACGTGTGTTTCCTGACCTTCTTGTCATTTCTATACAATGTCCATATGATCTATTGTAGCTTTGAAAATTCAACTGTAGGATAGAGATTTCTTTGCCAGAATTGATCCTTCTGTTTTCCTCAGAAACCATCAGATAAAGGAATACTTGTGACAAATAACCATGAGAAAGATCACCACATTAGAAATCTTTTGCTTTGTGCTGTGCTAGCTCTGTGTAATTTGGATGGGTCCTCAGTTACTCGTCTTTCACCTTTGGGGTAATTATTTGCTTGTGAGTGATGAAGATTCTTGATCCCATTTTGACCTGCAGAACTTCTGATAAGGAAAGATTTGCCTTCAGGCTTCAGTTCACAAAAGCCTGATATTCCTTTTTTCCCCATCACAATATATTTGTTGGAGAAGCTGTATGAGATGAGAAGCTCATTATAGCTTTGGGGTCATCACTGAATGACTTTATCCAATGGCCTTCCAGCCCTTCCACAAGGGCTTTCGTATCATCCCTATTATAATAATCTTGTATACATTGTTTTAATTTCTATATCCTTTTCATCTAGCTACTGAGAGAAGAGTGTTTTACAACTATTAATATATTGAGCCTTGAAGCTTGTGAGTTAGAGAAGACTTCATTATGCCCAGGGCAGGGGTGGGAGAACTGAGGAGCAGAGAAAGGAAAGTGTTTGCTAATGCTCCTGGAGCTTCATTCACTCTGTGTGTGACTCAGTGATGAATAAAATCAAGAGTAATATGGCTTCAAGCACTTATTTCATGCAGTGTTTTGCTGTGTGGTGATATCATTATGGTTTGTTTAACTAAGAGTTGTTCTGTGCCTCTTGGCTGGAAGAGGTTGTGTTTTGCTAAACTTGAACCGTTTGGAGTTTTCTGATAAAAATGAAAAGATACCAAATATTTAGTAGGAAAACCAAAACCTTGGTTTACTTAAATGATTAAGACTGAAGTTTAGAAGAGAGATAATTCAGGCACTGTATTCTTCCATTCTCTTTCCTGTGGGGACCAGCTTTCCCATGACATGCTGCAGTCACATTGCGGATTACTGGTTTTGATGGATTGGAAGATGGAATAGGGTTCAGAAAACCTGTCAGGTGAAAAAGAAAGAGAGCATGAGACCTGCTCATTGCATCCCTGCTGATGTGTTTGCCTTCACACAAATTGGCCCTTATTGTGAGAAATGTTGTTCAATTAAAACTGCGTTTCAGTTTAAACTCTTCACCAGCTCTACACTTGCTTTCATTTGCAGTTTCATCTAATATTTTGCCCACTGGGCCTCTGTGCAATGAAAAATGCCTCCTAATTCAGACTTGGCTGTTAAAACTGTGTGTGAGCTGGGTGGCATCACTTACAGGCAGAGCCATAGCATCCAAACAAAACTGTCTCAAGTGTCACCATCAGTGATTTGCCACAACACTGGTGGTGTCAGGTTGGGACATTCAAAATTCAGCCCATGCACTTTCCATTCCAGAGAGTTTTGTGGTTTTCACAAGAAGGGTTATTGATAGTTTATCCAAATGTTTTTTGACAGACCTTTTCACACATCCCTCCTAGGTGGCACAGCACACAGGGTTGCCTTTTATCACTGTTGGTTGGATGTTACCCAAGGCGGCTGTTCTACCCTTGTTCATCACAAAATGATCCATAAAGCAAATTGGGATATCTAAATGCACCAGGCTGTTCACAGATCCCACAGCAATTATTTTGGAGTGTAGGATGTAGAAATGTTTGCCAGAGGTGGAAAGCAAATTGTACAAAATCTGCTCTCTGCAAGTAGTGTTTCTCTCAGTTCACTCTTACTTGCTCAGGGAGAAGGATGGTCTTAGCAAAGCATCCAGCACTAAGTAGAAGACATATTTGGAGCTGAAATACTAAGTGCAGGCTATCATGGGTGGTCCAGGTTGGAAGGTGGACTAAAGGACAAAATAATCTCTTTCAGCCTTGCTGTTTACACATTCTTCAGTCCTTGTCACTCAACACAAGGGCTGCTGGGCTGGAGCCCCTTTGGACACTGGTTGTCATCCAGTGATGGGGACATGCTGGACCCCCTGTTGCTGACTGATGATTCATGGCTTGGATATTGAGCTGACATCTTCTTTTTTCTTCTTATGTAGAGCCATTATCCCAATGACCAGACAGTTCTCTGCAGACCATGGCTAAGAAATAAATTGTTCCACATGGGACCTGTAGATTGCAGTCTGGGAACTGGGGATTAGTTCTCTGAAAGCCAAAACAGGTGGATATATGTGCATACAACATGTGATCAGATATATCTGTAGTGTGTGTGTCTGTGGGGATGTATATTTTTGGGCATGTGTTGCATGTAGAGGTGATTATTTGATAACTGTCACACATGAGGAATGTGGGTTATGGATCTTAGTGTCTGTGCCTGACACACATGTACACAGTGAATGCTGTCTATGTGTCTTTATATAAAGTCTGGGAGAGCTGTGTGAAATTTGGACCTCCACTTTCCAGTGCGACATTATCAGATCATTCCTTTGCTGAACTGGGTGATCTGATTAGAGGTGGCTTAAAAAAGGAAAGTGAAGTGAACAGGTGGCAGACATAAATACACAGCTGTGCATTATTGCTGATTTTATTGCTACTTTATGACGTTGTCCGCAGTTATTTTACAACAATTTTCTCTATTTGTGACATTGCTGTAAATCTCACTGTAAAACGGCCCTAATGTGCAATGAATTCTATCAAGTAAAAATGAAGAAACTTAGAGAATCACTCTTTGGTCATGAAAAGAGAGACAGGGAGAGAGATGCAGCTGGGGGAGCAGTGGAAAGCCATGGGGAGAATTAGGGGACCAAAGGCTTGTTACATAAGGAGGTTAAATCTCCATGTGAGGTGCCGTAAGAGCATCATGGATAAAGCAATGGCTCATCAGACCCACTAGATGGAGATGGAAAGAAGCATTTTCTCCATGATGTTATTCCTGTAGCTGCCTTCTCTGTACTCTGCTGGCATATTGAATGGCTTTTACTTACAGTATTTTAAGCCTGTCCTTAAAGCAATTACAAGATTTCTCCAGAGTCACATTTGGCATGTGTGGGCTATATCTAGGCTTTTAGCACTGACTAATTTTCCTGGCCTAATTTTGTATATGTTCCCATTTATATTCATGGTCAGTACCTGTTGTAGTCACAGACCTTTTCATATAAAAGGCAGCTCATTCTTTTCTTAATTTTATTGCGAATTAATACAGCTTCTTGTATGTCAGCAGGATGAGGCTAGAGGAAATATTTTTCCTTCTGAAAATCAATATCTCATTGGCTCTATCCATCATTAACTTTGCTCACTTCTTTAGTGCCTATAGAGTCTTTTGGGGTCGAGTCCTCTGGCTAGGGCTGAAGTACAGAGTTCCTTCTTCAAGAAGTCCAGCACCAATGCTTGCTCCAAAGTCCAAGGGAAATCTTACAAAAGTCCCGTCACAAAAAATGTCAAAATCTTTGAAATGATTTTCTTGGTGGTGCATTCACCCCCTTCTTCTGAAAGTTGATTTTTTTTCACAAAATGAAGCAAAAAGTTGTGAAACTTTTTGGGGGGTTGAGGAATAAAAAACCAGAACTCCTGGCACATGGTGTTTCTAAGAGAAAAGGCAGTGGAATACCCAGGCTGTGGCATCCTCTGTGCTGGAAGGGTCCCCTATGGCCACACCTGGAGTGCTCTCAGGTCCTGTGTGCTCCTGCACCACCAGCACTGCCTGCTTTTCCAGATGCTCAGCCTTTCCACACAAAGCTGGAAGCCCAGCTTTGCTAGCAAAGCCTGAAGAAAACAAGATTCCCATCCAGTAGCACTGTTGGAATCCGTGCCCACGGACCCACTGAAATGTGTTGAAAGTTTACAGGGCATTTTTGACAAAAAGCTTGCATTGATCCCAGGAGCATGTTCCACTGAAATGTTGTGTTGCCTGACAATTTCTGACCAGTTCTGCACTGGTTGCTTTGGGGAACAGATTAATGAATACCAGAGAATAATTCTGTGTTGGGAGCTGACTGTCCTAGTCATGCTCAGGACCTGGAACAGCCTTTACTGTGATTTCTGAGAATCTCTTTATTGAGGTTTAGCTAACAGAGATCCCTGTGTGAGCAGGGCAGGCTGGGAGCCCACAGCTGAGCAGTTGTGGCTGCTCTACTGATGGATGGTGGAGCACCAGAGCTGCTGCAATTCACCTGCTCTTGACTCCATGACCATTTCTTGAGCACTAGGCTGGCTCACATTCCCCTTCAGCTGTGTAATAACCTGTATTCTTGCAATGTACCTGCTCTATTGCTTGTAAAGACTCTGGTGGTTGAGCAGGGAAAGCATGTTTGAATGTGGCTGTGAGTATTATACAGATCATGTAATACCACCCCATGGGGCCATGCTCCAGCCACTAAGGTTGTGTATCTCCATGCACTCTTTGCACCTTAAATATTTACTCCAACATTTTGCAACCCCCAAAGGACTGGCAACTCCAGAGCAGCACTTTTTCTTTCATTACTTTCTTTTCTTTCCTCTCTGGTTGTCCCTCACTGCATGGGGCAGAGGTGTATGTACAGGTTTCTGCACCACTCTGTTTGGAAATGTGGTCCATGTGCTCCAAAACTGCAGCTCCAGGGCTTTGCAGGGCAGAACCTCAGACATTTGTTAAGCTGTTTATTCAGTGTTACTGTCACTGTCTGTTCTTCAAAGGACTGAGATTAGAACCCACTTCAGCAGACCCTTCTCTCTCCGCAATCAATTCCATGAATCACTTCCAATCCTGTCAAATGTCAGCAGTGTGAATGGGAATTGTAACATTTGGGGCTGCTCTTGCAGAGGAGCTTTCCCACACACAAGCTTTGGCCTCCATACAAGACTCTGGGTGAATTTTAGGAGGTGGTGATATACAGGATGTCAGAATATATGCTTTAACAGTCTGCTGTGGGCTTGAATGGATAAAGTTCACGAAGGAGAGAAGTAGTGCAAGTGTCATTCCTCTATCACGGACCACTGCCACTGCTGGGAGGGGATTTGTCCTGCCTATGATCAGGAAACCTCCATTAGAAGCAAACAAGGAATAGGTTTTGATTACATGGAGTTGCTGTAGGCTTGAAATGATGCTGAGCTGCAGTGAGGGCAGGTACCACTCCTGAGTGACCAGCATTTGTGTGGCTGTGTCACACTGTCCCATAGACCATGACTCCAGGTGATTGCCCTGGATGCCTGTCCCAAAAACTGCCTCAGGAGGCTCCCTGCAGTTAACAATCTGTTTTAATCCCCAGAGAGATTATTTACTCTCATACTTCAGCTCTTACAGCTGAGCCTGTGCCTGCCCTTCATTTCAGAGCTGCACAAGTGCTCTCTGTAACAGCTGCCTCGTTGGAGGGGAATTTTCAGCTGAATTTTTCAGCCAGAAGAGGTTTGTGAAGAAGTTTGTGTTGTACTTAGTCATGCTGCTTGGTTCCAGCAATGTTATTCGTCCCACAAGACCACAAATGCAAAAATCACTTACAAATGTATAAAAGCCCCCAAACCACTGAGCACCAGGCAGAAACACTCTTTTACAAGCCACTGATTGCTCCAGGGGTCTCTCTGGCATTGAAAACCCACCATTTGTTGGCCTGTTGTAACCAAATACATAAACTATGTCTCTCAGGTGGCAGGGGGAGTTTGCTTCCAAATTTAAGTGCTGTCGCCAAGAGTATGTTAGAGCAGTAGAAGATAAGTATTTGTTTAAAGAGGGATTACACTTCCCAACTCAGAAATATATAGTGTTATTCAAACTGATTGCAGCTCTCTTTCTTTCCCTGGAGAGGACAAGTGTGTTGTCTAGCTGTAAACTGAAGTGAAAGAAAATTGGAGTAAGGGTTATGTGATGATGTTTGAACGATGTCTGTAGAAAGTCCTCAGATAGGTGGCAAATCTGTCCTTGCAAGGGATGGTCAGGGCTCTGCAAAATTCCATTTCCCCACTGGGAACCCTGATCCACTGCCTGGTGTAGGGGACATGCCAGGGACTCCACACACCAGCTGGTTTTTCTGTGATAGGTGTAGGTGTTTATAACTACAGCAGCTACGTTTGTATAACATGTGCAGGGTTGCAAAAGGTGGATTGCTCAGCCTATTTTATGTGTGTGAAGAGTCATGTACCCAGTATGAATTTAATCTTTCTGTACTCCAGATTCTTGTGAACTAATATTTTATGCCTTTTATTTCTCTAGTACAGATGACTGCTCACTGTGAGTATTCTTGCCCCCATGGTGAAGCTGTGCTCCCAGTTCCCAGCACAGCAAAGCAGCAAGGGGGGAGTGGGAAATGAATGAGGATACAGGAGTAGGATGAGGAGTCACTGTGTGATGAGAGCAGACCAGAAAATTTCTCCTGTGTTTAAGTAAATGGAAGTACTCCAATGGGAAGAGTTTGGGATGGCTGGTGTTATGTGCAGGAAGAAGTGTGAGGGTGGAAAATGCCTTGTGAGAGCATGGAGAGAAGGGGAATGATCTCTGTGAGGAGGTGACAGGGGAGTCCTGTTCGGTGGCCTCTGACAAAATAAAGGCATTTGAAAGGGAAGTCTGCAGGTCAGTCTGACCTCCAAAAGTGGCACAAACACATAATATTTTGGTCCCTTTCGTATGTAGTGGCAGCTTTCTCTGCTGGGGGGACACAGTGCTGGACATCTCTAACATCCCCGTGTGTGATAGAGACACGGGTAACATGTTTATTGAAAGATCTGTCTTTTGCATGTTGTACACCCATGTATCTATTTCAGGGTAGAGCAGCTTCATTTAAACTGCCTGGAAAGATTAAATTATATTATTCCCTTAACATGACAAGAGGGTGACAGACTCTGGTTTCACCACAAAATGGTACACAGCGGAGCGGAACTGGGAACATGTTCCTGCTCCCTGCCGGGGAGGAGGGCATCGATCGAGGAGCCGTGTAGTGCATTAGAAGGATGAGAAAGCAGGGATTAATTTCAACAGTCTGATGTAAAACACGAACATCCCCTTCTTGAGCTAAATCACAAAGGGGGGTTCTGGGCCTGTCAGGTGTCACAGCGCAGGCAGAGCAGGGGACTCACGGTGCTGAGGGGGGTGGAAGACCAGCAGAGGAACAGCTTGAGGTTTTTTCATCTCTGCTTTGTTGTCAGCAACAAATAAATGCAAGTTTGCATAGACAGAAGAAAATAATCCATCTTGTTTTCTAGATGGGAGCAAGAACAGTCCCTTGTGCATGGACTAGCCGAGGGAACTATGAGAATTTCGCTTTCCAGATCTTCTCCCAGTCTTTTGGCAGACCTGCACTGGTAAATTTTGATCTTGATGAAAGTCTGGCAATGATCATCTCTGTGCCCTCTTTTCTTGCTAGCAAAACATTATTTCCCTACCTTAGAAGACTGTTGTGACAGTTCACGCATTAAAGACTGTAAGATACTCAGATTTGGGGGTAATTCATACAAATGACTTAGACAAAGACAGACATTGCAGTGCATCAGGCAAGATGAGCCAGGCATGTTTGATTAAAAGATCATTAGTGTTGGATATTCAGTGGCTGGTAATATAAACATAGAATAGGATCATAAAATCAGTTAGGTTAGAAAAACCTTTAAGACCACCAAGTCCAACTGTTCCCCCAGCACTGCCAAGCCCACCACTAAACCATATTCCCAAGTACCACATCTACATGTCTGTCAAATTCCTTCAGGAGTGGTGATTCCACCACTGCCCTGGGCAGCCTGTTGCAATGCTTGACAACACTTGTGAAGAAATTTTTCCTGATATCCATTATAAGCCTCCCCTGGCACATCTTGAGGCCATTTCCTCTTCTCCTATCATTTTCCTGGGAGAAGAGCCTTCCTGGCTATAACTTCCTTTCAGGTAGTTGCACAGTGTGATAAGGTCTACCCTGAGCCTCCTTTTCTCAAAACTAAACAAACCCATCCTCAGCTCTGTTGCTCTTCTCTGGACACCCTCCAGAACCTCAATGTCTTTCTTGAATAGTGAGGGCCCCAAAACCCCCAAAATAGTTTCCTAGACTGTTCCCTCTCTGCTGTGCTGTATTTTCAGCAGATATCTGATAAGTTAGTAAGAAGTCCCTCTGAGAACAAGAGCCAGTGATTGTGAAACTTCTCACAGCTGCTTAAAGAATATTTCATTTGCCTCTTTATGATTGGGTGGTCCATAGCAGACTCCCACCATGACAGCTGCTGTGTTGGCCTTTCCCCTGATTCTTGACCATATACTCAACCCTATTGTCACCACACTTAAGCTCTTGACAACCAATCCACTTCCTAATGTACAGGGCTTTTCCACCACCTCTCCTTCCTTGCCTATCCCTTCTGAAGGGTTTATAACCACCCATTGCAGCACTCAGTTGTGTGAGTCATTCCAATGTTTCCATGAGGGCAAACATGTCATTGCTTTCCTGCTGCTCCATGGCTTCCATCTCCCCCTGTTTGCTGCCCATGCTGTGTGCATTGCTGTAGATGTGCTTCAGTTGAGCTGCTGATTTCACCACCTTTTTGTGGGGAGAAAGCCCTAATTCCAATGTGACTACAATCAGGCACTTCTGTAGTTTCTAAGACATCAATAATTTTTGTATCTGCTGTCACTGCTACCAAAGCTCTGGGAGTAATATGTATTTGGCTTGAAAATCTCTGTCTGTTCTCTGTTTTGGCAGGACTTTTAAGCCTTCCAGCTTTAACAACATAACAAAGTCTTTCCAGTGCAAGTTTTCACATGTTCTGCAGAAATATTTATTCTACTATGCAGAAACTGTGGAGCTGTGCTGGTGGTTTAAGCTCCTGAAGGCATCCATACAGTGGCAAAACCAAGTTAGCTCTGACAGTAAATCCTGCAGATTCTTGTGGCTTATATCAGAGGTTCTGTAGACCTCCTTATATCCCCTGTTGCTTACTGCTTGCAGTTCTTTATGGAACAGGAACACCAATGTTTGGCTCACACACAGTGACTGATGCTGGAATAAGCTCTTGCTCAACACTGACGGGAGCTGGTTGCTTTGGCTCAATTAGATGCTCTCTCAATTAGGTGTTTTGCTCTCAAGAGAAGGAAGGGGATTTCCCAGGAAAGAAGATGGCATTGCTGCTTCTTTCACACCCAGCTTTAAACAGCTTCTGGGAACACCAGCCCTCTGTGTTTTCTCCCAGGTGAACACATCAGGGTCTGGCTGTTTTGGACAATAATCATAAATCTCTAGAGCTTGAAGTGTTTAAGAATCATGAAACCTCTTTTTGTATTTCCTTACATGAGGTCATTTCGTGACATCAGGGGAATTCTGCTCAAAAACTGACATCACAACACTGCTTAGAGACTGCTGGCTTGACTGAGAAGTGACCACTGGTACTTGTAAAACAAGTTCATTTCAGATGGTAAACTCCTAAATACTCAAATCATACACACAACTGCTTACACAGAGCATTAGTTATGCTTAAGTTCACTAACAAGATTTAGGTGTGCACTGTGCTAGAGGCAGTGAGACCAAACTGAGCAACAAATGCTGTTCTCTGACAATGGCTCTGGATTAGATACCAGGAACTTATCACAAAGGCTTGACAAGTTTAACAATACGTCAGGTAGATTTACTCTCACTTTGAGCTTAATGTTCCTCATTCTCTTATGTTCTAGAAACGATTCTTTGGTGAGGTCCAGAGGCTGGGAAGCTGCCTTAGAGGTGTAATGGGACTCACTCGTGGCTATCATCAAATCTAAAATTGTTCCTTTGAATATTGTCTGCAGCCTTTAAGATTCAGACTGCAAGACTGTAATGTCGTCAGAGTGTTTTTCTTGGTAGAGAAAAATCTCCCTCTTGATATTCAGCAGTTTCTTTATGGGATTGTTTGGTCTCTAGACATGAGAAAATCCTGGCAATTTTGATCATTTGAAGAGAATGAGTAATGCACAGTGCTTAGTACAGTGTGTCGCTCTTCACATCACTGATTATGCTTTATTTTCTATTATGTTGAATGGAGTGATTCTATTATGGACTATCATTTTCTTTTTTTACTGCGGTTTATTTCAAGGATTCCTGCTGGAGCCCTATCTACAGAACATTTCTAGATTACAATTGACTATCTAAGACTGTTTCAGGAATACTTAATGGGCCAACTCAAATTAGCCAATCTGAAGAAGCAAATTTTGGCCTTGAGAGCTCTCTGAATATGTTCCATTCTGCAAGCAAAGGGAAAAGGCTGTCTGCTGTCAAAGTTTCAGTAGGTGTCAGTGTGGATTTTAAGCTGGATGCTCAGCCTGAGTATTTGAGTTCTTTTCTTTGTGCATTGACCATGGTCCTGTTCTCAGTTATGAGCCCCTGGTTCAATTTAAACTCCTCTTTCCACACTCTGATCAAAGATTGCTGGTGATAGATGGTCACTAATTCAGATAACAGAGCCAGGACTCGGAGGGTGAGTGGTCATAAGTCTCCACAAACCCATGACTCAAATATCCTGCTGGTGTAGCTGGAGGCTGTAACTGAGACACACATCTGGGTGAGGTGCAGGGTGAGAAGTTTTACATCCATCCTGGTGGGATCTTCAATGTCCTTATCTGGCAGGAATTGCTAAGCCTGAGTGGGAAGATCAAAAGAGCTCATCTTGTTGAGCCCATCAGGACTACATCAAAGATAAACACAAGAACAAACAGGCAAATAATGGCCAAGAAGAAAGGTAGGCTGCCAGAGAGAGGCCATCTAATCCTCAAGGACTGATATTCCTTAACAGCCTTTAGAGAGGATGTTCTGATGGGTGAGAGCAAACCCTGAGCAAAGCAGAAGGCAGCTAGTAGTCAGTTTATGGCAGATTATTCCAGATTTTGGGCAGTGTTTCAGCACATTTTTCATTTGATTGGCTTATCTGACTTGAATTCCTACATTTTCAGAACTTATGTGACACATGTTTCAGGAAATACACTGCTTATTGATGGGACTGAACTCCTGAGCATCCTCTTCAAACTACAGAGTTATCTACTTTATTATAGTCTTCCTCTTTAGATTGGGGAAAGTATATAAAGGAAAAGAACAAAATCATAGGCTTAAGTTATACCTGTTCCCCAAAACCTCTTCTTTCTCTAGCTGGTAAATCTTGCAACAGTTTTAATGTCACAAACTGAGATGGATGCAGAGACACTGATCCAATAAGTTGTCCTTCAGGGATTGTTATTATAATACTGAGGAATAATTTAGTTTTCCCCCTGGATGGCTTTATTTTTTCATCTGTTTGAGACGTAATTGTTTTTGTGTTTGTAAGTCACAGGTGAAAGTGCAATGGTCAGGGAGAGAAAAATGTCAAAGTGGACCCAAGCCTTTCTCAGCTCTTTTGGGTGGTTTTGTTTGAGTGGAATTTATCAAGTACAGAGAGCACCAGAAGACCACTATCCATTGCTCCAGAGAGCAATGCAGAGGTCCTCAAGAAAATCGGATGGCAAGTTCAGAAAGTGAGGTGCATCAGGGCCAGGGCTCTCAATATTAGGTTTCTGAACCCTGCAGAAGGGTGTGGGTTAGGCTGGGGGACCAATAAGGTCCCCCTTACAGCTATCCACCATGAGAGTATGTCCAAACCCACAGCCTGGGGATGTTCTTCCCTCTCCTCACTGCTGGGCAGAGCTGTTGTGCCTTTAACTGATGCCTTTTGCTCCAGAGGTGGTGGATTTCAGGGTTGGTTTTGGCACTGGATCCCCTCTTTGGGGGAAAAACATAACTAGCTATTCCAGTATTGATGTGAAGCAGAGCTTTTTTGTTTGTTTGCTTGTTTAAATGAAGAAGGAGTTAAGTGCATACTTAAGCAATTTCCTGGTGGAGAATCCAAGTTACAACTTTGTGATGACAATTAAGGGGCCATTAGCAAAAGAAAAGTCAAAATTAAAAGGTTAGCCTATCTTTTATAGCAGCCCAGAGAAGAAAATGAGTGCACCTCTTACTATTAAAATATTCCAGTACATTCCCTTGGTCATGGTTTTATTGGGAAACAGCACTTCACAGAGAGGCCTCAATGTGTGTTCCTGTAAAATCTCTTGTGTGTTTGATGTTGGCACTTCTCTGAAGATGTATTCTTCCAACACAAGCCTGAGTCAGTAACAGCTCAGAGGAAAGGCTGGGCTCCAGGAACAAACAGACCTTTCGTCTCCTCTCTTTGAGGGCTTTGGATTGCAAAAAGAAGCATAACCTGGCTGTTCAGTGTGTTTCTGTTCTGTGTTCAAAAGTCTGATGTGGAGGAGACCAGGAGCTGTAATCGGTATTGAGTTAATTCCTGCCTTCATCCTCACTGCCTTGCAAACTTCAAAGCAGCAAAACTCCTCTCTTTACACCTACAAGCATCATTTCCAGAGCTAAACAGGGTAATTTTCACAAGCAAATTCAAGAGGTGAGCTGGTCTTGTCTGAGATGGACATGCTGCTTAATGGGACAACAGCACCTCTTCTTTTCTTCCCAGAAGGGGAGCAAAGCAGCAGAAATAAAAAGACTTTCTTTTGCTGTTGTTTTAGGGGAAAATGCCACCTTGGTGCTTTTTTTTTTATGCTTTGAATTGTGTTGAATGATGGAAAAATATTGTGTTGAATGCTGGCAGTTTACCATCTAGAGCTTTGTATTACATTTTTCATAAGCTATTAGAAGCATAAAGCAGGAATCAAAGACTTGGCAAAGGAACAGGTCAGCTTTGCAACTCCCCCATTCTCAGGCATTTGAAATACGCAGATTTGTGGACATTAATCTTAACATTATTAATGTAGTGGGAAAACAGAGAGCAAATTTATGGTATTTGCAGTCCTCACTGTTGGTTTTTGTCATATTCTCTTTGGGACAGTAATTTCTCTCATTTGTTATTTCAAAAGCTGCTGCCTTGGTCTTGAATATTGGTGTGTGCTTTTTGTTGTGTTTTTTTTTTTTCTTCATTGACTGTAACAGCAGAATTATTGAGAAGGGAAGTTATTCAAAGCAGAGAAGAATGAATGCCAGGGGACCAGGCAGGACAATAACTAACGTGATGATTTAGGCAGGTGGCTTTACCACTGAGATACCACTGCTAAGAAATGTCAGCAACGACCTTGGGGTTTGAGTGGCTCAGCTTCTGAAAACACCTGTAGCTTGTGGCTTGGCTTTTTATTTATCAGTTCCACAAAGCAGGCTGTGGTTTTTCAGTGCAGAAATGTGACTGTCATGCTCCCTTTCCATGGTGACAATGTTTGATTCTCCTTGTGGCTGAGCTGTCTGTCGGTGGCACATCGGTGAAATGAGCGCATCGAGCAGGTTTGCAAGTGTGGCCTCAGGTGTCCACGGACTCTTCACAATAATCCTGGGAGCAGGATGTTGTGTACAAACACAGGAACACTTGTGAAGTTTCATTTTCACTGCAGAGATTCTCTGCATTAGTTTCCTGTGCAGGTTGTCAGGTGCCTGTGCAGCTCTTCAACGTGCTCAGGAAAACACCTCAACCCAGTGCAGGATGTTTTGGTGTGAGGGCAGTACTTTTCACTTAATTGATTGTTACTGATGCTTGCTCTCCTCAGACAGGATGCAGGGAGTGTGGTGGTGTTCCCTGATCCAGGCACACAGGCCAACATTGCCTGTCCTTTCCCTGCACCCCACCACGTCTCGCCAGTTGTCTGGGAGAGACAAGACTGATGACCTCTGCAGAAACTGAGGACTTAATTGTTAATTGCTATGAACTCCAGGTCTGATTAAAATCAGCCTTTATTACATTAAATAAGCTCCATCTGTTAATAGTGTGTGTGCCCTTCCACTGGAGACAGAGAAAGCAATTCAGAGGAGCATCTTTCAGATTATATTCTTGTTTCAGTTAAGGTGCAGAATAGAGAAGTGGCTCAGTCCTTAAAGCCTAAGCCAGACCACCCCAAGTTTTCTGTCTCTAATGAATCAAACCCAGCTCCAGCAGCTGTGTGAAATGGGAATAAAAATACAGATTCAATGGAGTGAATCCCAATGGTTTGGGCCTCACTCTTCGGTGCTGACAATAAATGAGAGCCAGGAACTGGCCTGGAATTTCACCTGTGAGTGAAATGGACTTACAGCTCCATTCTCATTCTTCATTTAAAGATTTAAATGTGTTGGGATGACATTTCTCTTGGGGTTTTCAGGTACCCCTGTGGGAACATTTGTGTGAAGACAGATGTAATCTGGCTGGATGCTTTACTTCCCTGGATTTGTTCTGCTTTTTCATGCCCCTCATATCCCAAAGTCAGTGAAGTATAGAGGACCTGACATTTGTGTTTGCACGTATGCACCTCCCCTCCCACTTGATGAAGCTTTAACTCACCCTTTGATATGCAATCAAACTGATGCAGAACTGAGGTCTAAGTATGGAGAAACCTTTAGTAAAATAAACCCTAAGAAGTGAAGCTTGGCAGAATTACGACAGAGCTGATAAGATAATGATGCCTGTGCTCCAAAGCTCCCTTCCTATTCTTAAACAGTCTCTTGGGGTATTTGGGTTTTGGGTCTGAAAGGGTTGTTTGACATAATTTATAAATCAGCCCAGATGACTTACTGATATGAGTGACCCCTGGGCAGCTTTCTGATAGACCTGATATGCTAAACAACCTTTGGATGGATAAAAGAGCTCTGGAGAATTAGAGGCATCTCTGGGTGCGTGTCACCTATGTTCTGTCATTACCTTTTTGCAGTAGTGGGGAAGCAACATGGAAACTGTAATGCCTGGGTGAGGAAGGCAATGCAGTATCCACAAAAGCACCATATGGTACTTGGGGCAGTCCATGGTCACGAGAGATGCTGTGGCCTTTGGTGGAGCTGTGTGGAGGAAGAAGACAAAAATCCCAACCAATGTACAAACACCTCTTTCAGTTGCTGTCTTGGTTACTAGGGCTTAGTGGATTCAGAGCTTCAGTTGTGTGTGTGAAATGTCATGCCAGAGATGTCCTCTTCTATTTTAAATTTTCCTCAGCCTCGCTGAGGTTTTGCTAAAAGAGATAATTCATCAGTTGCGTGGAGCAACCTGGTCTAGTGGAAGGTGTCCTTTTCCATGGCAGGGGGTTGGATTGAGATGAGCTGGAAGGTCCCTTGCAACCAAAACCAGTCTGTAAAAAGTCTGTAAAAAAACCAGAAGCACTGAGGTTTGGGGAGAACATGGGCAACTACTCCTAGTTTTCTGCTTGACCAGCAGTTGGCTTTGGATAGATGGGCAAACTATATTTCTGAGGAGTTTGGGAAAAGTAGTTTATCCCACAGAGGCTTTTGGCTGTTTGCTTGCAATTACATTTGTTTTAGCAAAGTGAACAGAATTTGCTCTTTGGATTTTCATTTCCATGCCCAGAGTTTAGAGTTGCAGGTACCACCTGTTAACACTATGCAAACAAAATATAATTGACTCCCGCAGGAATCCCTCTGAAAGGCAGCACCTTGGGATTAAAGTTGCAGAGCCATCTATCTAAAATGATGTGGCAGATTTAATTAACGTGTCTAAAAATACACAGCCTGCAATCAAGCCTTTGCTTCTGCCCATGTCTGTTCCCTGAAGGGGAATGCACATAATTTTCAAAATCTTGGGTTCTGTCAGCCACCTGTGAGTTGAATTTATTGATGCATGAGATTATCATAAAATTAATTTGGACACTGCTGAATTATGAGGTTGAAAACAGGTTGAGGAGTAGCTTCTCACCCAGCTTAAGCAATATGCTGTCAATAATGTTCTTTCAAGCCCATATGTAGAGCATTACTAGACAGCTACAGTTACAAACTGTAAAGGCAGGGAGATTGGATGAATATAGCCCCTTGTGGCAGAGAGAGAGCTCCGTAGTGTGGTACTGGGAATGATTTGGAATGACTTGAATCTGAGTGGCAGATAACTACAGACATCAAATACATTTCACTTCTTGCCACTCAGGAGACAGATCTTTGCTACAGAGTCAGAAAATGGCACAGCACCAAACAGAGGAGCCTTCAGTCAGAAAGTCTGTCTGTCCATCACTTGGGGTTTCAGGCTTTATGCCACTTTTTAATTAAGAGAACTTCGTTTTGTTAAAGCAGTAGTGGGCAGTGATGAAGTGTAGTTTGCTACGACTGCAGTAAAGATGTTAAGGGAAAAGAACAAATAACATTTGTTATAGTGCTGATGAGGAGTTGCTCCCAATGAGCCTTCTCGTGCTGGCAAGTTTTGGCATGGCTTTGTGTCAGTTCTTCACAAAGGTCCCCCGAGCCTTTAGGGGGGCTGAAGTTAGATGCCTATGGTCTGGCTGAATTAATGGCTTCACTCACCAGCCCAGTGAATGATTTCAGGTCAGATTTTTCTCTCATATTGCTCCAGTGAGTTCAGTGAAACTCTGAGCATTGACCTATCTAACCCAACCAGCAATAATACTCCTTGGAACTGAAATAATACTCTTCATCCGGAAATTTCAGACCCTGTAGAAACATGTGCATGGGAATGGAGTGGGGAAAAAGAGTGCAAATAGTGGGCACTCACATCCTTGGTCAAATGTTAAAAATCCCTCGTGTTGCTGCACATGCAGTCCTGTGTGACAGGATGCAGCTCTGCTGGGAAGGGGCTTAAGGGAATTCAGGGTCTGAAGCTTCTAACTCAGGCTCTTGGCAGAGCCAAGGAGATATTTCCTGATAAGCTTAATTCATGTTTTAAGGTTATCTTACAGTCTAGATATTGATAAAACCCCTTTTGAGAAGCTGAAAATTGGGGATGTGCTGGATCCCAGTACCTGTGACTCTTGGAGGATGGGCTGTAGTGCACAGAACTTCTGTTTCAGCCTGGTTGTGACGGGTGCCTCACTGCCTGCTGATTATCTGCCCTCGTTAGCACAGCAGTGTCACAGGCTGTCAGTGTCCTGGTAACTCAAGTGGCCTCCCCAGGCATTTTTATAACTACACTTCAGGGAACGGAGGTGGGTGCCAAGGTGACTGTTCCAGCTTTAAAGCCCAGTAAGATAAGATGATTGAGAAAGCTTTAAATAAAAGCTAACCTGTGGCAATCCCTTGACAAATCATCCGTTTGTGAACTTTTACTTCCTCTGGCATTGCCTTAATCTCCTCCATCAGACAGGCTAAAGAAAGTCCAAGGGTAAAAGAAAACTATTCTAATTTAGACCATCACCCTTATCCACATTAGCTGCTGGGGCTGTTTGCAAAGGCCTTCTGCATGTGGTATAACATGTGTCAGAGGGCTGAAATCTGGAGTTCCTTCAAATATATAATAAAAATGAAAAACTGTAAAGTATTTCCTTCTGATAAAGGGAGGAGCAGAGAACTGTTGTGTGATGAAAAATGCAAATTCATATCTCTGCTGTTGGGCTATTTGCTATCAGCAGAGGCTTGTTCTAAACTTCTTAGAGTACATTTATGTCTGTGTTATTGTCAGCAGTTATTCTGTTCTATATCTGGGATCACAGTGGGATTTCCCAGGTATTTTAGGGTGCTTGCAAGTATGAGAACTAATCTAATGAAATCTGATGAGGAGCTGCCATCCCCATTACCAGAGCAGGGCTGTACAGTCGGTGTTGTGAGGCTTAATGACTTTGCACAATGTTAAATTGTGCATCCTCTTGGAGAGAGGGTTCTGGCTCTTTTTCAAGGTCTATAAATACTCTGGAAGTTGGCCTGATTTCTTGTGGAGGACTGTGGGCACGGTGCAGGCTGAGTTTGTGTACACGTGTGCTCTGCAGGGAGCTCCTCCCTGGTACAGAGCCTGCTCTCAGCCAGGCTCCTCTGCTACAGAGACAGTGGAAACCACCACAGAGATAAACATGCACTTTCCTCAGGCAGGATGGATTTATTTACTTTTTCACCTTTCAATTTGCCTTACAAAAATGTCAGGAGGCCATTATAGAGATCATTTGTCCCCCAGTGGGTGTCCTTCCCTTAGGTGAGCAGGAAAATGTCCAGACCTGGGTTGGATATAAGCAAGCTGAGTGTTTTGGAGAAGGACCGGGGATGTAAAGATGAAGAAAATATCCAGGATTGTGACTAACAATTCGGGTGAGCTGTGAGATATAACAGCCCTTGTCTCACTGAATCTGCCTGAGGGAGTGCACAGAGAACACATGGAGGGGGACCATGAAGCTCTGCAGGATGATGTGATAAGACAGAAGCAGCCCTTGCATGTGGGATTTACCTACCACAGTTCTGAGAGAGACAAATTATTACTGCAGCCTCCATGAAATGCACTTTATTAATTTATTTTACTGCTTTTTCCCCACAACCAGGGGACTGAGAGCAAGCACACAGCTGCTGGCCAGGTACCCTGGGCTGGGCAGCCATCCATGGCTGTGGGTCTGTCCGCAGCAGTAGGAGGCACTGGGAAGCACATCAGGGCAACCACCAGCTCCTGCAAATAAGTTCTCAAAATTGTTTTTATAGCAGACACTAAATAAGTCTTTTGGACTCCAAAGTAAATGCTGCTTCTGGAACTTCTCAGTGGATTTTTATTTGAGCTGGCTGAGGCTGGAGGAAACAGCCCCTCTGACGTCAGAGGTTTTATATCAGGTTGTTTCCATTTTTATTCTGTGCTCCTCTGGGCATTTAAGGCATTTCCGCCACGTAGCAGATCTGCCTGGAACTGCTTCATTCCTTTCTGCTCTGATTTACAGCAGATAAAAGTTCTTGCCTGTTGCCAATTACTAGAACGTGTTTCAATCTAATTTCAGGTATCATTTGGGGTTTATATCAGTGGACATTTACCTCTTTGGAGCAAGAACTTTGGGCAGAGCAGGTTTCCCATAAATAAGAGAGCAAAGATGCTGAGCCTGCCCTGCTGCTGCAGATCCATGATCACGCTCCCCATCCCTGTGCGTTGTAAAACACGTGGTGTTGCATCTGTGGGCTCCTGGCCAGGTGTTTGAGTCTGTTTAGCTGTGGCCAGACTTGTTGCATGTGTTCCTCATTCATCACAAGCCGTGCTTGGCCTTGGCAAGGGCTGCCTTGGCCATGGGTGGCAGCTCTGCCAGGTGAGCCATTAGCGGCTGGTCCCGGCTGGAAGTTTTCTCCCTGCAGGTCCTGAACGTGATTCAGCCACACCAAACAGCAAACCACATGTGTGTGGCATTGGAAACAGTCTGACACACAAATCAGAAATGTCACCTCATTTAGCCAACCACTCTTGGCTGAGAAAGAGTGGACTTGTTCTCGGACCTGCAAGACACCAGATGGCTAATGTGGTCATCAGCCATTGCACTGTAATCCCACATCCAAACTTGGCTTTCCACAGGAGCAGGAGTGAAATGTAGAGTGTTAAATACAAAGCAAAGCAGAACCGCTTCAGTATAACCTGCAGTGATGGGAATTCAGTGCTGCTTTTAAGCAGCAGGGTTCTTAACTCCAGGCATTTTCTATTTGGTTTTATTTCCCAAACCCTACATTATCTTGTGTTGTGGTTTAATACAGGACATCTTGTTAGGAGAGACATTACTTCCCTTTGGTAATTTCTCTTCTCTTCCTCAACTCTCCCACATTTTTTAAGCTCACAGGGGGGAGATTAAAATTTATACTTGTTGGGGGTCTGTCTTTATTTCCTGCCTTTCCTAATTCTTCAGCTCACCATGTTCAAATAGCACTAATTAAATCTGTTCTCACTTAAAATGCAGCCTTGCCTACAGTGGGCAAAATTGCACCTGGACTCTTGTGAACCAGTCCAACCTTGGCAGTATTTTAGCAGAAATCAGTGGCACTCTGCTGGGGTAAGGTTGGTGTCGATAGCTCAGAATCAGGCCTCTGATAACTGAGGTGTGTGTAGTCAGTGGTGCTGTCTGTCAGGGTTTGTTGGCTCATTTGGGAGGTTATGTGAGCTCAAGTACATCACTCGTCTGGCCCAGCTCAGGCTCAACACCAGATCAGCCAGCCAGGACAGGGAATTGCAGGGAGCCAGTCAGATCCTCTCCACTGTTCTGCTGGTTTGGAGAGGATTTATTAGCCTGGGAGTAGTGTCCAGCCCACATGTGAAAGTCTGTGGAAGCGATTGAGGGAATACACAGTCAGAGCTGGCAGCCAGGGTCCCTGTACTGCTGCTTTTTGCTGTCAGGTTTGTCCCAACCTTTCAGCACCCACATAATGAGAAATTGCAGGTTGGTTCCTGTGCAAGCCTTTGGCTGGTGTGTACAGGACAGTGGGGTCACTTCTTGGGTCAGTCTCTAGTGTGGATGTCTGCTTGGAAGGAGGTACTATCCCAGCCACTTGAATTCAACACGTGCTTCCAGCTGGCTGGGGCACTTTTTCTCATGATCTGCCCTGGACCCCTGTGCTTCTTTGCACAGCTGTCTTTTACAAGTGGCTGGATTTAATGGCATTGGTTTTTATTTTTCTCCTGGCAGAGGTTTTGGTACAAGTCATTGCATTCCTTTCCAAAGACAGTCCCAAGACACTGCAAAGTTCACATGGGGCTTTGCTGTTGCAATTGACCTGTGAAAGAGCAGCAATCTCAAATGTTGAGATAGATATGTAGGTAGTTAATAGCTTTGAGAATTCTTTGGAATAAAAGATACACATCCTATGTAAATGTAAGAGAATTAATTATTTTTATTGCTAGGACTGTGCTATTCTTTTCTCTTGGGATAGAATAGGAGACTTGCTTAGACCAAAAAAAACTGCTACTGCCTCTGTGCCTGCCTCAGATTCCTGCTGCACAGATAAATGCCATGGGAAAGCACTTGTAATACAAATGCTTGTTTATAGGCAGACATTTAATTATCATATTACAGAATTCTGGGGACCAGCTGCCACATGAGATTTTTGGCTAGGACACTGAACATAGAATTAAAATACTGCGTCACATGCCCATGTAGCTGAAAACCTCAGCATAGCATTTGCATGTTCCCAGTCTCTGTAAAGAGCTTCCTGGATGATATTTCTGTGCAGATTATTCACGAGAAGTCGGTGTGCTCTAAGCTTGATGACGTCTTTGTGACTGGATCAGAGAACAAATATTGTGATCTGTTCAGCATCAGCTCCCTGCGAGTGATTAAATTTCTTCTCCAAGGAATCTGGGTCATTTGCTAGGATTGGAGCACTGGGCATCTACAAAAGGAAAATCAAAATGGATTGTTTCCATGCTTTTGAATCCAAAGTTTTATTTATAGTCCTGAATGCTTTGGGAAAATGCATAATAGTCTCAGTACAGTATGGAAAATAATGCTACATGTAAATACCTCTATGTAAAGGAAAGCGTGGAAGCCTACTTCTAATCCATACCATTTGCAAGATTGAATAATTTTTTCAGGCAAGTAAGGATTATATTTGTGAGTGCAGGGCTGTGTTTTCTCTCCTCACCCCTCTCTGCTTTTTCCTGCACCCATCACATCTGCCTGCTGAGTCACATTCCTGTCCCCAATATTCTGTGTGCTCTGAGCACTCGTTCCCCTCCACTTCTCTTCCTGCCAGTTCGGTTTAGTCCCAGTGTCCAGGTCGAGATGTGCTTCCAGCAAGGGCTCACTAATTGTGGGGAAATTTACCAAGGGTGACTAGTGAACTTCCAAATGCACCAAATTTCAGAAGCAGTCAGAATTCTCAGTCCTCTCTCAGTGCTCACCTGTGACACTGATTACAGGAGTGAAGTTTCTAAAATAGTGGCACTGGAAAACACAGTGATGGCCACAAAGAAATCCCTTTCCTAATGGTAGAACCAAAAGGAGAAACTGCAGGTTTCCTGGTGTGTTTTAATGTGTGTTGTCAGGAAATCAGCCGCTGAGATCTTCCTACACTGAGAACAGGAGATGAACTAGCGGAAATGTTTCACTAACATATTTTTGGAACACAAAACCCCATTTATCCTGTAGAGAAAGTGTGCCTTAAATGCTATCTGAAAATTGCCAAGTGACACTGCCTTGTCAGCATGCTGTGCTATGGGATGGGTGAGAGTCCATGGCTTCAGATCTGGACATGTACATCCCTCAGGATCTGCCACCCCTTTTTACTCCTCACTTCTGTCCTGTCTCTGGGTCTGGTCTTTGCCTACGGAGCCATAAACAAACCAGAATGCTGTTCCCTTCCAGGTGATATACCCGTAGCTGTGGGACTCCCAGGAGTAGGTATGGAGGGTTATAACTTTGCAGGATTTTGGGGCTGTGGCTCATGAGCTCTCTGGGCTTGTGCATTGCTGTTCACAAGTCATGCAAGCAGAGAATGTGCTGTAACCTTCCAGCACTGACTCAGGGCTTCTCAGCAGTGTTGGCAAAATGTGGTCAAAGCCTCACAGCTTGGATGAGAGCCCCAGAGAGCTGCTCTGCTGAGAAGCTTCTGCTAAGCAGTTTCTCTTCTCTAAAAACAAGTCATACTTTCATATGCCTCTGTCTTGTTCAGTGCCAGGAAGCGGGAAGAGGAGATTGCTTTTGGCTTTGTAGATACTTTGCAGTAGTAGAGCCAGTCTCTTTTTGAATTTAGCATGTGTAAAGCAGCTTGTTAGCAGGGTCAGTGGCCATCCTGGGCAATGTCATGTCCACTGAGAGCTGGATCAGTATCTAGGCTGCAAACGAGGCTTTATCAAGCTGCCCACCTGGTGCTGCAACCTCTGAGCTCTCCTGAGCACATCCAAGTGCAAGTACTGGAAGTGAAAAAGGGAACAGAGGAAGGAGGTTTCTAAAGCATATGGGAGTGGTTGTGTAATCTGTTTATTGTAGTTTTTGTAATTCCCTCCCCCCTTTAACCTGAGGTCATGAAATGTTTCTATTCCAGCAGTGTTGTAGTATGAAGAAATACAAAACCTCATAGTCCTGTTGCAATGTAATCTGTTGGTGGAAACCATGTGAATGTTTTGAAAGACCAGGAGTTTCTTCACAGATCCTACTGATTAGTGTGTCTGAACTGTAACTCAGAGCACTGAGCATCTGTCCTGCATTGCCACACTGGATATGATGAAAAATAACCCATTGTCCACCAGGAACACAATTCATTCTTTGACACATGAGGCAAGTGTCTTGGGATTTTGAAAATATTTTAGAGGTGGGGGAGAGGGAAGGAAGATAAATAAAGCTAGAAAATACCCCATGTACAGGGGTGGTGACAGGTTTCCAGCTTGAAAAAAGTAGTCCAGGGACAGTCACCTTGAAGTTGCAATAACACATACATTGGCATAGTAGAAAACCCTGCACTGGAAGCAGAAACCTGATTTCCCCTGTGCTGCCCAGGGAAGTCTGAAGCCTCTGTGAGTGTCTTACATGGATGAGTTGAAGAGAATGGACAAGGGATGTGATTTCACAGGCTGCATCAGGAGGATGATATGGAGTCTGTGAAGGAGTGTTGCAATTGCCATTCCTGCTGGGAGCAGGAGCCCCAGAAAAAGTTGAGCATACCTGGGGCAGCTGGTGGGATTTGACTCACAGGTTCCCCAGGGACAGTTTCTTCTGTGTCTTCGACCTGCTTTCTTTGAGAAAAGAAAGAGCCAGTGCTTACTCGTGTTAGTGTTTCTGGGGTGCTGTCTGAGCTTGGATGGCTCTATCTCCAGTGAGCCTGGAAAGGAGGGGATTCCCCCTGTGCTGCTGTAGATGTCCTACATGTCCTAGCTCTTTGCAGGAGTGAAAACACTGAATTTCCCAGAAGTCAGGCTTTTACTTACAGTGACTGAGACAGATGTTTGAGATACTGCCCAGGAAATCTTTTCTGTGAAGTGGCCTAAACCTCACACATGGGCCTTGTGAGAAGGCCATGCTTTTTTTCCAAGAATGAGCCCTTGTTCCCCTTTTGCTCTGAGCACCCACAGTGCTGAGTCACTGCTGTAGGCACCGTATGAGCTTGTGTGAAATCCATGAAGTCCCCAATGTGACCATTGGGGCTGGCAGCTGATGTGTCCCAGGCCAGCCCACCCATGGATACTGGGATCCAGCCACACTCACAGCCTGTATGAATGAACCAGCATCCTTGACATGTGAAGTTGATGTAAATGCTTGTGGGTTTCTACATCTTTGAGTCTCATTGTGGGTTTTGGTGGGTTTTTTTCCCCTCTATATTTTTTTTCCCCACAAAGTCTCAAGTTACTGCAGCCTCACAAATGAAATCGTTAAGAAACGTTATGTGAGACTGGAACCAAGTGACACAGGACCAGGGGTTCAAATTCTTCTTCCAGGAGAACTTAATGAAATTTCTCAAAATCAGAGGCTCATTTTTATTTTAACATCTTATTTAACATAAAAAGTGTTGTGGTTTGTTTGTTTGTAGACAAAATAATTAAAGTTGCTAAGAAGAATTTAAGACATAATTAAGGATTTCTTTAGGATTATATTTGATAAATCTTATACTATTTTAAAAAATGTTCTACAAAAACTTATTCTGTTAAATTGTATTTTTCCAAACAACTTTTGAACCAAACAGTATTATTTTGAAATTTCACACCTTTTCAAAAATGTCATCTGAGCATTTTCAACCAGTTAGAAAAGGCTTTGCATTGAACCCTGTCAAATCTGGGAGCCTTGAAGTTCCTTACAGTGCTCTGTCAGGTCCTTGTGATTTCAGCTGACTGAAATTAATAATGGCAATATTTGGTTTGAAAGACTTAGGGTACTTTTCTTGTTTTCCAACGGTGTGTTTGGCACTTTGGGGGGTTGATCCTGCTGGGGTCAGACTCTGAGCTCTGTGGGACCAAAAGGGACTGGATCGCTTTGCTCTGCACAGTCGTGAAATTTCAGCCTGTGATATGTTTGTCTTCACAGCTGGCCCATGTGACTCTCAAAGCATTAACACAGCAGAGAGTTAAATGATATTTAAACTACCTTAGGGTTCAGATGACTGCAGAACTGAAACCTCTGTGAGCTCACATTTGCTTTGCCACATTTGCAGCACACAGCCGGCAACCCGTGAAACAGCCCCTCGCGATGGAAACACAAACAAGGGCTGCCAGAAAATTTCTGTTCAAAGGTCACTGGTAAATGACAGACACTTAAATGTTGTTTTGTCTCTGTTCCATGAGATGGAAAATAATAGGATTGGATTTTGATCAAGAACTCTGTTTTATTCCCTCCAGTCATCAGCTTCCTGGTCTCTCCCAGACCCCAAGACAATGCATAGCTGATGGTGAAGGGAGGAAAGCTTTGATGGTTCACTTGTTTTTTGGATTATTTTGGAGTTCAGCTATTTATGTATAGTGAGCACTGTTGTCTTTGATGGCAGTCTGTATCTCCTGATGCTTTCCAACCTGAGGCTGCTGTCCCCTGGCTGGGTGCTGAGCCAGCCCCTCTGACCCCTCACCTCCCTGGATGTCCCAGTGCCATCAGCTGGGGCAGATCAACACACAACCAGTGGACATCTGGGTTTGCTGATTGTTTGATAGAAGGCCATAGCAAAGCCTTTCTGTAGGGAGGCAGTTACTGTTCGGAGCCGTAGGTGATCCTCAGACCTCTGAGATGGGGAGAGGAGTCTTCTGGACAGCAGGATTGGGAGCAGAGCCATGTTAGCTGTGGGTTGAACATGCAGGAGTGTGATCTTGAGGTGCAGAACTGAAAGGTCCAGACTGTTATGTCCTAGACTATTTAAAATTAGTATCTTCTGAACCTTTATGTAGCACAGTATGACATCCTTGCCTGCTGCAGTAGCTGAAATGAGCACTGGACGTCCCGTGTTTGGAGGTAATTAAAGGCTGCTGCTCTCAGTCCTCATCCAGCAATGTACCCTTTGCTCAATGTGCTTCAGTGGATGGAGACTTCACCCTGTGTTTTAGCATCATTTGGTCATTTCACTCCTAATAGTCCTTCCACTTCCATTATATCCCCTAAGTAATTCCTGCTTGGAGGACACTGCAGTAAGTGACTTTTTCCTAATCTGATTTCTGATTCTTAGTGGCCTGGATAGACCAGCATTAGTTTGCTATTTCAATCTGATCCATCAGAGTCCTCTGCTGCACAGGGCTGCACTTTTATGTCACTTAGGTGGCAAAACCACAGCTTGATGCAGCTGGTCTCCAAAGCAAAGGCAAGCGGGTCATGTGTGTGCAGAGCAGAGAGGCTTTTCAGCCTCCCATTGTGCCACACCCAGTGCAGGGGCTGAGCAAAAGGGTGTGGTGTTGGCCAGAGCTGCTGGGGAAAAAAGGAGCCTCTTTGGGCTGTGAACAGGGTGTGTAGTGCAATGCAATGGTAACTGTAGGCATTAAATTAATACTTTGCAATGTGCTGGCAGAATTCACTCAATCCCATTATCATCAGTATAGAAAACTGTCAACCAGTTCTGCAAATAATGGACTGGTTCGTGTGCAACTGGAAATAGAAATCCCCACAAAATATGTTGGGTTTTAATGTGTCTGATGGAAGTTACAGTTAAGTCAGTCAGCAGACATGGCTGGACAAGGTGACCAAGAGTGTCAAGGTGAGGATTGACACAGGTTTTGGGATGGAAGATCATTACACTCTCCTTTGTGAAGTGCTGTGTTTGTCATTGCTGTCCAAACCCTTACTGATAGATCTAGTCTGGAAAGAGAGAAAACAGAAAGAAGGGAGGTGCAGTGGTCTTTTCCTGAACTAAGGGACCTGATATGGTGGAAGAAGCTGCATCTGCCTTTCCATTGGAAAATCCTTTCTGGGAATTGGGCGAGGTTGGTAATGCTTTGGGGATATGCCAGACTTGTGGGCTCCCAAGCCTGTTGCAGTTGGACAGTCATGACCACCCACCTTTGCTTCAGAGCACCTGGCTCAGGCAAAGCACAGCAGGGCAAATCATAGCCCTAACAGTGTAAGGTGAGGGTCAGGGTGGGAAGAGCTTTGGGACCAGTGATTACTGGATTCTGGAAAAGATCTGCTTGAGTCTTACGGAGTTTGGCTGTGTTCCAAATTCCCTTTGGGGCTTCCCTTTCTCATGGCACCCTGTCAGCCTGTGTTCATTGCTCAAACCCAATGAGATTTCTTTATTTGGCATTTCCAGGCTGCATGTCCAAACTGAATCTGAAATTCCACTGTCCTCCCCTGCTCTGTCCACCAGCCCCAACCTGCAGAAAAGCACGTGATCCTCCTCACATCTGTCAGATTGTGGTTAACAGGGCAGGAGGATGCAGAAAACAGCCCATTTCTTCCGCCGTTCAACACGTGACAGAGGTGACGTTTTGGTTTGTTTGTCAGCAAGCAACAGGGACATGGTTGAGCTGGTTTTTCAAGGGCTGCAATTTCAAAGGCCTCTTGCTGCTTTGCAAAGTCTTTTGCAAAATCCAAAGAGCTTTGAAAACTCCTGGATAGGATTGCACAGATCTTGGAGCAGCATGTGCCAAAGTCAGTCATTCTGCTGCCTGTGCCACCTGTTTAGATAACTGAGCAGCTCCCTGCCTGCCTGCCTTGCCTGGGGCTGAAGTGAGGGCAGAGGTGTGAATGGGAACAGTGTAAAACTGGGAGAGGGTGGATTTTCCCATGAACTATTGCCTGTCTCTCTCTGTCATACACCAGCATCAAAGGTCTCTGCTGTCATATTTTGTCGTGGTTTAACCCCAGCTGGCAATGAAGTACAACACAGCCTGTCACTCATTTTCCCCTGGGGAGAAGAATCAGAAATGAAAGTAAAACTTGTGTGTTAAGAAGAGTTTATTAATTGAAATGAAATATAATATACTAATGATAATAATAGTAATTATAAGGAAAAGGAGAGAGAGAGTAATAAAACCCAAGAGAAACAAGTGGTTGCACAATACAATTGCTCACCAGGTGCTGATCAATGCCCAGCCTGTCCCTGAGCAGCTCCCAGCCAACTCCCCCTGGTTTATATACTGACCATGACATTCTCTAGTACGGAATATCCCTTTGACCAGCTCAGGTTAGGTCTCCTGGCTGTGCTTCCCCCCAGCTTCTTGCTGGCACAGCGTGGGAAATGGGAAAGTCCTTGATTTAGAGTAAACACATGTGAGTAAAAACTAAAACATCAGTGTGTTATCAGCATTATTCTCATGCTGAATTAAAAACACAGCACTGTACAGACTAAGAAGAAGAAAAATAACTCTATTCCAGTCAAAACCAGGACAGCTTTGAGGATAACTGAGCTTAGCACGAGGTTGAAACTACCTATGTGAGAAATACCCCTATGAAATACATCCTGTTGCTCTGGTGGGATCTTGACTTTGATCTGGGTCTGCTAAGGGACAGTTGCCTTTCCAGCAGAGTCAGGAACAAGTTGATTTAAGTCACAAGCTTTTTGAGTACATTCTTCACTGTCGTTTTTTCTACATTGGTGGCCTCTAGTGCTCCTCAGATGTGCCTGATGTAGGCACAGGGAGAAATGGTTCCTTCACTGCACAGAAACTAATGCAGCTCCTGGCCTGTTCTCTGTGCTAGAGAACAAGGCAGGGATTTAGGAGTCCACCCTGCATCCCCCAGGAAAATTGCTCTGATATGTACAGAGTGTAGGCTGAGTCTAGGATTGATGGATATGTATTATGGGGATTACTGTAGTGCTTATCGAGTCTGTGGAGATTTTGGTATAAAGGCTTACATTTTTTATTCTTATAAAGGGATTGAGCTTGGGTGTTTGAAGCTAAAAGCAGAAGTTTCTGGTATCTGAAAAAAACAACTATGAGGTAGTTAAAAGTGGTAGCAGGTTTGTGTGCTCAGTGAATTCAGTACAAAAAGCAGTAGTAAAGACTGGTTGGTAAGCAGGCTGGTAAGCAGGTTGGAGAGTTTTCCAGGACAGACTTATTAGATAAGTGTGGAGAGATTGGTAACTACAGCCTTGACTCTGCCTTTTGGGACATGTTTTCACATGCTGGTTGTAGGGACAAAAGTGAGTGACCCTCTGTCCTTTCCAGATTGTGTTGAATGCAGCCCCAGTGACACCAGGTCTGGTTCTGGGCCCATGAGGCTGAATTCCAGACAGATATTAAAAATCCTTGTCCCCTTTTGTGTCTGTTCCTGACTTCAAGAACGTTAGGATGGAGAAAAAATGTGCATGAATTTAGGGGTGCTCACTAGGTCTGGAACAAAGGTAGAAGCAGGATGCATTCTCCTATCATATCCCACCTTTCCTTCCCAAAACTCCTGTATTTGTTGCCTCCAGTCAGAGGTAATTAGAAGAATATACAGTATCCTACAAAGCAACACGGTCTTAGGTCTGTTCTCCATTTCCAAACCTTTGCCTCTGTTGTTCTACTTATGGGTGGATCACAAAAATAATTACCTAAATGAACCAGGCACCAAAACACCACAAGCGATCGTGTACTCCAAAGAATAACAATGATTAGGTCACCCTCCTTGCTTATCTCAGGTTCCCACCCTTAAAATAAGGGCATCAATAGTTTTGTTTTTAAAAGAGCAGGATTAACTTGTTCATGTCTGAAGTATTAATTGTTGTTATTATTATTACTCATGTGGATGACAAGGAAGCACCTAATGAATTCTGGTTGTGTTACAATAGGCCGTGGCTGCGTTTGGCATGACTAAGGCTGGATAAATTTACTAGGCTGCCTGTTTATGCTCATGCAAACTGCACCACGTACTTGTGGTCCCTCAGTGGCAGATCACCGTGGCCAGGAGGTGCTGATCACTTTGTGTTACACCTCCATCCTTTCAAAAGGCAGCAGACTTGCTCATTCAATAGAGTATCCCATCTGTGCCTTTCCAAATAGGAGCTGCCCAGTGCATTTCCTTACTGCCCAGCAGTGGCAGGGTCTGTTTGGAGCCATTCCTTCCTTTCTGCTTTAAAAGTCGAAGAAAGAAAAGCAGCTCAGATTTCTAGCTGTCAGTTTAGGATGCTTTTAGTGGAGCAGGTCCTTTCAGCTGTTACAGAATTGATGCAGAAAAACAAATTACCTCCAAGTGTATCTTTGCTCAAGACTCTTACAAATCACAGAATCACAGATATTCTGAGTTGGAAGGGACCCACAAGGATCTTCAAGTCCAACTCTGAAGTGAATGGCCCATAGTGGGATCAAACCCACAGCCTTGTCATTATTAGCACAAGGCTCTAACCAACTGAGCTTATCTCGGGGTCGAAAATTAACTGTCTGAAGATAGCTTTGGACATACAGAATCACAGAATATTCTGAGTTGGAAGGGACCCAGAAGGATCTTCAAGTCCGGCTCTTAAGTGAATGGCTCATATGGGGATCAATCCCCTGACCTTGGCATTATTAGCACTGTGCTTTAACCAACTGAGCTAAGACCAAATCCTGTTCACCCTTTTCCCTTCATAGAGAGTGTTTCTAATTATATTCCTAAATAATGTGCTGGAAGTGACCGGGGGTGTGTGGGGTGATAGAACGGGACGTTACACGTGTATATTCAGGTAGGTAGGAGTGGGTGTTGTCTTTGCTGTAGGCTGTCAGACAGATGTGACACTGTTTACCCCCTTCAGAGCCTTCATATGGAGAAGGAAAAGCATTCCAAGTGAGCTGTCCTGCCTGGGATCTCTGCCCAATCTTCTGCAGAGCCACACAAGCCACACACCCCTTTCTGGTCAGGACCACCTCTTCCCGGTTGCTGCTGGCCCGTGTCCCACACCTCCTCCCTGCATTCCCACAGGTGTTTTCGGTGCTCACATCTCCCTCCTCCCAGTGAATTTTCAGCCAAAGGCCACCTCTGGAAGCTGGCTGTGTGGTGTGTTGCATCAGTCCAGGCACAGCTCATGACTCAGCAGTTGTCTAAGTTTCGTACCTGTCAGGGACATGCCAGAAACCACAAAAGTTCCTAAGCCAGCAACAGCAAAAGGGCCTGGGAGTTTCCATTCAGCTGAAGACAACAATGTCTGCAGTAGATTTTCTTGTAAATTGGTTTCATTTCATTGCCAAGAGATGAGAGCAGGAAAAGGATGCCAAGGGATGAGGGCAGGAAAACCAGCATCTGGATTTCTTTCTCGAAAAGCCCGAAATTGTCAGGAAAGCAAGTGACACATTACTGTGCACTGCAGTCTGCTGAAAAAATCCTCCTGGCAGCAAGGCTGTGAAACCATTAAGTATTTCAGGAAAATCTCAGGCTGTGAGATCAATTAAAAGAAAACACTGCTGAGGTGCGCGAGAGCAAAATGCAAACATCTCTGCAGGTGTCAGCCTGAAAATATCATTATTCAAGCAAGTGCTGGCACCAGAACAGTTGCCGTGGTGTGTGAGCTGTGTCCTGGTGCCAGACCCTGGGCAGGGGGGCTGCCCTGCTGCTGATGAAATGGTGGATCACCCAAGAAGGGGCATCTCCTGGCATCCTGTTATGCCTCCTGCAGCTCTGCCTACCAGAGAGCCAGGAACGTGTGCCAGCCATGGCAAGATTGCTTCTCACTCAGCGTAGCAGGGGCTGGGACACAGCCTGGCTGGTTTCATCCAGCCATTGGCTCACAGGAGTTGTGTTGGCAAGGAGAGCTGTGACAGCAAGAGCACAGGAAGCCTTGTTCCTGCCTTCCCCTGCTTCTCTGGCACCCCCTGCCCTGTGCAGGGGTTTTAAGGTCAGTGTAGTTTAGGTGCAAGGGGGAAGGGAAGGCTTGAACAGTTGAAGTCTGGCAATTGAATAGCCTGTCTTTGCTCAGGATTGGAGTAGTGATGCAGCCAAGATAACAGTGATTGGCGTACCCTTGTCTGGGAAGAAGGGAGTAGTTAGGGTGCAGTTGAAGGAGTGGGAGGAATTGCTGCCTGCTTGGGCCTGTGGGTGACGACTTATGCTTGGGAAAAGTGGCACCACTGTAAGGGGATGGAGAGTGTGGGTGGGGGAGAGAAATAGGGGATGGTAAACAACCAAGCCTGGTCCATCCTGGATTGCCATCCTGCATCAAATTAAAATGCGCCAAGGCTGATGTTGTTGAACTTCATGTCAGGCCTTTCTCTCTCCTGCTTTTCTGTTCTCAATGCAAAATTTTCAGGCAGCATGTGTTTAACAGTGAGTGTTGCAGGAAGAGACGGGGATCTCCTTGAACTATGAGCTGTAGCAGGCACAGGAATCCTCTCTAAATAGCCTTGAAGTCATTTTCCTAACGTGCTTTGATCCTAAGTGTGTGCCAGATCCCCATAAGGGCTGCTTGGCTGGGATCAAACAGGCAGTTTAATGACAGGAGATGCAAATAATTGCCATGGTTGCTAGCTGAAGATGATGAGCAGAAGTGGGAGGCAGAGTTCTCATGGAGCTGCTCTGCTTTGGACTGAAATTACGTGGAGAGTTGGAAGGGGACCGGGAGGGATTCAGGCTGTGATGTGCCGAATCTGGGGTGACATAATGGCTCAGCTGAGCATGGGGGACAAAATGTTTGCACGTGGCTTGAGCAGGACTCCGAGCTCTGCCAGTGTGTGGTGTGGTTTGCAGAAAGCTGCATTTTATAAATAATTTTAAGCATAAATTAAGTGCAAGAGGGAAGGCTGGTGCTCTTAGCATTGCTTAGGCTTTCCTACTAACTCCCAAAGTGAAGAACCAACAGATCCCCTCCCTCTGCCTGTTCCATGTACCACTACACGTTGTGGTGTGCTTTGTTTGATAGTCAGGTGTTTCACTGCTTGGTTTGGGCTTCTGCCTGGACAAAATACATTCCTGGCACCTACTCAAGAGCTATTTATAGCAGGAGTTCCTAGAAGAAAGTGTGACAACTGCAAAAACCAAGTAATTGCCAAATCATCCTGCAGAGAGCTGCGAATAAACCCCTGCCACACACCCCCATGAAAGCCACACACCCCTGTAGCCCCAAATCCTGGTGAGAATGGGTATCAAGTGACTTCACGAAGGAAATGTCACTAAGAATCAACAAGGACAGCTTAAGATTCCTGCACAAAATGCCCATGAGCTTTTTGCCCTTCTGACAAGTCCTGTGGAAACAAACCCTGATGATGTGAAGAGTCAATTCTGTGTCTTTGAAGATGCTTCCACTACATAAATTCTTCAGACTCTGCCAGTACACAAACCATTCTTGGTTTTGCTGCACAACTTCAGAAAAGGAACCACTGAAGAAGGTAACACCTCTGTAGTGTGACCAGTGACATGGTTACATGCACTCTCAGACTGCTTGTTCCAATCAGGGAGATGTAATTTTTGCCTCAAATGTTGTTTCCCCTTTCTTAAATCCCTGTCAGCAGATGTTTCTCTTGCCTTGTCAGGAGCAGGTTGGGAGAGGTCTGTAGGCAAACCCAGGCTTTATTTTTCCCTATGCCTGGCTGGCCACTGCAACGGGCTGATCTTGACCCTTTCTGGGCTAAGGGAGTTCAGTGCATAATTGAGCATTGAACCAAAATATATGAAAAACAACAACAATAACAACAAAACCCCAAAGCAGGCATTGCCTAACTTCTATGTGGAGCAGAGTGTCCTGTCCTGTATGTCATCCTGCCTCCTTCCTGGTACTTTTTTGTAAACACCATTTACGTGTGTGTTTATACAATCCATATGCTCCCAGCAGTTCTGTGATCTCTTCACTTGTTCCACCCACCAGACTAGTTGTAACAGGCACTAAATTATGGGGGTTTTGTTGCTTGCTTAGTTTATACACCTGCAATTTCCTGGTTTATATGTCCAGAGGTTTTAGTCTTTAATTTAATATTATTCATGGATTTTATTGAGTATTAGTTAACTTTGTAAAGCACTTTAATGGGCAGTGTCTTTTTAACTATATATATATGGCAAAGCCTATAGAAACAAAGGAAAATTGACCTAATTTGTAATAGCTGGTTTACAAAGATTCCCTGAGGTGACTGAGCATCACTTTTCCTTTTTATTGTACTTCACACATTTCCCAACTGGTGTTACTTCAGTTCACATTTAACCTCTCTCTCTGAAGCAGCCTCTGCCACACAGAGTGGCTGCCCCTTCTGCCTCCAGCACTGAGCCCAAGCCCAACATCTTGTCAGTTATTTTAGGCATAGGGAAGAAGACTGACATAATCTTGTGGGTTGTTTTTTTCCTGCTGCTACTGGAAATGTGCAAAATATCAATCACATCTATCGTGGAAATGACCAAGAAGCATTTTTCTACAACTAAACAATGGCTAAATGACTCCATATTGGTCAGAGTGTCTCCTTTATGCAGCAAAAGCTGCCCCAGGCATTGAGATAATCCCTGGCCTTGTCGAGGTACCCATCACACGCTGTCTGGCACATGGGTGATGTGTGAGGTGCAGCTCTGGGTTGTATCGCTGGAATATGTTTGAGTATCAGCTACACCATATCCTGGATGCAGCATTAATTAAACAGCATGGCCCTGCTCCAGGCCCCAGTGGACGAGCATCCACATGGCAACTGTGAGCCTTGTCGGCAGAAAGAGATTAAGGAATTAATTGGCAGGGTTAATCTTCCATGTCAGGGTTGGAAATGAATTGTTAATTTGTTTGGATGAGGGTAAAGTCCTCTCCCAACGATGGCAGGTGGGATCACATGAGGAAAAGTTGCCCTTCCTGGGGACCTTTCTATTTAACACCTCCTCCAAACAGACATCTCCAATTCTTTGCCCCTGAAGTGTGAGACTCCTGTGTGGGGTCGGAGGAGCTGGTTGTGTCACTCATGTCCTTGCAGGTGACAGCACAGCTGCTCCAGGCCATGAGATGGGAGGAGGTCTGGCTGCAACTTGGGAGGGTCCCTTTGTATTCCAGCATTTCTGATCTTGCTCCCTTGTCCCAAGCAGATCTGACTGTTGCACGGCAGGTACTGGATCAGGCCAACCTGCTCCAGCATCTCGGAGTGAGGGAGAGATGGGCTGACACCAAAATGCTGCTGTTGGGGCAAGTGTTGTTACCAGCCTTGCACACAGTGAGCAAAACTTGATAGGTGTGTACGGACACTAAAGCCTCTCAGACACTTCTCTCCTCCTCCAGGACACTGTAGCAGGAGAATCTGTCAGATCAGTTAATGTTTTTCCCTTTCTGCTCCCATTTTAGACTCAGGACAGCAGAATATTTTCTTTTTTACTGTCTTCTTAATTTGTTAAGGCTAATGCATTGGTCACATCACATTAAGACATAGGAGAAAAGCACTTCAGGCTTTGAATTATTTAAATGAAATTGTAACTTTTATCACTTTTCTCTTTTGTCCATTGATTAACCTAATTAGTGCAGCAATAAGAATCACTTTCTCCTCATGCTGTGATCTGATGTGACCAATGCAACCTGTTCTAGAGATGACATCAATTAGGACAGGCCTATACAGAAGGCCTGTGATCCTTCTGGATGTGCCACAATCTCTGTTTTAGATGTCCCTTAATCTGGTCACAGTCGCTTTTTATTTGAGACCACCAATAGTAGTAAGAAAATCTGCCATCATTTTGACAGAATCTTGTATCTTGTGCGTTTCTATAAAAATGTTTTTTGGGCTGCTCTGCATTCTTTAGCTTATTTGAGGCAACCCATTTGTAGGTGTCTATCACCAGCACTTGCTCCTATTTTGACCTTGTTTTTCATTTTCTCCTCACCCTACGGGCAGCCAGATGGCTGAATGCAAGCCAAAAATGAGAAGGATTTCCTCTTTTCTTTTAGAGGGATGGGTGTTTGGAGATTTATCAGTAATACAGTTGTAGTTAATCAGATAGAATCTGTCCTGTGTAAGTAAGAAGGCCCATAGCATGTTGCTGGCACAAGGAGCTACTCTACTCTAGCCCCACTTGAGTTACCACTGTGCATTCCACATAAACCCATCCTTTATGTGTTTTTGACTTAAAATTATTGATCATTTGCCCTAAAATGTCAATAATGCAGTGATGTTGTACTAGAGCTTTTTCTGTACTGTCATTTCCTCTTAGTTTAGAAATTATGACCACTACACAATTTGGAATGAGACTGTCACCCTATCTATGCTATATTTACAGTTTTAATATTAAAAGTGGACTGGGTTCATCATAGACCTAATTAGTTCTTTGGAGAATCTACTTTATGCAGCAGTCTGCACTGTCCATATTGATGTAGCATTACATAATCAGCTTTAGGAAATGCAGCAGTCTGAAGGCTGGGTTCTGTATCCCTGTGCTCAGTCACTGCCCTGAGGAGGGCACTGAAAATCAGCAGATTTTGACTAGAAAATAGGCATTTCTGCTGCATATTTTTTTTTGGGTCATAGAATAATTGGTTATCTTCAAATCAACACTGTTTGCAAACTGTGCTCTCCAAACATGTTTTTATTGATATATATAGTAAAGATTTTACAAAATTAGTTAGATGTTCCCTTTTGCTGTCCAAATTGGGCTGTGAAGTCATGGAACATGCTATTTTGATAATTTGGAACATGCCCCAGGAATTGATTAAATGATCTCTCTTACTCTGTACATAAACTGCACATTTCCATGCAAGCATCAGAAAGGTCAGACTGGAAACACAAGATTACAGGATCTGCTCTATCCCTGCATGGCTTTTCATTACCTGCTTAAACACTAAACTTATTTTAATGGACAATTACAGTTTGTCAACAGAAATACTCTCCTATAAAACCAAACAGTGGGTGAAGTAGAATTGCTATTGTGAACTTAGTGATATTTAAGTATCCTCTAGAAAGAGAGGCTTTTAGAAATCTAAGACCAGAATTTGAGGTTTTGCATTTTCCATTTGAATGAGTCATGATCCCTCTCCAAGTTCCTGTGCTTGAACATGCCATGAGGGTACAAGGAAGAAATTCCTCCCTGTGAGGGTGGGGAGGCCCTGGCACAGGGTGCCCAAGAAGCTGTGGATCCCTGGAAGTGTTCAAGGCCAGGGTGGATGAGGCTTGGAGCAACCTGGGATAGTGGAAGGTGTCCCTGCCCATGGCAGGGGAATGGAATGAGATGACCTTTAAGGTTCCTCCCACTCCAAACCATTCTGCAGTTTTTTGATCCTGAGCAGCATCTTCACCTTGATTTTACAAGAAGTTTGCAGTCTTCCCTCAGAAGTGGGAACAGGAAGAAATCAACTGTTCTGGCTGTTCCTCAAATCTTTGGGAGGCAGGACCCTGATGGAGATTTATTATCTCATTCACAGCTCAGGTGAGTGATGTGGTAGGTACAATTTGTCACCTATTTCCCCATGGTAGCATGTTCTTGGCTTAGTCCTGTCCTATGGTTATAAGCTTGTCCTGATGTATTCAGATCAACAAAGAACACAGTGAAGATAATCTTGTCTAAAGGAAACACAATAAAATATCCTTGAATAATAATATACAAGAAATCCAATTGGAGCACATATCCTCCAATCCTTATGGGTAAGAGACAACAATTAAGGCCTGTATGTTATATAATAACTATAGGGGGGAGCAGGCCCTGTTTTACCAATTTGTTCCAATTCTTGGTCATGGGTAGTTCAGGGAACTAAAACAGTGATAGATGAAGGCATAATTCCCAGATCAGAAAAGAATTAGAAATCTGTATGTGTTCCGAGGTGGTAGAGCACAGGTATTTGTTGACATTGCAGCCATTTACCTTAGACACACCAAAGCAGAGATGAACAGCACAATATAGATTTGACACTTTTATTAACAAAGAACCCATGGGGCTCATTCATTAGTACAAAATACAATCATGTTCCTGTATGTTAAACAGCTTTTTTTTTTTTATTTTGTCTCTTCTAAACTGTTTCACAGTTATCAAAACAAAGCCCCTGCATATTGAACTTATTATTGTGCAAACAGTAATTATTTTTAAGGATCAAGTTCTGCACTAAGCCAAGTGCCAGAGAGCAGAATTTAATCTTGTTTCAACCCCTCCTTTGAAGGGCTATGTGTGCTTCCTAAGAAACACATAATAGTTGACTTTTTTTTGCAGCAAACAATCTAAGGCCACAGTTTATCTGCAAAGAATAAAAAAAAAAAACCCAACTCAAAGATTTTAGAGAAAAAAAAAAAGCACATCTTTACCCTTCATACTCTTGTTTGCTTGACCATGCTCATACCAGATAGCACACATCACCTATCAGGTATTACAGTCCAAAAAAAGCACCTAATGCTCTGTAAGCTAATATTTTGAATTATTAACATGCAAGTTAATACACAGCCACATTACTTTTCAAGTAACTATAATGGTATCTGTTTAAGGAAAAGAGTCTTGTTCCCTTTCCAGGTGATGTGAATGAAAATCCTGCATTGATTGTATGGGCAGGCCCTCACTTAAAAAGGCATGAGAGCTACATCTTGAGACTGAAATACTTATTTTTAGAACATCCTTACTAAACCGTGCACTCAGATTTTGGTTAAAGCTGCATTTGCTATAGAAGACAATACTTAATGTTGCAAATGAAAAAAATAACTGCAGTTGGGAAATGTGAATCTCCATCAGTCTGTCTTTCACACTGATGCAAAAGTGGCTTGAGGTGAAGTGCTAGGAATGAGACAGTGTAAGGAAGTCATACTAAAAGAAGACTAAAAATATATATCCATGTGTGCCTGTAGAAAAATCCCTGCTTCTTAAATGAAGACAGATTTCATAAAAAACCATTTAAACTTTCTTTAAACTGCAGTTATTGATGAAATGAAGGAAACTCAATTACTATTTTTGTAGTTATCAGAAAGTACAATTTTTTACCACATGAAGCACCGGGTTTTAACCCCAAACCCTTCTGTAAGACATATGGAGTAGTTCTAGTAGTCCAAAATCCCTGTAGTTTAAAGACGGGACTGTAAACGTGCGTGTGTGATCTGTTGGTGGTGGTTTACTTATCCCAATTGATGCTTGGCAGGAAGCAAACATTCTACTTTAAAGGAAGGCAGCAGAAGGGCAAGTAAATGCTGTGCCTTCACTCTTAGCAGCAACAAACTCTCACTGTTCTAAATGACCTGAGGAAGAAAACATTAAAATATTGCACCAAAACAAAATTAAACAGCAAAAACAAACAAGGAAACACACTAACAAATATAGTATAGATAGCAAATGACCAGTGCAGCCCCTGACAATAGATCTTTAGACAAAAATGCAGGAGTAATGAAAAGCTTTGTGCCATTCCCAGAGGACTTTGTTCCCCTGATGTCTGCTTTCACTTCAGTTATAAGCTATGTCTATTCTGGGTATATTTACACTTCTCCCTACACCTCTTATCTCATTCACTAACCACAGAAACCATTTAGGGTCCCTTTTAGAACCTTGAAGTATACTGGAGCTTTAACAAGACTTTTTTTGGTCTCAAATCTGACCATAAGTAAATATCCAAAACAGAGGTAGGCTTATAAAGGCTTTTGAATAAATAAGTATTGTCCATTTTGCTAAGTATACCTGTTGTTGGCAAGAGGATTCTCCCTTGCCAAGCTTCCCCTTATCATGCTATCCATAGGCTTAAGATGCAGAAGAAGAACTCACAGTAGAAGAGGCTAGAATAATTCCCTTAAGAAATCCCTTGAAAGAAAGCATAGTGCATAAGCTCATATCAAAGTTCATTTTTCTTTTACGTACTTGTGTCTCTCAGGAAATGGTTGCCTTCATAGTATTGTGTAATAGCTATTCTGTCATCCATGATGCCTTCAGGATCATTATGAATGATGAAATAGTACCACTTGGCAGTCGTGAGAAGGGCAGGTTCTCATGAAACACAAAGTCAAGCTGGAGTTAAGACTTCACTCCATGTTTTAGTAGTGTTCCTTTCCTGGATGTGGACAGCACAAAGCTGAAGCCCCTTGAACACTGGAACCTTTTGGAAATGTTTTCTTACCCCACATTCTGTTCTACTACGCAAGTTCTACTACGGAAGTTCTCAACACCATTATGTACATTCTTCCAGAGTGTTGCAAACAAAATATAAATTCTTTTCAGAAGATCCATACATCTCCTCCTCGTACTTTGTGTAGTGTATCCACTTTTGGGGAAACGTTCAGTATTTCATTCATCCATTTTCATTTCAGTATTTTCAGGTACTTCTCAAGTATCCCAAGCTTAGCTGCTCCCACGTTATCCTCTGTGCAGACAAATCCAGCAAATTCTCTTTTATCACCAAACGTGCTCATACCTCCTCCTCCATTTTCCTGTGCCTTTCTGGTACACAAACTGAAGTTTTGAAAAAGAAAACTGTTTCCTTTTTAGCTGCACTACCAGCTTAAGCAGCACAAAGATTAAGACATTCATCACAATGATGCTCGTTACAAGTTCCTCTTCAGAGCATGAATGAAACGGGCTGAATTTCTTCTACATCAGTTGGATGTGGATCAATCTAGGGAGAGAAGAAAGGCAACAATTACTGCCTGCAATTCCTGCATTTAGGTATGTGTTTTGGTTTTTTTTTTTGCCATCTGACAATAAAAACACCACCTGCTATTTGTTTTTTTACCTCTGAATAAAGAGGTGGAGGCTGAAACCGGAACTCTTGTATATAAGCAAAGACAGGACAACACAACTGTTCCTCACAGTCAATGGGTGGTGGATAAGCAGGAACATGTCTGGAAAACTCTTCCTCAGACACTACATCAGCATAATTTGGTGGTGCTGAAACGTAAGAGATGTTACAGTCAAATTTCAAACTTCCCTCACAGCAAGACAACATCTCTAGTACAGTATCTCCAATACCATGAAACTGTATTTATAAAACATTATACAATTGTCAGATTGTTGGAAGTGCACTATATTCATAAGTACTGTAATTAAGATTATGTTTTCAGCAAGCTTAGGTGATTCAGCAGGAATATAAATGCTTTTAGGGCAACTCCAGCAATCAACCTGTGTCCAATCAAGATATATTCAATAATGATTCACTAAGTTTCTAAGTAGAATTCCCCTATCAGAAGTTAGTTACTTTAGTCAAACAGGGGTAAAGATAAACTTAAGGCAGGCTGGAGTTAGGGTAACCTTGCCCATCCTTTTGGATCTTAGATTTCTCATGAGTCTACATCCCTACAGTGCCCTTAAACTGGCACTACACCCATCTGCTGCAGACAGTGCTGTGCTGGATTATAAAGAGTTCAATATGTGTTACCTTCAGGGTGTTCAGGCATGGTCAATGCCAGCCAACTCATATCCATACTAAACTGGCTGGTAATGCTGGAGTTTCTGCTTGAAAATCCAATACATGGAATAGTGCCAATCACCAGAGGCATTTCAATCATCAATTTCTTAGCACCAGGAATGTGGATATACACCTATGTGACAACACCCAAACAAAGGAAAAGAAACATCATGAGACCCCATTGAATGCTGGTCCTAGAAGCTGCCCTACTCCCTACACTGCAAATTGTTTTAAAATTAAGAGCTTTCTCATCCCAGACGTGTTTAGCCAATACCCTGGCAGTTTTCCTTATTTTTCAGCAACTTCCTTCTTTCTGTAACTTGTCCCTAGGTGACTTTAAAAAATAAAAAACATCCTGACAAATGTAATTATGCAATTGACTTCCAGTCTTGTCTTCCCACTTCTGAGAAGAATCACTAGAGGAACCCATTCAGCTTGAACTACTTTCCCCCAAGAACCTCTGCAGGTCTCAAACTAAGCTGCTTTTTCCTCAAACATTTTTGCATTCTCCTTTTCCATTTTTCCATTATTCCTGTCTTTCCATTTCAAAATCTCTTTATGACTTCCAGTCTTTCATGTATGTGGTTTATGATATTTATCACAGAATGGTTTGGGTGGGAAGGGACCTTGAAGATCATCTAGTTCCAACCCTCCTGCCATGGGCAGGGACACCTTTCCTTAGATTTGCATTTATTGTTGTTCCCAAATTAAAAAACTAATAGCTAGGTGTGTCATTCTTCTGTTCCCCACTCGATGCAAAGTTTGTACATTTGAAAAACCAATACTTACAGCTAATGAATATTCTACTCTAATAATGCAGCAGTCAAGTATAGAGGGGGATACAGGTGGGATTTTCAGAGTTTTCCCATTCCAGGTATCTGTACTCCCAGAGGCAATGTGGTTTCCTCGGACATTGGCAACCATCTGACGGAAGGTTTTTGTCTTCCCACTGGCCAGGTAAGTTTGTGTTTGGAAAATGGCAGCTTTTGGAACAATCAAACGAGAAGAGCAGTTCTCAATTTCTGCATAGATTGGTATGGCTTCCCCTTAGAGACAGAAAAAGTCCAATGAATAATTTGTATTTACCAGCTTTCCTCTGGGAGTATCAAAGCTTGTTACACAGCACATACATCATCTGCAGTGTTATGAGGACAATACTTGTTAAGTTTCCCCAAGCTAGTTAATTTTTTTCAGAGTGGTATCCAGGCAGAATTATAGCCACCTATTACATTTTGCATATAAACAATGATTCATTTGGAAACATTAAGCATAATATGAGCGAGCTATAAAAGCTTTATTTGCAAATTATGCCCCAATTTTCCTTTTATATAGAATTAAATGAATTTCAGAATGTTTTATTTCTTCAATGTATCTAATGTTATCAAGATGACAAAGAAGTGGATAAAGCTCAGTTCTTACCAAAGTACAAAGCTACGCAAATGGCATAAAAACCTAATTACATCCCCAATTAAGTATTATATCCCAAATAAAAGCATTTTGTTGTACTTTACACTCAAATGTACAGGGCTTTTCTATAAGATTATTAACAGGACTTCCTTTCAATTTATATTCACAAAGGGAAAGGCAAGGTGACTTTTGTTAAACAAAGTTCCTGTAAATATTAATTTACTCCTACTAAACAGTTATTCTTTGAACTATAAAGTATTGACTTCACAGAGATATTAGAAAAAACCCTATTAGATATTTAATATTTACATTTTAAAGATAACTCCTCTTACCATTACAGTATCCCTTCCTCTCAATTTTGGCACTGAGAGACACTGGCCCAGAGGTGAAAAACCAACAGCCAACCATCTTCTCCTGACTTCTTAGAACAGGTGTCTATAAAATACAGAGTAAATTTCATTGTACAGTATAAAGCTCTCAATCACTTGCAATTTAGTGTTATTGCAAGCCAGCTCTAAAATCCACTTGATCTGAATCTCTGAACTGCTCTGTGCAACAGGAGTTTTGCCACCATGTGAAATGGGAGCAGGGTTTGGCAATATCAATGTTTCTGTTTCAAAATCCCAGTCTGCATCTAGACTGTATCAAACAGGTAACACAGAGACCAAGGTGTCTTTGAACTTGATTTGTCTTCAAAAAGAAGAACCTTCTAAAGGCCTTATGGAGTGCTGTGGTATTTATCCCCATGTTCCTCAGTGCAGAAGAATGCAGAATTAATTTCATCTGGAAACAACTAATAGTTAAGCAGGGAAACTATGTTTACCTTTGTATGTCTAAGAAAGGATAACTGTTTACACCCTGGGCTAAAGGGATGCAACTTCACTATTTGCAAGCCACACAAACCCCCAAAAATTCAGGCTCATGACAAAAACCATCTTAATTATTCAAGGATTATCACATTAGATGACGTTTTGTACACTTTTCATTAGAATAAACTTACAAAGGCACATGTTGAGGGTCCAAGCCAGGATCCAAGCTACTTAAAATTAATTACTGGGCAGTAGCACCCAGTCAATATAATAATGAAGACTGGTTTTAAATGCTTTTTATCATAATGAAAAAAATCTGTTGTTTTGCACCTTTTGTTGTAGGCTTGGAATCCATTGACTGGCATTATCTACTTTATGTGCCCCAAATCCTTCTCCTGTGCAATAACCTATGGTCTGCTCTGTCCTTACAGAATCTGGATAGGATGCTTTCCAATTCCTAATTGACAGTGTTGAATACAAAGACTATTCTGCTTAAAGATGCCAAAATACTCTTAAGTTTTCTCTAGAAAAGATTGAAATGTAAGCATATAAAGAGGAAAAACACCCTGCTCAAAACACATCTTAGCTACACTCACGTCATGATGTTAAAATTATCCCATAATTTTAAATAAAATAGAAATTACTCATTCATATTTAAATGAATAACCATTTAGATCCAGTTGCTATCATGAAAGTGCAAGGTATAATTTTATATTATTTTCGTAATATGGGTTGAGATAAAAGAATCCAGCTCATTAGCTTCCATCTTGCCTATTTTCTCATTACTTAATGCCTGATCTTTCTTATTACTCTACAGTATTTCCAGTGATTATAAAAAACTCAATGCTTTAATGTGGCCAAATCTGTCATAAGGAAATAACTGACAGGATCTCTGGAGCAGCTGCATGCACACACTTCATGTTGGAAAAAGACATGCAAAATGGAGGGATATGTAACATAATGGCCAGAGCACAAATGACAGGCTGGGCATGATTAATACTCTTCTCTAATTACTGTTCCTCAACCTACTATTATTGTAGAGTTTAGGACACTGCAGCCCTGTGAATGTAGTTGCTCTGGTAAGAGTAAACTACTCAATGCTTGTGCATTATTATTATTAAGCCTTATTTATGCATCTGAAGCCTGCCTAACTTTTTGGCAGGAGCATCTCTGCCAGCAGGGTTGTAATCAATGGTATTAAAAAAGCCACTCTGTTTGCTATTCACACAACCTAAGATCATCTATTTATAGAGAAAAGCTTAGGGAGCTTATATGCTTTCAGAAGTCAGAAAATGACACTCCAGCATAACATGGAAATGGTTATGGCTGGATGTGAATGCTGCTTGGAAATGGGGTTTTTTTTGCAGCTGGTTTTAAAAGGGGAGGAGGAGAAGTGGAGGAGAACCCTCTTACCAACAGAGCTGGTGAGCTGACATCGATATGGCTGATGACCTGGAGCTCTGTCTGCACACTCTGATCAGGTGCTGCAGGCCTCTCCAGAATGGCTTTCACATAGTACTGAATACTGCCATACTTCCCAGTAAAAGAGGTCACCAGAGGTCTGAAACAAACAGTCACAAAAGCATTGCCCTTCATTAACAACTCTGTTCCAAACGTGAACACTTCCTGTGTACATAAAACTTTACCAATTTACAGCTTGTATTTTTAGGGCCTTGGGGAAACTGAAGCAAACAAGGCATGTCTGGGGGGTGCTTGATTAAGACAAACATATAAAGCTGATACTAAAAAAACCACAAGTCAAATGACATTAAGTTAATGTTCCACTATAAGCAGCATCCAATCCCTTCAAGTTGGATTATTTAACTTACTCTTGAGGGAGCTGAAAGCTGAACGGAAATTCGTGTCTTCCATCTAGAAGAATTAAGTTTTCCTCACCTGCAGGATAAAAAATGAATAGTGTGTTTTAGTTATTCCAGAAATAGAACAAAGCAGATGCTTTTATAAATTATTTATGTATAAAAACACCCAAATGCAAAAAGTTTTTATTGATCCCAGTGGGTTCTGGACTGCAGCCCATCCTTTATTTATGCTGTGATGTGATTTCAATGAAAAACAAAAATCAAGGAAACATGGGAGACCTTGAGATTCAGTTCAGGACTCTGGCCAATTTCTAATTCAAAATGGCTTCTGCAGAGCATCAAGTAAGTTTCTTTTCCTTTTCAGCACAGCAGCAATTAATCTCCTTTTCCAATTAACAATAAACTGACTTTTGTGCTAAAAAAGCTGCAATTTAAGGCCAGTATAATGAAATACTATTAATACACGAGCTCCCAATATATTCATAGAGGCCCTCCTGTTACACAATACAAGGCCTAAATTTACTTTCCCTACAGATCAGCCTGAGCTGCGTTTCACCCTTACAGAACAAAATGTCGTTGTTGTGTCTTTAATTTTTCAATACTTCCATAGTGCTGCAGTGTCTGAGTGACAGAGCTCTGCAACAGCGAGATTCCTCTGCTTCCCCAAGTCACTGGAGGAGCCCGGCTGCTTCCAGGGTCTTCCACGGGAGATTCCCAGCTCCTCCTTGCAGAGCACAGCGAACACGGAGGGGGAATTCACAGCCGGGCTCAACCTCTGCGGGAAACCAACGCAGCGGAGGAAACCGAGCTGCGGATTTTCCTCCAGCCCCGCTCCGCGTTTTTCACCCACTATACAAAGAATCCGTGGGCGGCCACCGACGAGGCTGTGGCAGCTTCCCCGGGTGAAGGATGTGGCCGATGTGTCCTGCGGGGTCTCAGCACCCGCGCCCGGTGCCCATCTCTCCCCGGAGCGTCCCCCCCGCCCCCGCCGGCCCTTCCCCGCTCCCCGTCCCGCCTCACCTTCGGGCGGGTCCCGCAGGAGGCTCTGTCGGATGTCCAGGTACCGCACCTCCGCCTCCCGCCGCG
>WEIV01001408.1:188813-256654 GCA_013390005.1 Calyptomena viridis
GGTGAGGGGGCGGGGTCAGGGCGGAGGGGCGGGGCCGCGGGCGCTCATCCCTCACTCCCCTCAGCCTTCGCCCGACCCGCCTGTCGGTCTCCGTGAGGGGTCCCCGGGCTGCGCGGGATGGAGCAGCGCGGGGGGGTGTGTTATCCTTCGCTGTTCCATGACCTGCGGTCACTGCCCTTGAGCCCAGCGCTGTGGGGAAGCCGTGTGCACTCGGCGACCACGTGCTGAGAGGAGACCTTGCTTTCTGTGTCCGTCGGGTGTTGTCATGAGGGCTGAGGGAGACAGCGCGGTGTTGGGTCGGTCGCAGCCTTTCCCCACTGACGGCCGGACTGGGACTGTCAAACATAGAAGAATGGTGTGCTGCTGCTGTTCCCACCGTGGTTTGCCAGTGAGTTGCCTCGGGAATTCGGTGCTGCCTGTGTGAAGCCCTTTCCCACCCCACCGATGAGTGGGTGGTGTAGGGGTTTAGCTGTAAATGAATCGTCCTGGACATCCTGGAAGCATTGTCCACACAAATACTGAGTATTTTTGCACTTCGCAAACCAAGAAATGCCCTGGTTGAAGAACAAACAACTGCACTTTGTAACTGGGCGGCTAAATGGACGCACCCCGTTGTGTGCCGTGCAATGCGACACCTTCCCAAATGATGCAGAGGTAGCACTCGGAATATTCGTTCACAAATATAAATGCAAAGTTTGCTGCTATTTCCAGTTTTTAGAAGCATAAGCTTAGGAAACCCCTGGCATCTCTCGAGAGTGGTGAACGTGTCTGTGTTGGTGGGTGAGCCCGGCCAGATCCATCCCCAGAACAGCTCCACACTCATATCCCGCCAGCCCAGGACACGCTACAAAACAAACCCCTTTGCACCTCCTGGACACATACCACGGTTAATGCTGCTCTCAGAAGTGTCACGTTTTACGATGGCCCGAACTGTGCATCTTCCTGAAGGTGTGTGCTCTGGGTGATCGGCGGCATTTCCATGGGTAACCAAGGAGTCACTTCCCTGTCCGAGTCACCTGCCTGCTTGAGGCTTCTGACAGCTGCATCTTCCTGCATTCCTCCGACCCTCTGGGGCTCTGCAAAATGCCAGCCTGGTGCCTCCCAGCTGACTCAGTTAATTACTGAAATTAGCAAAAATTGTCTTACAGACTCAGAGCCTTGGCTTTCAAATAACTGATGGGATAACTCCAGGCTTCCTCAGAATCTCTGGCATACCTGTGTGTCCTGTGAAATGTAGCTTCATATTTAGAGTTACTTCTGTAAGGAAGCACTTGTCCTTGCCAAGAGCCAGATAGGCCTTTGGAACACCTTTTGTTGGCTGTAAGTTCATACACAGCCTCTGTATTAATCAATAATAACCTGGGAAAAAGGAATGTGGTTACAGATGGGATGAAGTCATGGGCTTTATTTCAACCTTTGGCCACGTATCCCCCAGCACGTGATGAAGAATTATGTAACTAAAGAAAACAACACCATGATGGTTGTCTGAGTAGTTAAAGAATTGTGGGGTATTCATATCCCCTTGTGCTTTTGAAATATTTTTTAATAGAAACTGCAAGTGCTGCATTGTAGTTGGGAATTGTGGTGTATAAAATCATGTTATTTTGGTATTTTTTAAATTAAATTAAATAATACATGAGTAATTTTGCATAAATCTTTATATCCAGTTTTTCACATTAGCAAGTATCAGATTAGTTTTGTAGCCAGCCAAGAGACCATGCTTGGAAGTGCAGACTGGATATTTGCTTATTTGCTGAATTTCCATAGGTACAATACGTGTGTGCAGACTGATTTTGAGAGTATGATTCTCTTCGAGAGCATGAGAAGAAAAAAAATCCCACACCTCCCTTTTTCCTACATGAATTAGATCCTGTATAAAAGTAATTAATTCTTGTAGGGTTTATGCAGCCATTCAAATATTGTCTCCTTTTTATTCTTTGCAAATGCAAATGAGGTAGGTAGGGAAATGAATAAACATGGACAATTGCTTATGGAACAAAACATCACACAGAATTAGTGAGTTAGGAGGCTTCAGTAACTCAGACAATTAGCCTGTAGAGGACACAGTTAATAGCAACATTCTGGCACAGTCAGGTGATACTTATCCCTGGTGTTTGTTTGCCCTTTAATTTTTTTTTTCAGCAGGATTCAAAGACCAGAACTTGTTGAAATTATCGTGGAGTGATTGGTTTCCTCATCTGCCCATCTTGAGGACACTTTCTGGTGCTTGAGGTATTGTAACTGACCCACCCAGTGATGTTGTAAATGGCTGGTGGAAACCACCACATGACTATTTTAGTCTGATGAGCCAGAAGGAAGGAAGGAACACTCAGACAGTTGTGGGTGTTTGTGTGTGACTGGTTATCTGAGTGCAGCAGGAGGTGTGAAAGAGCAAGAGATATATGAACATGCTTGATTATATTTTAATTTCACTTATTTTGCCACTTTATTCGGGACTGTGGAAGAAAGAGGTGCCTGAACAATTTAGTTAATACACAAATTAGCATGTAAGAGTAAAGAATAGACAAAGAAAAGTCTCATTTGAGAGTATCCACAAAGCAGTGAACAGCTCTACTAATCACAAACTCGTGTTGGAAGGGATTAGGAGACTGTCTTCCTATAACAGCTGGTAACATCCTGGTTCTGCTGATGAATTTGGAAATGACTGCTGTGGTCACTGAATTTAGATGTGACCTGTGGTGAGGTCACTGGGTTTAGATGGATCAGTGTAAGTTCCTACATGCAGTATTTATTTTTTAAATAGTTTCAGTGCACATATTGATAGCACAGGCTATCAGGGCTTGAACCTGCCAGAAGAGTTTTGGAAAGTATGGAAGAGATTCCAGGTTTCCTCAATGGGAAGGACTACACAATATGTACATAATTTTTTTTTTTTTTAATCTGGTGTGGTTTCTTATATGTGTGTGTGTAAGACCCAAAGAAAGAAGTGGTCTCAGCAACAGCTACTTCTGCTGGGAAGGTTTCTGTTTTCCAGGAATCCAAGCTGTAACTGGCAAGGAAGTGAAAAACTTGATGAGTATTTGCTGTCCTCTTCCTGCTTGAAGGAAACTGAGACAGAGCTCTTCATCATGAGTCAGGCACCATCACTAAGAGTTTGCCAAGTAAGCTTTTCTGTTCTTAATCAATGGCCTGGCAGTTTAGAGAGGAAAGAGCTATTTCTGCTGCTGGAGGAGGACTTGAGGAAGTGTTTATGAGAGCTGCTAACAGCTAATTTACAAACTGTGGAATTTAGAAATTAGCTAATTTAGAAACTGTGGTTTCTAAAAACTTCAATTAATTTACAAACTGTGGAATTCTTGTTTGAGATTGCTGTGCTATAACATTCATTCAAGTCTTTCCTAGCCAGTACCAAACACAACTGGCAAAAACCCAGTGTCTGAGCTGGAGCTGAGTTCAGTGGAAGAGCTGTGAGACAGGCTGTGCATGAGGGAAGGCCTCACAAAAGCAGTGAACAGTGTGCAACTCCATCCTGACCTTTCTGCATGGTAGGGAGGATTTGCCCATGTACCTCATCCTTTCTCTGCAAATAGTTTCAGCTCAGTGGATGCGACAGATGTCAGGAAGCAGTTGGCTAAGAGCAATATTTACCCCTGAAAGCAGATATTACAGGCTCTTATGTTCCATAAAAGCCCTTAGAATATAGGGCCTTTTTTTCCCCAGAAAATTTTTTTCTCACAAATTCTTGAGTTGTTTATGGAGGCAGGACAGGGAGGGATGGGCGACAATTCTTTCCTTTCCCTGGCCTTTTACCAGCAAATTCCTTATCAGCACTGTGCCAAAAATGCAGCCCTGGCACTCCCAAGCAGTGGAAGAAGGTGACGAATGGGTATTGGTGACACTTACTGTCATGGACAGTCTTTTATTGCTTTTATTCTATTACCAGTAATTGAAAGGTCAGCCAAATTTTTCTTAGACAATTAAGTGACATTTACAGATAGGAGATTGAGAGCAGCCAGAGATGTTTTTCCAAGTGCTGCTGCCCAGCTACTCTGATATGTCACTACGGCCAGTGTGTAAAACACTAGGAAGCATGTTTTAAGGATCATGCTGTATGTGATGCATTGAGAAAAGCAAATGCTGACATACTGGCCCAGGAATTTAAAGGTTTTATCTGGGCAGGTTTGTTCACAGAGCCCAGTCAGACAAAGCACAGTTGCCTTGAAGGCCAAAAGACCAATCTTAATTCAAGGTTGTGTCTGGAAATGGAAAATCACAAATGAGAGTAGGACAGCACCTGCAGGAAATCTGAGGCAGAGGAAGGACAGAGTAGGTTGCACGAGGTCAATGATAGAGAACCAAACCATCGAGGCTCATGCACAGAATCCTTGGTTCATATGGCTGCTTCCCACCCTATCCTTGGATTCCGAGCGGTGGCAGGGATGTGTCATCCATGCATCAAGAGGCTGGGGCAGAGGGGAAGGTTGTGCAAACAGCAAGGGATCCTTTCCACTTCCAGTGGCATCACAGTGCCAGGATCCTCCCCTCACCTCCAGCTGAACACCTCTGAGCCTGCCCACAGGACGAGGATCCCCACACCAGTTGCACACACTGGGATTCCACATCCCAGCACGTGATGGACCATCGTGTTGTTTCATGCAGTGGTAAAGAAAACACTTGAGCGACCTGTTGTTTACTTAAATATTTATATAGTGAATCAGAGTGCAGGATCTGCTACAGCTTGTTCCTGCACATAAAAATGATCTAAATCCAGCACTCAGCTGGGCAGCAGAGGACTGCTCCAGGGTGGCTTTGGATGTTTACAGCTGCTACAGGCTTTGCAAGGAGCAAAGTGAGTAGAGAAAAATAATGGATGTGGTTAGAACATCTCTTCATCTTGCTGTTCCCTGAGGACAGAAAGATTTATTGGGGCTGTGGTGCCTGCACAATTAGAGTGGCCTTCTGAAAGTGTTTCTCTGGAGGAAGAGCTTCCTACAATTGTATCATGTACCCCTCTGCATTTAGTGACTTCAAAGCAAGGTGGTCAGAAATATTCCTATAAATATCTGACATAGAGAGAGGATATACAGATTTCTGTTGTTGAATCAACTCTGAAACAGCAGCTGCATTATTCATGTGTGGATCGTGGTTTGGTGTTCCAGCTCAAGGTAATGAATAGCCAGAAAGGAAAATGGGAATTAACAGTCTCATTTGGGTTCTTAGTTATGTGCTGCTTTAGCTGGTTCCTACTATGGTCTGTAATTTGAGGGTTTTGAGGGCTTTGTGAAGTGCCATTTTTTTAATTTAAACCAAAAAAAAAATTGAACTTGGGATGAACTCAAACCTCATACCAGGAAACCTCACACTGAAGGGAAATACATGCCTGGATCTGAACTCATCTTTTGGTAGAGCATTCCTGTAAACAGGAATGTGTGCCTTGTGGTGCCACTTCAGCCTTCGCAGCTCACACCAAACAATGAGGTGGGATCACATCTCTGAGAAAACACAGGTGGCATGTCCAAAATCTGTGTAAGGTTTGTTCCAAGTGAGCTATTGCTGGACAGCATGTGGTTGAAGCTGTGTGTGCCTCTCAGCAGCACAGCAATTCTCAGATGTGGAGGTGCTCCACGTGAAGCATTTTTTTTTCACAACCTGGACTGTTGTTGCTGCCCAGGCTTAGGAAGGATTTTACCTCAGCAGCAAATGGAGATAATGGAATGCTTTATGCCCAAAGGGAATGTAGAGTAAGAGCTACAATGGATGGAAAGTGGAGTCAGCAGCCTGAGATGACACGAGTGGTGGGTAGGACAGGGAGCAGCCTGGGATAGCAGTGGAGTTTTGCTGATGGGAATGTGTGCTTTCACTTGGAGCAAGGTTATTTGGCTTTTGTTGCTATTTTAGCATCATTTGAAGTATAAGCACAGTGTGATTCTGTCCTTAAGATGTATTTGTTGTGAGTGAGGTGCTTCTGCCTAATGTCAAACGGTTGGATGTTATGAGAGAAAGGGTGGTGTTGAGGAAGCTGTACAAATATGTTGAGATACTTGACCTCCTATGTCTGGAGTAGCTAAAGTTGCTCCATGATGTGGAGCCTCTTCATTAACACCGAGGGAGGGTTTGGAGTTTCATAGTAACTGCCCAGAGTCCATCTAGTCTAAGATAACCCAGTAGCACAAGCTGCTACTACTACAAGTCTTCCTTGTGTGCTTTTTCTCAAGTTTAATCCCCAGCCAGTATTTCAGCCATCATATTGTTGTGGTGCCTGAGAGAGAGAGAGAACAAGTGAAAGCAGGGCACTGTCACTGGTGAAGGGTGTGGAGAGGGAAATTAGCCCTGGATGGCAGAAGGCGGCAGAAAAGCACATATAGCCCAAAATAATCCAGCTCCTTAGGAACTTTTCCCTAAAATTTGGTGACCAGAATAACCTTGGACCTGCAAGCAAGGCATTGAATCAACTAAGGATATTCTGGATGTTCAAGAGAGGACATGGAGCTCCTGGCTTCAGTGCTTTGGAGGGAGGTACAGCACCCTCAAGTGAGGGAAGCTGACTAACACATCTAGAGGAAAAAAAATCCTCTTACATTTACAGGTAACCAGCTGATGCTGCAAGGCATGAAATCTGATTATAATTATTGTCTTAGGGTAGAACTGCACTCTTCATGAGTGTGTCCCATTATGGAAGTGAAACTGAATCTCTTTCAAATAATTTCATAGGCCCTGGGGAGACCAGGACTTTTTAAGTCACATCCTGCTCCCTTTCATGTGCCTACAAGCAAAGACTCTCACAAAGACTGGAACAGAGCATTCTAGAAAGATATGGAATCTTATCATAAAGGTGCCAGGACATTGCAACACTGTTAGTCTTTCTAGTCACCTCTGATTTTTATTCATCTTACTTCAAGGAAATGGCGTCTTAATTCAAGGTAGTTTCTAAATAGTTTGGGTGTTTTTTTCCCCCTTTGTATGAGGTTGAATCATTCCCATTACAGAATTTTTCTAGATACCTATCAAGAGTTCTCACCTTATCAGCCCTTCCTTTGATAAGCTGAAGAAGTGGAGTCTTTTATGCCTCATATCCTGAGGCCCATTTCCCCAAAGCTGAGAGTCTGTGTTTAAACTGGTGTCTTTTTAAAAAAGTTAGTGAGTTCAACACATTTATAAATATTTCAACACTTCTTGGAGAAGTTTGCCAATAACTGGTTCAAGTTGCGATTAAAACAGAAGTGAAAAAGCTGAACTGGGCATGGCTCATTAAGCCTGTATTTCTTTCTAAAATAAAGTACGTGACTTATCCTTAGATGTAGGAAAAGGACTTTTTAATTTCAGTTATTGCATGCATCTCTTATGTTATAGCCATGCAGCTATACGTATTTGCATAAATATAAATGTATGAAAGAAAAAGAGAACACATCAAACTCACTTGCCATGGTAACCTTTCTTGTGGAAACCAATAGTGGTCAGCTGGCCGTGAAAAGCCTGGGAGATAAGAACACACTATTAATACTGTTCATTTTTAGAAGTGAGCACAATGAAGCAGCTATTTTGACAGTTTCTTCTGAAATATGAAGTATTAGGCATTGTCAGAGCCAGGATACAGGACTAGATGGACTTTTAACTGCCTGCTGTTGTGATTCTTATCTTTCTCTACAGGGCGAATTAGAATTCTTTGGATCAATGAATGTACACAGGCTTTTCTTGTATCAGAATAACATTACACATCCTCTTGTCATTATAACACACCAGAAGATTATTTTCAATGATAATGACAAGACCATGTCAATCATAGGACTTTTGTAGTAGGAATTTGCTTCTTATTACATCTTTCATGTGGCAAATTTTCCCCTTTCTTTGTCTTGAATTACCGCTCAGAAGTTGATAGCAAAAATGTTCCAAATTTTAAAAAAGAGAAAAGAAAATGTCTCACTTGTGCTGCCACCAATGCTCCAAGTTATACAGGCATTAACTTCTCCTGTGCATCCGTGATTGTAAAGATGGCAGAGGCAGAGCCTACATTTCTGTTCTGCTTTTAAATATCTGCACAGATCACAGCTTTTCCCTGATAGACACTATTGTTGGAAAACATTAGTATGCACTACCTGTATTTTTCTATGTTCAAAGGAAGCAATCACAGAGCACTTCATTTATTTTACTAAGAGCTCAGTAAATGCTGCACCATTGCCATTCTGCAAAGAATGTATTTTCATGTAGAGGCATTATCATTAACAGATTCTTTTCAAATTCCAGGAAGAGTGTGATAATTTTATTTGGCATAGTGAAGTCTGAGCACTTATAAAATTTGATTGTTTTAAGGCCTTTAATTTCCCTCCACACTTCATTTTTTTAACTTAATTAGGTTCACTGGAAATTTCTTCTGTTTATACAAGTTCTTCTAGGCCTGATGTTCAATCTTGGGCTCAGTGTGTAACTCATGGGGACACTGACTGTTGGTGTCCACAGGATCTGAAAAATGGGTTACAGAAGATGCCAACTGTAAAACAACTGCACCAGGAAGTTAATTATAGAGGGCAAAGATTTAGCTCAAATGCTGGTGGAGCAACTGACTTGAGGGGACTGAATTTAGGCAATCTGGATCCTCTTACTGTCTCTGGAAAAAAAGGAGCATTTTTAGATAGTCTGAGACACTGTCATGGATTTAGAAGTCAATCGTGCTCTAAAATTTTCAGGAAGTTAATTCACATTAACATCACAGAGCAAAAGTCTACTTGGAAGTCAATAGGATTTAGGTTCCTAAGATGGGAAGTTGCTTTAGAAATGGGACTGGTTATCACCTAAATTTAGCACATTTTCATTATCTTTGTTTTAGTCCTTCTGTGCATTTTTGCTAGAGACTATCTGGCCTTCGAATAAAGAGCCTATTTAAAATTAATGATAATTGATTAGTCTCTTCTAAGTCTTTAGTTGTCATACTTTACTGATCTGTAAAACTTCCCAAGAAAAATGGTGTCATAATTGCAACACTGTGCACCTTGACATTAAGTGTGTATTTCACTCATGGCCAATTTAAAAATCAAAATAGAAACTTTGTAATAATCTCCCTTTACAGTTTGGGTTATGAGAAGCTGAGAATTCCCTTAGGCTTGATTGATAAAACATGGCATTTATCCTGTTCCTAGGATGATGTTCAGCAAACTTTATGACGGAGGGAAACAGCTGGTAAAGTGGGTTCATGGAAAGGTGAAGGTAATATAGACATAAAAAACAAGAGGATAATGATTTTAAAAGGGATAATAGTTGTAATAACACCATTAACCTTTTGCTTCAAATTATTGAATGTGTGGTCTCTTCAGCAGGCTAATCAAAGGTTTGCATTAACCACGATGCAAGAGGAAGTGGCAATATACAACCTGAGGTGATTTTTTTCTCTTTCAATTATTCACTATCAAACCCATACTGAAAAAACAAAATGGAAAAAGAAATGAGAGAGAGAGAGAAAAACTGACCCTTTGGCTGTTGAAGACCCCTTGTGATTTTGAATTGAAGCTGATTTACTTTCAGAAGAAACAAACTTCAGCTTCTCACATGCTTTGTAAGAGGTGGATTTTGCCAAAAAGAATTTGTTATAGATATGTAGAAATTAGAGTTGGAGGTATGAAGAGGTAACCAAATGCAGACTGTTGGTGAGAGTGAGCCCTGGGATGTTTGGTGGTACCACATGGAGAGGGATCAGCAGAACCCCCCCTTGAAACAGACCCATCTGCTCCTGAACAGTGTAGGCTGATCACTGCAGAGGTCTGGTGGCTCACTGGGAATTACAAAGCTCCATGCTGAATCACTTGTGGAGTCTAAAGAACAAGTTCAGCCTGGAACAGAGCAAAACTACCCTTTTTACTTCCCTGTTCCTTGCACATGGGGTTGTCTAGCAGAGGCAAACTATGCTTTGAAAGTTTACTCAGATGCAAAGAGGCAAACGGATTGATGATGGAAATTTACCAGACATGATGGAAAAGCTCACAGTGATTTTATGGAATTGTTCAGGAATTTGTGTGGTTGGACAAATCTGCTCCATCATACGATTTCACAGGTGGTGACCCCCATCATTCACTTAAGGCACCTGTCCAAGGTGCACATCAGCACTGGCACAGATTGTCCAGGGAAGTGGTGGATGTCCCATCCCTGGAGGTGTTCAAGGCCAGGTTGGATGGAGCTTTGAGCAACCTGATCTAGTGGAAGATGACCCTGTCCATGACAGGGGATTGAACTGAGATGATCTGTAAGGTCCATTAAACCCAAACCATTCTATAGGTCTATTATTCTTTGTGCAGTCAGTGGAGAGAGAACCCCCTGAGTGAGACACCCAGCATAAGATTGTCTGACTGGCTTGAGTTGTTTTGTGTCAATCTAGTATGAAAGGAAGAAGTGTAAAAGGAAGTTCTCACCTGACAAAACCCAATACCATTAACAGCCCTGTTCTGTGCAATCAGAAATGGTGAAAGACTTCAGGAGCAGTGTGCCCTGAATTTGAATTAACCAGATTGAATTTAAAATCAACAAGCTGAAAGGGCTTGAGGTAAGAAGTCAGAACATTCCGAGGAAATGAGAACTGTTCTGGGAACTAAAGGTGAGAGAAACACTAAGTCACGTAAAAAATATTCAGTAAGAAAAGAGACACCTTTTCTTTTTCTGGACACCTTTCTTAGAAGTCGTCTATAATCAGTAACCTTTCCTGGGTACTTTCCCAGGCTGTTTTTAGTAGCTGAATCCTTTGTTTCAAAACCACCCATTGATTCAATACCCTAAGTGAGAAGTAACTAAGGTGGACAGGAATCTTGCCTGCTGTATGGTTGTATGAGGTGTAGAAGAGAGGCAGAAAGGGGGTGAATGAATTTTTCAAAAGGTATCTCACAGCACATGTAAGTCTGTGTAAAGTATTGTTAAATACATGTGTGTGGAGATGTGCAGCTCTTAATCATCTTTCTGTCTATTGACCTATTTATTTCCATACACACACATGCTGATGTACATACGTGTGTGTTCCTGAAAGATAATGAACTCTTTAGGCAGTACTTTGTCAGAATATCATTTAAAGAGTTACATCCTTTTAATGCACAGTAGTTTAAGCAAACTCCAAGGTTCTTACTCAGCAATAAACCCATTAAATCATCTTAAATACCATGTCATAATGACAATTTGATGCCACCAGATGTGGCACTAGGGTTTTTTTTCCTTTAAATGCTTTCCTGGAGATACAGCTTCCTGAATTTTAAATTCTCTAGCTTGTTTGCACAGCTGTTAGATCACAGAGCTCTGCCATCTTTTTGCCTTGCATCGGTTATTCACTAAATCTTGTGTGGCATGACTACAAACTCACTGCATCTAAAACGTTTAGGCTCATATCCACTTCACCCTCATAAAGGCTGAATGGTTGGGCTGTGTGGGAGTGGGTATGGGCATTAAATTCTGAGAGCAGTATGCATTCCAGCTGTGGAGTTCCCTGATGGGGACATTTTAGAGATGCAGTCAGAAGAATACTCTTCACACTGGCTACTTATCCTCCTGGATTATACAGATGCCTGGCCACTTTCCTGTCTTGTTACTGAAAAAGGCAACCAAGTGGGTAGTCCAGCACCACTTCTACATGAGGGAGACTTGGGAGAGGGAGACACATTAGCAGGATTCAAAGGAGTCCAGAAAAAACTCTTTCACAAAGAAATGTGATTTCACATGGTGTGTATTTAAATAAAGGAGCAAATCATGGGAAGCTTTGGAAAAACTTGAAGGCCAACAACAGGAATACATTAAGAGAGAAGCAAAATAAGTGGCAGGAAGATGATCTCTTGCCCATGAAATAGTTTGGTCCAGAAGCAACTCTTAATCCAAGAAGTCCCTAATTTCTGATTGACAGAAAGCAAGAGACCATCTAATGAGCCAGGTGTTGATTTACCTGTCCATCAGCACTGGACCCATCAAAGACAGGACACTGGGTCTTTGCTCTGACCTGCATGTGAGGAATCATGTTGTCAGGGGTTTTTGTTGCTGTGTGTTTGTTGGGTGAGTGCTGCATGATCTGAGCGTCCTTCACCCCTCTAAGACCTTGAGTTAGACACACATTTTCCCCTAAAAAAGGTGGTAGGAGAGACCCACCAAGATCCCCTGAGGGTGTTGGCAAGAATTTGAATCAAGATTGTGAATTTTGCACAATTAGAGTGTGCTAATGATGGTGATCACATTTGAAGCACAGACGATGGTGGGATCTGGAGCTGCTCTTGTATGGGTCAGAATCATGGTCTGTGACTCCTGGGGGATCACTATGGGCATTTCCTGAGGGTCAGCAAGATGGGCATGAGACACCTATATTGATCTGTAGGTCACAAACACCTGCTCAGCCAGAGCGTGATTAGGTGTTGTTTGAATCTCTTATCAGTGCTGTAGGATTATTAAATTCTTATTTAGTATGAATTAGAAATACTCTTGAAAGGGCTGATTCAAAGCCCAGCAGAGTGATTGCCGTTGCCTTGCATGGAATCTTGGTTTGATTTGCTGTTTGGCTCTGGGGCTGGCATGTGAGTGTTTGAGCAGCTCAGTACTGAGGAGGGCATGCAATGTTCTCTAGATTACCCTCCAGTGAAGTGTAGTAGTTGATAACATCAGTAAATACAAAACAGAAACAAAATGACAACAGCATCTGAGCATCTTGTGATAGCAAATGAGGTGAGGAAGTTAAATGGATATAGACGAGGATCCTCAGAGATTGGATTGCAGAGTGATGCTTGTAGGAGCCCAGTTGTTACTGTACTGATACCAACATGTGGAGCTCTAAATCTTTTTGGATCATTGCTGAACAGAGAGATTTGTTCATAGCTGCCTTTTTTCTTATTCAAATTGTATAGGCTGTCCTCCTCTCCTACCAGCAAACAAATAAAAACTGTGCCAGCTATAGCAGCAGTTTACAAGGAAAGCAATGAAGCAATTTCAGAAAGTATTAGATGTAATTTTGGTGCTTTTTTGCTGTCACTTAGCAGCTAGAAAGAGGAGATGCACTGATGTGCAGAGCCGGGCATGTATTATGCAAACTCATATCACAATCCCATTGACTGTTTGTGGACCCCCATATCTCTCTGTTTCCATCTGTTGTTTTAAGACTAAGTTGTTTGGAGGATGTCCAAATTCCTTTCCCTTCTCCTGCTTTGGTGAAGTACCTGCCTGCCTTAGGCTTCCTACATAGACAACAGAGAAAGAGGCTTCTCCAGAGAATGTGATGTGCCAGGGGATGCTTTTTTCTCTCTTTCTTCCCTTTCCCTCCTTCCATCCTCTTCCAGGCTGCACAGGGATTTTAGGAAGTGCTTGAATACATCACCCCAGTCAAGGACAAGAATGTAATGGAGGAGTTTGGGCTACACTGCTGTCTTTAGCTGGTCGTGGTTCAGGATTAAGATGACACAGGCTGTAAGGAGTAGGAATGTGGGATCCACCAGTTGTCTGGCCCATAAGTGGGCAGCAGCAGGAGCTGCCATATCTCAGTCTAGGCAGTAGCTGAAGCAGTATTTCAATAGATAACAAGGGAATGTTGAGCTTATTCAAGAAAAAAAGAAGTGACACAGAAGACAAATAAGCAAAGCATATAAAACATAAATGCAATCCTATTAAAATTAAGTATGTTTTAATTTCTGAAAAGATTGATATTTTGGTGTTAGATTTACTGAACAGGAAAAGATTACAGGCATCATTAAAAGAAAATGTTTTCAAGAGCCCTTTTAAAAAAAAATTGTATTCATGTTTGCAATTGCCATGTGCAACATATAAAAATCAGAAAAGGGAAAAAAACCCAGCAAGTAGTGGAAATAGCTCATTTTGTGAATTATAGAAAGAAATATACCATCTGTGATTTAGTGCAGTTCCCAAGATCCCATCTGTGATTGAAGCACAGTCCTCATTGAAGGCTGAATCCCTAAGCCATTCCATGTGATAAAATATTTCTCTTGGAAGATGCTTGGGCTAATGGGTTTGTTTTTCTGGAATATGGCTCTTCTAGATGAGACATGAAACCCTCGAGGCCTAATTTTGCCCCCAGTGACCTACTACAGCTGAAGTCAGGAGAAGCAGAAGTGAAAGGAGGTCAGAATTTTTGTACTGCTTTTTATCAGGTTGGACCCTAAGAGGTCCAGACAGTGATTTCATAATCTCTAGTGTCAGACATTGTCATCAGTGGGTTCCTTGCACCAGGAGGGTTCACTCAAACTGCAGCTGTAGAACAGAAGCACCAACAGTTTCCTTTTGTTACTGCTCTTCATTTTTCAGCAAAGGAGAGAAATTCTTTAAACTGGGACAGCCTCTCATGCAGCTGCACCTCTGCTGTCTTCTGATGCCTTTCCATGTGTTGTCACTGGAATGTCTTAGTCCAAAGGTGGCCTCAGGTGTATCAGGTATTTATACAAACGCAACATATTTAATTCCAATCCTCTAGTAATTATACACACAGGTAGAGACTGGCTCAGTTTCAGTTACCACTGAAATTTATATTTGAATAATAAATGCATTCACCTGGTTAATATATGTTTATATTTTCTCCTCTATGTAATTACATGCTGATTATACAATTACAGAAAATACTTACATATTTTGCACAATTATGCTGTTACTGAAATAATGCCTGCAATAGAACTCTGTATGTGTGTGTGTGTAAGCACGTTTGGGGAAATACCACCGTGGTTGGTTGTTTCAGAGTCATCCAGAGCTTGTGCAGCTCCAAGTCGAGCAAGGTGTGCTGCTGGAGAAGGTGCTGATACACCACAGGAGTGTGTGTGGGATCACTGTGATCACCTGGGGGTGAATCTAGTGCTATTAAAATATGGTTTCAGCCTTTATTATAGAACACCTGTGTTAAGGATGTTCATCCAACCTGATTTGGTGGTCCCCATGCCCCATAATTCTGATTCACAGCACAAGGTGCACACAGGCTGGAGGTGCAGCTGCCCAGAGCTACTGTCCCCTTATGCTGGGCTGTAGGGGTTGACCACCAAGCCCCAATCTGTGCTTGTCTCTGCTGTGTTTAGGCCTTTCACTGTGCTTGTATGTCCTCAGAGCACTTCAGGCATCCTGTGTGTGAGGGATGGGGCAGACTGGAGTCGTGACATGTGACATTGTATTGGTGAGTACAAGTGCCGCTGGCTCTGGTCCAGCCCTCTGGTCTGGGTGTTCTCATGCTTGGGGGATTCCTAGTCACCGGCTTAATACAAATAAACAAACAAGTAGCAGCCCTCGATAGCATCAGCATCTGTGTTTGTACTGATGGTGGGTGAAACACTTCACCCAAGCCAACACAACCAGCAGCTTCAGAGCTGGGAGCAGGATGCCTGCCTCCCACCTGCCTTTCCCAGGATCTACACAGCACCATAGGGAGAGAAAAAGTGCTGTTCAAGGGATAAATATGCCCTGGCTTTGCCTCTTCCATGCTGTACAGGTCTTGCAGCCTGTAAGGGTTAAAAAGAAAAGAGTGCTTTCAGCATGCTCTGTGCAGTGCCCGAAGTCTGAACATGAATGACCAAATTGCTTTTTACTTTTTAAATTAAGGCCTCTATCTGTACACACACAGCTCACACTGCTGTTCCATTAAATAAGAGAATTTGTTCCCACTCTTAGTTTTAATAGGGTAAGACCCCACCGTTCCATCTCACAACTTTACTGACATGAGATCTTATTAAAAGCAATCCTCCCCCTCTCCTTGAAGTCTGAGCTTCTGATAGCTTCATACACATTGTGTTTATTTTACATACACAGCTCTGCAGCTGCTGCTTCCTTCTTCTCCGATAAATGACAGTGTAACTGTTGCATCCACTAAAAAAGTAAATAAAATTAAATGGGGAAGAACAATACATCTCTGGCAGAGAATAATAACTCTTTTAAGGCACGTATCTAAATTGTACAGCCTGATCTTAATTGTAAGGATAATTCTTTGTTATTTCAAGCAACTTGGAATGCGACAGCAAAGACATGCACTTGGCAGTACATCCCGAGAGATTTCTGTGGGAACAATGGGGAGAATTCTCCTGAACTGAGAGGAGATTGAAGCATCTTTATTAGATTAATAGGGCTATAGTCTGTGATGAGAAAGAATGGAAGAATATGCTATGATTTGTTGGTTGGCTTAGGAGTTGGTTGGTTCGGAGGGTTTTTTAAGCAGGTACCGTGCTGGATAAGGGAGGTGCTGCATGTTGTGTCAGCAATAGATCCAAGGAGCCACTGGACCAGCCAACCTCCAGCTCCTGCATCACACTCCCATGGGGGAAGTGAGAGCAGGAGTTTTCCCCTGTCCCCAGCTGGTGAGCCAGGCTGGTCCCATGCAGGACTGGTGCTGCTGACACATCATGCTCTGGGTCAGCACCCTCCTGTTTTCATCTCTGTTTCATTGTCTCTGCCATTGCTGGTGAAGCCATCACTAGCATGCTGGTAGTTACTGGTGCTGTTACTGGTGCAGCCCATGGCTGTGGGGCTGGGGTACAACTTTAAGTTGTCTATTCAGTCCTTAGACAAAAACCCTGTGGAGTTTGACTGGAATTTTTCTGAGAAGATAGAAAATTGTATTAAAGCAGAACAAAGCGAGAGAGAATAATGTGAACTCAACCAGCTAAATTAGGGGAGGACAGAATTTGTGGAAGCATCAACAACTGGAATTGGTTTTGAGAATCATCTAGATCTTTTTAGAATAAGGGAACCTATGCAGATGTGTGGTCAACTTTTCTAACATCTTGGTTAATTCAGAAACACATAGCTGAGACTTTGAGGAAAAGCAGGTTGCTTTTCTGACTGGTGGCTGGGGAAAAAAAAAATCTGGTAGAGTGACCTGAAGGAGGAAGAGAGAAGAAATACTTCCAAGCAACGAAACACTGCCCTTGGTGGGGATAGGAAAGAATGAGAGAGAAAAAATATAATCCAGCTGATGACTTCAAAAGTGTAGAAATCTTTTATTTAAGAGATAGGGATAAAGCTACAAAAGGTGGGAAGTGCATTGTCTGTTTTGAAAGTAGCTAAGAAAGGCCTTGGGAAAGATCAGGCTGGGCAGGAGCACTGCTGCTCTAAGGGAGTAGCAACAGTTGACAGTCAAAAGGATGAAGGAATAATAGCTATAAAAGAATGGAAAAGGTTTCCAGAAGAGGTGAACTAGCACTAGTGGGAGGTTTACCCTGGATGTTATCTGGGAGATGTCTGGAGGAAGAGGTGAAGAAGGCCATTGGCTCAGGCAAGCCCGTGGTGTGGCTGTTTGTACCCTGCCCATCAGGGTACCCTTTCTGCTCTGCTGGGTGTAGAGCCAGCACTGCCAGCTCTGCCTTTCCTGCCCTGCCACTGCTGTGACACCAGACTGCTCAGGTGTCCCCAGGCAAGTGCTGTGGGGCCCGAGCTCTCTGCAGAGAAGCCCATTGCTGGGAAGGTGGGCACTTGCAGCTCCTCGTGTTTGGTGGCTGCAGCCCTAAGCCTTCTGTGCATGATATTTGCCACGTAATGGGTGCACCTTTACCCTTGCACCTACATAGCAGGCTGTTTACCGTGGCCTTGGCCCACTTTCCTGCCCTGCTGGCAAGGCACGGGTTGGGCTGGGTGCTGCCTGCAGGCCAGGCTTGGGAGAGGGTGGGGTGAAACCTCAGCTTCCAGAAGAGGAGGAGGATGCTCCACGTTCACGTACCTGCTCTGCAAGGCAGGCTGAGGCTGCCTGTGGGTTACTATTCCTGTGTAACCACAGGGATAAATAAAAGGAGCCACATTCACATGAATGCTGGCCCAGGTGTCAGCAGGGAAAGGGCAGCTCCTTGTCCTCAGCCAACCCACAGGAGAGTCTGAGGCACCTGCATGGCTCCCTGTCACTGTTCCAAGCAGGATCCTGTTCTGCCAGGCTGGACCATTTTCTCACTGCTCCACTGAAGTGTGGCTGTAACTCAGCACCACTCAGCTCCTCTCAGACCAGCAAATTCCAGGCACAAGCTGAGGGCAACATCCATCCCTGTGAAATCATCCAAGAAGTACCAGACACAGCCTGGTATGAGAGGCCAGAGGAATCCTTAGGCCTAAAGCAGCACCTTCATTTTCTGCTGCAATTTGGTAAATGGCAGCAGACCATTTCTGGGTCTGGTTTTGTCTTTTAATTGGGAGGAAGAGCTTTTAAAGTGTGTGGGGGGGTAGCCATTGTCATAGATGCTCCTTGCATATGCTCCAGCTTGAGGCAAAACACAAAGTGGTTTGATATTAATATAAGCTGGAGCTCATCATGAAATAATCATGTAGCCAGGGAGGACTTATCCTTCCATGATGGTGAGAATTTTTCTGGGAACTGATCAGGTTTTTCTCTGTGGACTAAAAACTGATTTAGAATGGAGGAGGTGGAGAGGACACGGTGAGCAAAGTTTCTTGCCCTGAGAATGAGGGCAATAAATGAAGTCGGCATTTAGTCTCATACACTCTTAACCTTCCTTGCTGCAAAGTGCCATCTAGTGTTCGCAGCCCTGGCTGGCGGCCCTCGCCCGGTGAGGCAGTGCCGTGTCAGCCTGTGAGCAGCTTAGAGAGACTAAAGGGAGGGCAGAGAAGGAACCAAGCTGTAATTGTGCATAACCAGGTGTTATTGGTCTTTAACACATGATTGTAGAAACTTAGGCGAGTGAAGCTTCATTATTGCTTGATGGAATAGGAGATGTTTCAACTGGGTTCAAAAATGAGCCTGGATCTCAAAAAACAAAGTGGTGGCCATGCTGTTGGGAAAGCAATTGTGGAATTTCATTCCCAAAATATCTGCCCAACGATGTGTCAAATTTGCAGGTGCAAAGAGCATCGTGGCATTATTAATGTTGTTTGTGAGAGAAGTGGAATTGGGCACTGCACACGCAGCAGGGCAAGACGGCCCCTTCCTTGCAAGGCTGCAAGTCACCTGCAACAACTGGGTGAGTCCAGGAGCAGGAGAGCACCTGAAGGGCCGTCATCCGCTGCGTAGGTGTGTGCAAGTTAATTGTGCATGTAAGTTAATTGTGCATGCAAATTAGTCATGCAGGAGCAAGTGTACTTTGTAAGCCTAAAATCAGACCCAGCAGTGACACAGTTTGGCATCTAAAGTACAAGATTTGGGGAGGGATGATCCACGGAAATATTTAGAAATTGAAAGTGGAGGCGCAGTAAGAAAGTGCACAAAAATGATTCTGTGTCCAGATTTGTATCTGGGGCATCTTTCTGTCCTGACTAGCTTGGAAATCTCTCTGCCACATCTGATCACCCCTGAAACCACCCCAGAGCACAGACCTCAAACACAAAGGGGGTTATTATCATTTGTTGTTATCTGTAAAGTGCTGACAGCACTTCGAAGTGCCAGAGGATTCATGCCTTGGGTTTTGCTCTTGCAGTGGCCAGGAGCAGAGTCTAATTAGCCCAAACACTATCCATGATAGAGAACAGCCTTACTGACAGAGAGCAAATTAGGTCTCTGACCTAGCAAAGCATTTAACCATGTGCCACATTTTTAGTACTTGTATCTCTGTATTAAGATCTGGATGATGTAACCTTTTGTGGCCTCTAATTTTTTTGATTGCATTATAAAGCAAAGCTCAGCTTGCTGGCTCAGAAATCCCTGCTGCTTTCTAAACTGACTCCTGTGTCTAGATTCAACCCCAGGGTTTCCTCCTGATTTGAAGGATCTTTCCCATTTACCTCCCCAGATTTTCTGTAGGAAACCCCATCCCTGTGTTGAGTCTGAACCTGAGGGAGTCACCACACTGTCAGAACTGGAGTGACCTTTATGAATTTCTCAGAAGACTCCTTGGCAATGAGGACTTTACGAGGAACTACATGTCCCTCAGGGAGTTCTGAGTTTAAGATTTTGCCCTGGATCTTCTTGTGCAATGGCAGAGGCTTATTCTCTGAAGGGCCATCTGGGAACATGCCTGCTTTGCTTCCCAAGCCAAGTGGTTTCAGGCTGGGGAGAACAGGAGGTTTGAGGAGGAGACTCAAGGTGGAAATTGGTGGGTGTTACACTTGATCTCCTTGTCTCCCTGTTCAGGCAGCCTCTGGGAGAGTATGCCATAAAATACTTGCTTATGATACCTGCTGATCCCCCATGTTTGCCATTGGACATCTGAAATCACTGGGAGAGATGAACCTCTGGTCTGCCCTGTGTCACTTCTCTTATATCCCATTTCCACCTCTTCTGATGCACTTCTCTGTTTCCACTGGGCATATCCATCTCTCCTGCTGTTATAATGTATCCTGACTTACAAATTGCATGGGTCATCCAAAATTTTGGTGCAAAATTAAACCAAGGCGCTTGACCAGCTCGTGCTCTAAGTGATCACTGTGGCTTTTTTGCTCACCAGAAGTGCCTGGTGATTCCATTCCCAGGGCTGAGCAGCTGGACCTTGATGTTCACAGGCTCCTCCATTAGCACTGCAAGAGAAATACAGGTAAGAGAAGGCTTCTGGGTTGTGGAGTGGCAACCTCAAAGGTTTGCATGTCAGAGCTACAGCTGCCCTTGCAAGTGGAACCACCAGGACTTTAATACACACCTTGCATGATGCCCAAACAATGCAGACGTGATGGGAAGCTCAAACTGGGTTTTGATAATTGCCATGTACTCAGAGCAGCAACATTTGTGCAGATCAGATATGAAGGGGGAGAAAAAGCCCACCCCTCTCAACTGTTATAGCACAGTGTGTATCTTGAGTGCTACCTCTTGGTCAGCAGACTATGAGGTTTTGTGGGAAGGCTGGAGCATCTCCTGTGGTGCAACATGTTCAACCTACTGTGTTCCATGCTGCTGTTTCATGGAAGAAAGGAACAAATATTGTAAAGTAGCAAAGAAGAATACCCTGAAATATTTATGTTTCTTCCTTCATTTTTGCTGGGATGGGCATAGGATGGGTGTTGGTGGAATCCTACCAGCTCATGTGTGCTCAGGCTTTGAACACGATCACACCCAACCCCCCAAGCATTTTCAAACATAAAAATACCATGGTGTTTTTCCCAACACAAAAATAAATTATTAAATTAAAAGATTATCCGACATTTGCTTGGTTTAGCTCCCCTAAACTGCACTTCCAACATGTCTTATTGGATTTACAGGCTGTACGGTCAAAAGAACCTCTTCATGACACGAGTATTTTGCAAGGAACTCTTCCATCAAGCTTATAATGTTGGGTTGAGCAGAATGCTGGCTTTTCAGACTGTGGTACACCAATTCATGATTTATTTTTGCAGAGTCAGAAAAAGGTAAGTAGGAGTAACAAGGCAAGCATAAGGTTTGCTACCCAAGAGCTGAAACAGCCACAGTACTTTTTTTATAGAAATCTGTGAATTGAGACAAGTTGCACACAACCATGGTAGAGAATGCTCTTTAGTAGCTGCTCATCCTCAAGATGGGGTTTCCAAGTGACATATCATCCATTACACCCTTGGATAATCTGTGAAAATAGTTAATTACCTCCCCATGACAATAAAACCTGTGAATCTGGTTTGTAGCCTGAGTTCATGTAGCTTCTATTTCTAGCTGGTGGTTTTAGTGAGATCTCAGTGGTGAGCTCTTCTATCTGATTTTTTTTTTTAAAGCATGGATGCTGTCCTAATTACCATCTACTGATTAGTAAAATTAACTCAATCATATATTAGAAAAAATACCTTCTAATGTGAATTACATATGGCCTGGTTTTCCTAATTCAGTCACTGATTGGAATGGTTTATCCAAATGATTATCTTTAAACCTCAAAATAATCCCACTGAACTGAGCAGTAGAAGTCAGCTATCAGTGTTAAAAATAAAATCTAGCATTTTAAAATTTTTAAAAATGGTAAAAAGTCCTCTAGCATCTTACAGCTTTAAGATGCAGCCACCCAAGTGTTTTCCAACTGTGGTCGTTCTTTTCGTTTTGGCTTCTCTTGGGCATATGATGTGACTCTAGTTTTACTCATTAAAGTCTCAGATTGTGCTTGTTTTGTTAACAACCGTTAGGGCAGGGGTTCTTACTCTTAATTGGCACCATCTGGAATGAGAAGGAAATTGCTCAGGATGAATGCAAAGATGAGGGAAGACCTTGCACTTTTTCGTGGTTGCAAAACTTGTCCCCTTTGGAACAGCCACATCTGACCCAGGGACTGGCTCACCCTTTATTTCTGTTGGGGGCTGGAGGGAGAGGAAAATTTTCTTCCAGGAAAAAGGCAACTTCCACACTGCCAGCAGAACCAGAAAATAATCATTTAAAGGCAGAAAGTTGCACAATTTTGGCTGCTAGTGAGCTAGGCCTTTTAATGCAAATTGAATATCTTCATTCCCAGGTTTTTTTCCAATCTTGCACCACTTGTTCAGCATTTCCTCATTTTTTGGCACTGGTTCCATAGCTGCCTGCAATCATACTCTCACACAGATGCCATTCCGTGTTCAAAGCACTGAATGCTACAGGGCATATTAGTGCTTTTATGCTTTAGATCTATCTTTATGTAACTTCAGAGCTCATTAATATATACCATTTTGTGTGATTAAAAAACAACAACCTGGCGCGTGAGGAGCTTTGAACAGGAGAATGGATTGCAAGGAAAATAGCTTTCTTCTCATTATGCAGATTTTAAGCCAGACATGAGATGGGCCCAGCGAGTCAATGGACAAGGTACAACTTCTGCAAGATAATCATTCCCTGACTGCAGCTGAGCAGACTGAGCTTAAAAAAAACCCAGAAAGAGACAAACGCTATTCAAAAAGGTTTCCATATCATTATTTCACAATAGTGCACAAAAATGAGTGAAAATCCCATGATGGTCCTTTTAAGGCTGTTTAAAATCCCAGGGAAAGCCATGCTGTATTTCAGGGTGAAAAGCTGGAGGCAGGACTGGGGTGTGGAAGTGCATGAGTGGTGGGCTCACTGTGAACACCCAAGAGCACAGACCAGAGAGGTGTAAATACTCAGACTGTTGGTGCAGTACAATTCCCCCAGTTACAGCCTGAAATTTTGCCTCTGACAGTGTTATGCCAAAAAAGAGATTATGTGTGCCAGAATATGGTTCTTTTGTAGCTGTGGTTGCTGGCATTGAAGGGTTGAGGTGATGAATACTTCCTGCACCAAATAAAGTGATGGGGAAATTTTTCTGACCATCAACTCTGACTTTTCAAGCTGTTTTCTGTCTAGTGACACCAGCCTGTCCCCTCCTTGCAAAGCACAGGTTGTTTTAGTGACATACAACAGAAGCAATTGCCCTTTTAGGTTAGTGCCTGTCCCTGATGGTGCTGTCTCTCCTTCCAGGGTGTCCTGATAACCTCCCAAGGAGATCACACATCCCAGGCTCACATCCTCACTCCTGCTGTGACGGCTGCAATGGTGAGGAGCAGCAGGAGGGATCAGGAACCAAAACCAACTCAGGATACGACTTGCAAAAGCTCAGAGATCTGAAGGTAGGAAAAGTGCTTGGTGCATTTGGCAGCAATCGGGAAGCAAACATCGTCCCCAGGGCAGGAGGACATTTTGGTGGGAGAAAGAAGGGAGCCAGTGCAGCATGGAACAAAAATGAGTGTTACTGAGGCACCTAAAATTCTCAGGTGCATGTGCATAGGCATCCCTGAGCAAGGCAGAGAGATGCTCCCCCCATCTCTTTAAGGAGTCATTATTTCTAAGGAACAGCTTTCTAGAAAAAAAGATACTTTTCTTTAGGATGGTTGGGAATCTGCTGTTGCTGCAGCTTGGGCAATGGTAATAATGGAAAATCTAACGTATAATCCACCTGATGCTCACTAAAACCCCCAGAAATGGCTGGGCAAACACATTTTCTCTGCCTTAATCCAGAGGTTGTGTTAAGGAGTGTGTGACTTGAGTAGCAATGCGGCCCCTGGCAGGCTGATGGGCAGATCCATAAAACCCACAGTGACTCCATGCATTTCCCCAGTGCTGGGCAGCTTTCACCTCTTTTTCATTCTTCACGTTCAAAGGGATGTACTGATTATATGCAACTATGATTATATGCAAATTGTGACTAATGTATAAAATGAAAATCCCTGCCTGATGGCACAGAGATCTTAGGCAACTACTCCACAATTACTGCCTCACTATGATTTCTGCCGGGTGTTACTTACTCCAACACAATACTGAGCACAAGCAATTTACTGCAGAGGTCATAAAAAATCTCATTAAACCCACACCGTTTAAGGCAGGTAGTTTCCCAGCTCCTGTTTCTGCCTAGTGCAAAGCCTTGGAGGCTGGCTGGGTGGCTGCCCAAGGGAAAAATCCCTCTCTGGTGTGAGCAGCAGTGGCAGCGGGAAGGACTCTGCAGGAAGATGCAGAAGCTGCTGAGCTCCATCTGCTCTGCTCCCTGCCCTGCTGAACCATGGATGTAACTGGCTGCTGAGAGTGCAGATGTGATGCAGGGAGCTGAGCAAGTCTATCGAGTAGCCAACGGCCTGAATTTAATCACCATTTCTTTTCCCGGAACAGCAAAGCCCTTGGGGACTTGGCATTCTCTGCTGCAAGAGGATCTGTTGAATACTCTGCAAGATGCTGGACTGGGTTCTCTGGGCAGCAGCATCAGGTGCTTGTGGCTGCTGCTCTGAGCAGGCAGGGCCAGTTGGCAGCGGTGCAGCATGATGCAAATGTGCTGATGTAGCACTGCCACCAGAGCTCCTGCCAGGGAGAAGGCCAGGCAGGCACTGGAGCTATCTTTGTGCAGTGTAATTTACTGACAGCCCCAGCTGTCCCGTCTCCTGTTTGAAGGTGGCAAAGACTCCCTGAAGAGATGCCACAACTGTGCCAGTCAGGGTGAATCAGACTCTTCCCCACAACCTCCACCCGGGCTTTCCGCCTTTTCCAGCTGATGGCTGGAGCCAGGAGATGGCATCTGGGCAGCCCAGCTCACGCCGTGGGATGACCAGGTGGGAGAAGGAGGAGCAGTGTGGGAAGCAGGTGCTCCATGAGCAGTCGTGAGCCTGGCTTGGGGTCAAGTGCTTTTAGGAAGAGACACGCCAGAGGTGATCCAGGGAAGGCAGTTCACATCTCTGTGACTGGAGGCTCAGTTCAGTTCAAAAGAGCATGAACGTAACTATGGATGTTGAAAGAGCCCACCAAAAAATCCCATCACTTTAGTGATTTTATTTCCAAGGTAATTACGGTGCACGTTTAAAAGGAGTTAATCTCTTCCCACAACAGTCTAGTTCATGCTTACTTTTTTTTTCTTTTTTTTTTTTTACCTATAAAACTGTTTTCCACTGGAATATTATGATATACAGAAAATATTTGATGTTGACGGGGAGACAACAGAATAGTATCGGTTACCCAAGGTGAAATTTTTGTATATAGAGAGAATTTAACCTCAAACACTCAGTTCACATATCCATGTGTGATTTATATTGCCCCAGGCTCTGAGGCAGAGTGAACACTGACACCCTTTGATGTTGAAAGAAGCCTAGTGACTGGCCTTTGGAGAGATTTGTGATGTCTCTATCAGCCTGTCAATGGAAAACCAGGCAGCAAAGCCAGGCCCCCTAAAGATTTCAAGGCCTTGTAGGCAGAGGGATCATGTAAGCATTTTACTTCCACCGAGTGCTTGAGAGGCTGAGCAGACACAGCCGGGCTAATTGAGTGCTCACAGGGTGCTGGGCTGCAGTCAGGATCTGCACAGCTCTCCATGACCCCTTTGGCCCAGAAAAGGTGCCAGTGTCACTGATGGGGACCTTTAGCAACTGCACACCCCTGGAGAGCTTTGGTTTGTGTAGCCTTGTAGGAGTGTGATAACCCATGGCCAAAGTGAGGAATAAACCTTGATTACTAGAAATGGAAACCATTTTCATGCACTTGTCCAGAGGCAAATAAGCTCTGCCCAGGATTTCTGCTAATTTTTGTGGTATTAAGCATCCAGGGTTTGTGCAGAGAAGTTGTGGATGCACCATCCCTGGAGTGTTCAAGGCCAGGTTGGATGGGGCTTGGAGCAACATGGTCTAGTGGAAGATGTTCCTGCCCATGGCAATTGGGTTGAAGTGAGATGATCTTTAAGGTCCCTTTCAACCCAAACCAGTCTGTGATTCCATGGAGCAAAATAGTCTTGAGTAGATTTGACAGCTCACATAGGAAAGGAAAACACACACACAAAAAAGGGCACCATCAGCATATTCCGAACTTCACCTTCCTGGGACAGGAACAGATTGTGCACAGGGGTTTGCAATGGGAAGCAGGTGGCAAGAGTGAACAGGAGCTGATGCTCCTTGTGAATCCAATTCCCAAGAAATGTCTTGATTAACACTTTGGAAGATAGGATTAGAATTCAATACAATGCTGATAGATTGGGAAAATGGCTTGAAAACAGTAACGTGATACAATACAGCTGTAGGGTGGTTTACACAGAATTAGGGACTGCTGGCTAGGCACACCAGGAATTGAGGTTTACTGGGGATTAGACACTGAAGATGAATCTGAAATATGATGGCATTGCAAAAAAAATAGGACCAGTGCTTCATGCTCATATTGAGGCTGAGAGCTCCTTTGAATCAGGGTGTGTCCAAGGTTGCAGCTCAACAGCAGAGGTACAGAAAACATCGAAGCACTTGGAAACTGAGCAAGGGGGAGCTGGTATGTACCACTTGGCAAGGAAGGACTACAGAGTTCTTGTGAGGGAGAGACTGTGGTAGCCAAAGACCGAATCTCCTTCCTGCTCATTGAGAAACAAAAAGTGAAGCTGCAGGTCACTCAGAAGCAGAGAGGAGAATGGGCAAAGGTCTCAGTGAGAAGTGTCACTTCTTGCTCTGATGATGGCTGCTATGATACCAGGAAGGGAATAATGCTCAGGTTGCTGCTTTGTGTCTGATTCATTTTACATGTGATTGAGGCAAAAAGCTATAACTTCTTTTTTTTTTTGAAGCCCAGTTCTGTTGGGAAACAATGAAGGGGCAGAAATTTCTCTGCTGCTCTGGCTGCAGCACTGAGAAGCTCTCACACCTATAGCATTAAGCAATGCCATGTATTGTCCTTAAAATGCCTTTGCCCTTTGGAAAATCCAGTACTAGCTCCATCCTTCCCTGTGTCTTTCCTTGTGCCCTTCAAGTGAAAGGAGGGTGAAGTCTCAGGATTAAAGGTTTGTGAACAGAAAATGTGAGGCACGAGAGCAGATATCCACAAATTTGCCTCAGTGGGAAAGTGGAGAATAATTGTGGGTTCTGATTTTCCAGGGAGCCTCTGTGGGGAACTAATAGTCTAGACTTGTCCTTTTTGAGGCCTAATTATGTCTTTCTGTCAAACTATAAAAACAACAGTCTGTGGCATCACAAGGGAAAATGAAAGCTATTGGCCTGCATTCTGCATTTAATAGGATGTCAAATCTAAAGCACAGTCTGACTGGTTTTTGACTGAGGTTAGAAGAGAGAATGCAACTAATTAGGCTGTTTCTGAATCTCCCTCTCTGTCTAATAGCTGTAGACTTGCAAATTGCACCATACTGGGAGTCCCAAACTCTCTGATCAGTGCTGCTGTCTGGAGGGGAGGGGTCTTTCCTGCTGATGGGGCTCAGGCCCCACTTGAGTAGTGTCACTGTTAGTGGGGACAGTTCCTTGGGAAATGCCTTGTGCCAGTGTACCTCTCTGTGCTCCTTGGGAAGTGACACACATTGTTGATAAACTGTCTTTTACAACTTGCATTGATTAATTTCCAAAGTCTTTAAGAATGAAGAATCATTTGGAAAGTACCTTTGGTATGAAATGCAGCCTTTTCTCTTTGGGTGTCATGGTCCCTTGAATTGAAGTGGTCTCCAACACATATAAAGAAGTATGGGAGCTAGAATTCACTCCAGACATCTTATGTATGAGCTAAAGCAGTTTTCCCCAGCCTTTTTCTGCTCTTTCATGTCCTGCACTTCCACCCACACCCAAGTTCTGACCATTAACTCTGTTCCCAGATTCTTAGAGGTGTTTCCTCCCTGTTTGCAACTCACCCTAAGCAAGCACCAGAGGACAATGGGATCTAGAAAACCTAAGACAACAGGAGGTGATGGCCTATATTTAAACAACTAATGCATTAATAATTATACCTTGGAGTCTGTTATGTCAGAGGATGTTAGATGATGTCCTAGTGCCTTCCTCTATCCTTTTGAATTTAGTTTGAGGGCTTTTTTTCATGTTGCAATAATTTCTTGGAGAGAACTGCAGCAGTTAGAAGTCCCTTTTACCTTTCCCTTGTCAGCTGCCCTCATTCTGAACCAACGCTACGCTCAGCTGGCTCCTCATGTTTTACAGATGAACTGAAATAAAAGTGGAATTTGTCCCACTGTGAAAGAAAGGAAGAGGAAAAAAATAACTGTCTACAAGATTTTTCATGCAAGTCCCACATCCTTAGTTTTGCCCTCTTTTTGACACAGAAATCTAATTGTCTTCTGCTCAGACATTCTGGGGCACCTTTCTGGTTTTCATTCTTCTTTTCTGACCTCACTTTGGGTTAGTCAGGAAACTGCCAACTTTGCCTCCCAGTCATAACTAAACACTGCAATTCAAACTCAAAGGACATCAGTGGGCAGGAAAAGCATGTGGCCTCAAAATGATGATGTTTTGATGTCATTTCTGCAAGGACTTGCAGAGGGATTTGAGTCAGGAAAGCTCAGTCAATGAGTCTGTAAAAAAATGAAAGGTCTTTCCAGGAGTCAGCCTGAAAAGAAAGAAAATGGGTGGAAACGAGTGTAAAAGGAGAAAGACTTCTATAACCCAAAGGAGCATAGGAAGCAAAGAGAACGTGGATCACCTTGGTGACTGCCAAAATAGTGTGATGTCACCTCAACACTCCTATGGAGATTTACAGCCATATTTTCCAATAACTGCACACTGATTTGAGCCACAAACAATATTTTCTGCAGATACAGCTAACCCATGGTTTGTCTTTTTCAGAATGTAGCTGGCAAAGAGACTCAAAGCAGCTTGGGGTCACCACTGGAAGCAGAAAATACTAGAAAATCCTGTTTGTGCAGATCGTTCTTCTTCAGCTTTGTGTGAAGATGCCTAATTTTGATGGACTGGTGGAGTGCCACTTTATGGCAGTGGTAAGGAAAGGAAATTACTTGGAATGTCACGACTTGGAAATGTCTTTATTCTTGTGTCTGTCTTCTGTTCCCAGTTGTAGAACCCATCCCACTAAAAATGAGGGTGCCAAAACTATGGCCTTTCTAAGGATTATTATTATTCCCAATGAACACAAGCTTTATTAAGGAGAGATCTGGGCAGGAGGCAGTAGCTTCATTTTGCAGTAACCTCAAGGTACAGCCATGAAGGTGTATTATCCTTTGCCAAATCCTCCAGCCTGGGCAGAGATCGGTCACCAGCTCCTTTCTGGGGCCCTTGAGCACCAGCTTCTCTAAACATTCTGAGAAGCTACTCAGACAAGGCCTTCACCTGTATTTTTAGGAAAGCCTTTGAGAATGGTCTTAACCTAAATACCCATGTAAATCTTATTGAATCTTGGTAGAGGCGATTTATACATTGTGCTTAAATAATTTCCCAGTTGTGAGCTGTAGCCCTCAGCTGGGTATTGCTGCCACTTGAGTGACGATCGCTCTCTCCCAGCATGAGTAATGGGCAAGTTAGTCAGTGCAGGGAGAACAAAATGATAAATTACTGCTTCTGAGAGGATGATCAGTTTGTTTTCTGTCCCCTACCAGCTCTGTCCTTCTGCAGACAGGGTTTCTCCAATCAGCACAAAAAGCTTCCTGGCTGGCCCATGTTCAACACAGCTGGTCAAGAGCTGCAGAAATGGCATATCTGAGCTCCAATACAAAGGTCTAGAAGTTTTGACCTTGACTGAGCCAGTCAGAAATTGCAACTAAAATACAGGCTGCTTACAAAGGGAGCGGGGAGTTAATAACCACACAGCTCCTCAAATTCAGCAGAAAAAGTTAAAGAAATGGAATTCTGGAAGTGGAAGATTTTGGGGTTTTCCCCTCTCTATTTTCATCTGAGTGGCTTGAAGGGTGGGCATGGACGTGCTGCTCAAATAAAGGATTACTTTTGCCTTTTAATCCGTGACATAACGATGATATAAAATTTATCCCTGCGAGTTGCCATGTAAATGAATCCAAGTCAAATAATGCACAGGGAGCAACAAAGCAGCCCAGCCTGCTCTGCTCTGCAATGTGGGCATTTAATTTGTGAGTGGAAATCCCAGGAACTGCAAAAAGCCGAGGCTGTTTCACATGTACATCCCCACACAAGACTCCCTCCTGCAACAAATGATTTTTTTTTTTCAGAGGTTGTACAGGGAAGGAAAAAAGGTCGTCAAATCCGTGTTAGTTGATGGCACAGATTCCTCAGCTACCAAACGTAAGGGCCGAGCAGAACAAAGAGATTTGCATTCTAAGTGATGCAGAGCAGCCGGCAGTGTTTTAATGTTGTGTTTGCTCTGTGATGTCTTCATCAGGCGCTCAAAGACAGCGGCTCTGGCAGCCGCGGGTCCCCGCGAGCCTGTCAAACTCCGTTTCCATGGTTTTCCTTCAGGCAGCACCATCGGCAGACAGCACGGAAACGGACCCCTGCAACCTGTTCTGAACAGTGTCTCTGATGTAGGGCCCCAGAGCGGGCATCAAACTAGCAACAAGCAGCAAGAAAATAACAATTTTGCTTTTTGCAGGTGTCAGAGCGGCAAACAAAAGGCTGTTTATAAAAGATGCAACATCCCTTTTTGTCGGCGTTGGCAGTTTAAAGTCAGCTGGGCAGCGGTCGAGTTGAGGAGGAGGTTTTGGAGGGGCTGTTCTATGAGAGAGGGAATTTAAATTATTTCCTCTTTAATCCTCTAGCTTCACTAAATAGGGCTTCATATCACCGAACTAATAGCTATTAATGACATTCCAATTATTCCATGGAGTCAATGAGGACAGCTATTTTTTTCAGACAGTTACAGTTTCCTCCAGTCAAAGAATCAGAGTCTCACTCTTCCCTCACCTTGAAAAGCACCCTTTCATTTAAATAAAAAAGTTCAGAATATTTAAATTTGAAGCCATTTTTGAGCAGTGATGCTGCATATTCAAGAGGTGAGAAAGATGAGTCTGTGGTCTTTTCCCACTGTAGCTGCCTGTATGCAGTGCTGACATGGAAGAGCAGAGGTCAGGAGAGCTGACAACCAACTCCAGGTGGACCAGTGAATTTGTGAACAACACTAGTCAAGGGAACTGCATCTCTCAGTGCCTCAGTTTCACCGTATGTGAAATTAAGGTAATGATTTATTTCTTCTCTTGTGAAGGACATGGAGTTTTATGCCCGACCATGATATAAAGCCTATGGTTACCCTTGGGGTTATCATGACACTAGTGAATGAAGCTGATGCAATTCCCTCAAGGAACAGTTTTCCATTAAAGAAAACAGATGCTGACCAAGTTACAAAAGAATCTGCTTTTTCTGCCCATTAGCTGATTTTGTCACAGCTGCCTGGGGAGGTGCTGGGCTCCTTGGCTCCTGCATCCTTTGCAGTGCATCTGCCAAGCCAGGGAGAATCCATGAGTTGGAGCATTGGATCCCAAGCTTGGATCCTTCTTTATTCCCTGTAGAGGGAAGGCTCAAATGGACATTTGGTTTTACAAGACTTACTGCCTCTGTGCAGGAGCTGTAGATGGGGGCCCACAACATGAGACACACTCCAGGAATTGCCACACCAGGGCTGTTTCCTTCCATATCCATACATTGGAAGTCGGCAAGCTGTAAGGATGGTGGTCTAGGATTCCTGACTCTTCTGGGGCTTTGAGGCTCTTATCTGCTCTTGGGCTTTTTAAAAAGAAGCCACAACTTCATATTCCAGCTCCTGATTTCATGGTTCCCCCTGCCTTGGAGACACACTTCTGTTTTCTTTAATGGAAAATGTTGATGTTGGTGGTTTTGCTCCAAACTGGTGTGGAAGCCAATGGAAAAAAATAGCCAAGTCTCATGTAAAACAGAGATGCATTTTTCTATAGATCTCTCAATTCAAAGCACTCTTGTTCATGGTTTGACTGAAGTTACCCAAAGTACATTCAGCAAATGCTGTTCCTGTCCTCACAAAACTCACCTCCTACTCTTCTAGCTCAGAGAGACTGATTCAATACTTTAACTATAATTATATGGCTTTTTATTTATTGCACAGTACCTGCATATGGAGCAGATTGAAGTCACTTGGTGCGTTTGGAGGTGCTGGTAGTGCCAGGGAGCAGATACAGGGGATGCAGCACTGCACCTGAAATCCTACCCTGACCCTGGGATTAAATGGACAATCACAGGATCTGTAGAGAAAGTGAACTGAATATTGAGAAGGTTTCCAAACTGGTTACAACATATTGATTATTGTAATTATTATAATTCCTTTCAGACTTTAATTGATTTGTTAAATAAAAGTGGAGCATTTTAAAAATGAGTACCATTTCTGTTTACAGCAAAGCCAGGTACATCCATATTGATGGTATAGCCAAAGTATTAACAGATCCTGGAATTGCATACAAGGTTTCTGTGTCTCAGGAATAGTTAAGTTCTTTTTCCACTGATGGAAACAACACATTTGTTCTCAATGTATTGCTGTACAGTGCTGAATTTGCTCTGACTTTCTCAAGAGCCAAGTGTAGAGCAGAGTGACTGTGTAGTGAAATGAACAGTGGCTGGCATGAAGGGATGCAGACTTGAGCAGAGATTTCTTTTGATCAGAGGAACTGCTCATGACTTTTGTTCTCTCAGACTTTTGCATCTCATGATGCAAAAAAAAAAATCCTTTTGTGGGAAAAAAGATGTGCCTGTGTCACAGCAGAGTCAGGAGCTGGCAGACATAGTGCCTAGTCTTATTTTTTTTTTAATGAACAGTTGTGCTTTCAGGGTATTGCATGATCACACAAAGTGTGGCTTTGTATTGTTTCCCAGTTTTGAAAATAGCTGTAAGTGGTGTGGATTAGAGCAAACAACAGGCAAAGCAGAGCTGATTCATTCAAGAATGGTTTGGAGCCATACTCCTTGTGTAGCAGGGGAAAGGGGACGTGTCTGAGGAATTACTGGAGGGAATTGGGAACAGTTACTTTAAAACTGAGGGCTTTTGAAAAAAAAAATCTCATCTTCTGTGTATAGCTGCCCTGTTATTTATGGATGGAGATGGAGCCAGAGGGAGGGAGGGGTGCCCAGGGATGCTCACCTTGTATTCTCTTCATTACTTTGTGAACTCTAGTCTGAAATCAGGAGATTTACAGATGTATTTATTTTGGAATAAGAATACTTTGTTTTAGTTTGGACTAAACCTTTCCAGAATTGAACTTGTCACCTTGCACACGCAAGATTTGAGGGCTGCACTGATCCATGTGGAGAAACAGGCTGCAAGTGTGGAAGGGGAAAGCCTTACCTGGGAAGACACTGCTTGCACCAGTGAAATAAAACTACAGAGGGGAGCAAAACATTGCTATTCTGGAATGAGATTATGCACAGATACCCCAGGAGATGGGCAGGGAGAAGCCTGTTAACCTCTTGTGTACTGAGAGCCAGGTAGTGCCCTTGAGCCTCATTACCAAATTATTCACTATTCTGTAGGATCTCCCTCCTGTCGTGTATTCCCAGTCTCATGTTTTCATTTACCAGCATGATCTCACCATTACCATCATGATTATTTTATTTGCTATTCTTACTTTTCAGAATATTAGAGAAAAGTTTTTTTACAGGAGAAAAAAAGCCTGCAGTCTTACTCTGCCAATAAGCAGATATTTATCATATAAGAAGTCTTTCTACTCTGTCAGATTAGTATTATTCTTTGGAATCGTGGTTGGGAAAGGTGAAAAATAAAATCAGAAAGGACAAAGAAGTTAGCACAGCACAGTGTGTGCGAGGTACCTTGAGCAGAGAAAACACACTGGATGACACACTCAGGGTGAAATAGAAGTGGGAAAAAGTAATTTTATCTCAGCACTTGCTTTGGCTGACTTCTCAGTCACCAGCATATTAATGGCTCTTCCCCTAGCAACTACAGAGCTTCCAACATGCAACTATTCTTTGGTCATAAAGACAAAAAATGGAGTTTGCCAGAACAGAGCTACCCCATTCTGGGCTGCTGACAACAGTCCCAGACTGGCCATATGCTCTGCTGCACTCACAAGTGGTAAAGCAACATTTTTGCTCCTGCTGGTGCCGGTGGTGTCCCTGTGGTTGTTATTGTTTCCATCCAGACCCTCTCCTCTTCCCTGGAGCTCCTGCCTGTTCTGTTTCAGGCTGTACCCATAGCAATGTCACAGCTCCTGAGCGCCGGGGAGAGCGAACAGATGTAGCTCTTGTCACATCCCTGTGAGCTGGTGGCACGGCCTGTCTCACTTTATTCCTAGAAATGGCTTTGTGCAGGATGGCTGTGGAGCAGTTTAGAGTGGAAAGGGACATGGATGCTCCCATGGGGCAGGTCCAACCAGAGGTGGGTGACTGGCCCGTGTCCAACGGGGGGGAACAGGACCTGCCACCTTTGGGGTTGTGTGTAATCAATGAGATGGGGAGTAAAGAGTGAGGTGGGAAAGGACTAGTGGGTCCCTGACTCCTCTAGGGAATAGGTAGGCAGTTCTCAGTTTGTATCCAGCAGGAATTCAGGGCTCTGAAGGGTTTGGTAGAAGTCAACTAAAACGTTCCCTGTCTCGGTGAGCACCATGGGATTTGGAGTCTCTGCACACGGGTGTTGGCTGAGACCCCCAACACTGCCCATGAGGACTGTGTTTTCTTGGCAGTATGATTCATGATCAGTTTAAGCCTACACTGCATTTTAAAGGGGTGAGCCCATTTTCTCCTCCACCTCTCAGCTAAACCCCCATCTTCCTCAAGTCCAGCCAAAATCTAATCATGGAATGGGCCACATGGCTAAAGAAATGCTGTTCATGCACAGGGTGAGCAGAGAGGTGACAATGGTGGCAACCTGGCCTCATATCTGCTTGAGCTGACCATAGACCTGCACCACTGACTGGCATTATCACCATTAACTCTGTATTAAGCATCCTGATGTCTTACAGTCCCCTGTGGAAATCCATTCCATTTTACTGACCTGGGGGTTCCTGATGCAGTGGACAAGCTCAGTCAGGTCAGCAGAAAAGCTGCTAGTGTATCAAAACACCAATTTCTACCTTTAGCCATTAGCAGTAGAGAGAGAAATTCATTGTTCTGGTTCCTTTCCATGGAAGGCAAGAATGAACAAAATAGTAGGTTCTTTCCACTATTAAATCTATTGTCTTCCCAACCCTACTCTTATCACAATTTGCTGTGCTTTCAGAGGAGGAGATTCAGTGCTACATGCTGTCTTAAGGGTAGGAATTTTTGTGTTTATCTGCACGCTCACTGCCAAGGCAGATAAGAGACTTTATTCTCTACATTATCACTATTTTTCCTCTTCCTAGGAGCCAGACTGACTTTAAAAAAGGGGTAAATATTTGAGCTCGTTGTGCAGACCTAAAGTGAGGCTCTGGGTCTTTTTATACTTATTTATATCCACTATAATAATCAGCTTGAAGAGGCTTTTTCAGCTTCTTGGGCTAAAACCTTATTTTTTGCTAATCTTTGCTTGCTCTGTTCATTATTCCGTGCTAGACTCTTCCCTCCCCTGATTGCATGTTATCACCTTCAGTGGAACAGCTGTGTCATTGCTAAAGGGTGTTAATCTTCCCCTACCTAACACCTTATTGACAGCCAGAGTCACAGAGGCCCCCGGTCTTTTCTGACTTGGGTGACTTCTCAAAACAATTCTTATTTTAGGTTTTTTTTTTTTTCATTTCATATGATCTTGCTTTGGTCTGACCTGGAGAGGTATCCACAGCCTGGCACAACCCCTCCTGGGCTGCTGCAGCCAGGTTTGGAATGTTCTGCCTGTATCAGTTCTAGTGATTATAACCAGGAGAATATTCCCTAAAAATATTAAGGGACAATAAGCCCCAGCTAATCAATAAGCACAATACCTATGGCACATGGGAGCCCAGAATAGAAGCTGCTCCGGCAGGTGGGACAGCTGGCTGGAATTTTTATTTCATGGTTGTGAAAGGCACCACAGCTTTCAGTGAGACAAGAGCAGCACTGACAGTGACAGATCCCCTGTTACATTGTGCCACCAAACAGAACGAGACACTTCAGCGGATACAGTTCATTTTTCCTGAGGGTTTTGTAATGGGTTGGAATTAGTCTGGAATTTCATTTTTCTAAATTCTCTTTGCCTGCCAGCATTCTGGACTGCCCTGCAGTCTCCAAGGTCACCTTGACTTTTTGGAGGTCTGGAGCATTGCCCTGACTCTAGAAAGATCCACGGCAAATTTGTGTGTTTGAGCTGATTATCTTAAAACAGCCAGTACAGCAGTGGGCATCCCAGTCAGGATTTCTGCCATCCCGTTAATGCTGGGTCCAAGGGGATCTTTTCCAGTGAGTGCAGAGGAGGAGAAATAGGAAACACACCACTTTTTAGTCTTTATGCTCCCTGACTGTTAAATGCATGCAGATATTCAGATTTATCTCACCTGTACTCAAACACAGCCCTGAGGGGCTAAAACTGAGAACAAATTGCCTTTTCCTCTGAAGTCAATGGAAAGAGACTGAAACCCCTGGGCCCACTGGTGTCACTTCATAGAGGTCTCTCCGTGGATGGCACAAGAAATCTCCAGCAGCTGTTCCTAATGGCAGACATGAAGCAGTTAATCACCACCAGTTGTCCTGGTCTCCTCTTGGAGCCACTGTGGCAGAGCTGTGGCCACGAGAAGTGGGACCTGAGCTGCCCACTGCTGATATAACCTCAATTTCCCACCGAGCCTGAGCATTTCTGACAGCAGAAAACATTTACAAGTGGACTGCTAAGCAGATCAAGATGGATACAGTTTTCTTGTTGTTTGGATTAGGAGGTAAGTCCAGAAAAAGGAGACAAATGGGGTCATAAAAGAAATGTAGCATTATTTTATAAAGCAATTTACTCATCCTACCTCTCCAGTACTTAAAAAGGCAGCTTGGCACAGGGGTTTGATTACAGAATTGAGGACTGGGAGTGCAGAAGCTTTTGCAGGACTTGAACTGATGACCTAATTTTAATCCCAGTGTAACTAGAGTTACTAATTGACTATGGCCATTAAATTTATTAGACTGGTCAAAACCGGGGCAATACTAATAGGCATCTAAATGGTTTTACCTACCAGGCCATATACAGGCACTCATCAGATAATGTTATACCCTAATGAATATACATGTGCTGTCTATGACTGCCAGTTGACCCTCAAAAATAGTGTATTCCCCTTCAGATACAGGGAAAATATGACCATCAGGTTATTTGGCCACCAGCTGATTCCGTATCAATAAGTGGTGTAGCAGAAAGCGAAGCTGTATTAACACATGCTGAGAGGCTGCTGTCACACGGAACGGCACCGCACGAGGGATAATAACCTGGGCTCCAACATCAGAGCAGAACATGCCAGACACCCAATTGTTTTCCTTTATTCTTTAGTTTTGCTTTTCACACTACACACGAATATCCTGCTCAGCTCAACAGCCTTAGCTGAGTGCCACCACGTGAGCCTGGGGGGCTGAGCTGCCTGCCTGGCACGTCCGCAGCATCGCTGGCCGGGTGTGCTTGCCCTACAATGGTTTGATACAGTCATAAATTACAAATGATTCTTTTTCGCATCTCTTGAGAAGGAAACCCATCAAAACCTGGCTGAATATTTGATCTAACGTAAAATGAAAGACAAATGCACTCAGCCTGGTAATAGGTTTGCTTCGGGGTGTCGGCTTTCTATGCTCTGACCAAACTCTGTGCCCAGAACTCCCAGTCAGGCAGCTAAGAGAACTCTGAATGTTATTTAAAGAATTGGTAAGGTCACGGTGGCCTGAGCCTCTCGGGGCTGAATTAATCTCCTTGGCACAGCAGCCCAGGCTCGCTCAGCGCTTGTGCTCACAGGTCCATTCGTGTAGAGCAATGCCATCCAGTGGCTGCTCAGATCCATCACAAAGCCAATGGCTCCTTCCCGAGGCACATTCCACAAGCCGGAATGTTTCTGCTCTTGTTCCCCGCTCAGGCATTTCGCATTAAAAGCCTGTGACAGTGGCCAGCTTGATTGCTTCCTGCTTCTTTGGCTTTTTGCACGTAAACTCAGGTATGTTTTAAGTAGTGACACTTGAAAATGTTTACTAGACATTTTTTTTTTTAATACTATTTTATGTCTGTAGTCCGAATAAGGAAATTTATTTTCAGGCCTGGATTTTGATGTGGGGAGCAGTTACGTGGAGTCAATGTGGAAAATCATGCTGATTTTTGAGACAAAAATGCAGTCAGTGAATGAAAGTTTCTGAAGTCCAGGAGATACTGAGTCACTCAGTGAGACATTTTCCCTTGAGGATAATGCCCAAAGTGGAGGATGAACAAGGCCTAGGCTGTGCAGAGCCTTTCTCCATCAGTGTCACATTTCAAAGAGCCCCAATATTGCTGGCTACCCAAGGGCTGGACATTTTGGTGGGGGGAAAGGGCTTAAACCTGCTTAGCTGCATCCCCCCTCTTGTCATCTCCTGAGTGTCCACCATCTCACAGCCAACATCCAGAAGTGACTAAATGAAGATGTCAATGCTTTTGCCTGTTGCACTCCCCAAGCTGCTCTAATTGCCCAGGCCGGGGTTTGGATGATGTATCACCTCAAACGCCGCTGCCCGTGTGACACGGCGTGTCCCTGGAGGTCCCTCCGAGGGGCATCCCTTGCAGCTGGATGGATGTAGCCAGTGGGTCCAACCTTCTGTTTTGCTGGGGCCCTTTCCTGCTGCCGCCGAGCCGCCAGCCAGGGCTGTGCCTGCTGCTGTGTTCCGGCTGCTCCTGCTCCGCCGTACAAATTCCAATCAGGCGCAACAAAGCCCACCGGGTGCTGCTGACAACAGGTGTCTCATTAAACATCTCTCAACCTTACAGGCATTCGCATTGACAAGAACCAAACTCACACTCAATCACAGCTTAATCACAGCCAAACTCTATTAACAAGTCATACTAATTACCAACTTCTAACAATTTCTCAGGTTCAGAGGCAAAATATCCTTTCTTTATAGATGAAAACAGACTTGTGATACTTGAGCTCTGGCCATAATTAGGTCCTTTTAAACAAAACAAAACTAAAATAAAAATCCAGACAGATCCCTTTGTGATAGTGATCCTGGAAGTACAGTTGTACAATGAGATGTTTTGTTTGTTTTAATTTGGTATCTGCTATGTTGCCCACAAGGGTCCAATTAGCTTGTTACAGATGCTTGTATCAGTTTTATCCACTTGTCTTTTTATTTTGGTGTTTTGTTTTTTTTTTTAAGAGGGGTAACTTGTAGCACAGATTGCTGGCCTGCAGGCATCCAGAGATCAACAACCAGCTTTCTGTGATACCAAGCCCCCTGTGAAACAGGCAGCCCTTGCCCATAGCATTCATAATGCAAAGGGTGAAATGAACAGCTTGCGCTGGATTTTGGATTATCATGGAATGATCTGGCATGTTCAAAAGTGGCCTGAAGATGGCAATTCTGCCATGGCTAAGAATAACTCTGACAAACTTTGGTTGCTACACCTTGGAAACTAAAATGCAGGTTTTATTTTTAATCTCCGTGCAATAAAACAGAAAGCTTGTAAGATGTGGCTTGGAATTGTATATGCACTGTTTATTCCTGTCCCCTGGCATGCTCAGTTCATGTGTAATTCCATGCTAACCTGGACACTTACCTCCATTGTGTGGCTGTATTGAGTGCCTGAGCACTCGAGAACTCACTTGTATAATCGATACACTTACAAAAGGGAACATATAAATAATGTGAAGAATCTGACTTGAACTGACAGTGGGGGTATCACAGCAAGGGCTAATGCCTCGTCCTTAACTCATGGTGCTGCTGGAGAGGAAAAAACCACACATAACAGGCTGAGTTAAGGACTAACATAGGATTTCCAGCATTTCCTGAGCAGCGTGGTTCAAGGCAGAAAGTCTCCTCCTAATACATGCAGTGCAAAATCCAGGAGCTGCTTGTTTACCTGTTCTTGGATTTGGTTGCTGTTTGAGTTTCGTGTCTTTAATTTTAAAAGGGAATTAACATTTCTCCTGTAAGACTATGATGATGCAGCTCAGCAGACACTCACCAACCCGAGGTTTAGCATCAGCAATTATTTTTATCTCCAGCACAGGCGTTTTGTCCCTGCAGTGAGGCGTGGCAGCATGAACACCAGATACCTGAAACTCCTGGGAGAAGGCTGCATTTCATGGGGTAGGTTGATGTGATGTGGGATCCCAGCTTGTCTTGCTGTGAGAGTCTGTAAAGCTGCAGGCACCCAAAAGCAGGTGCAGGGGGAAGCAGGGTGGCTCCCACATGTGGAAGAGAGTGGGGCAAACCCCCCACCTTCCCTCCCCACAGCCTCCATCCTTGGCTTGCCTGCACTGTTGGAGACCAGCTGTGACTCTGGTGAGATGAAGAGTGTCACAATGGCTTAATGGTCATGTAGGATGTGGAGAATTGGTCTAAAAATTATTGTAACCTGGCAAAAGCAGAGGGTTTATGGTTCAGTGTTGGAAGCTTTGTCTTGGAAGGGCACAACCCTTTCATCCTGCCACTGCCATCCTCCTCCATCCTGATGCTGACTGGGTGCACTGAAGTGATGATCTGCCAGAGGATGGAGCACAGGAGACCATGGATCTGCACATTGTGCAGAGCATAACATAAAGCAAAGGCTTTTATGCAGTTTTGAGGCTGAAGATGGATGAGGCCAGTGTTTCTCTGCCTGCCAGTTTCCCACATGAGCTGGCAGTGACTTTCCAAATGTGGTTCTCTGCAAGGAGATGTACCAGAGAGGGATGGGATACAGGTGAGTAAAGCTGCAGGTGAGTAACAGGGAAATCCTGGTGAGGCAATACATGGGTGCACAGCAAGCCTTTTATCATTACTACTGCAAAAGATGGCATCTCTACTGTCAAATCTCTGGCTTCTATGACCCTGAGTAGATGTATTTGGACTGGCCACACTGCCATGAACAAGTGTCACCTGCTATGCCAGTGAAGGTGAGTTTCTGAGGCTCTGGAACAAGGAGGTTTTTGTGAAAATGCTTGTTTTTAGTGTAAAACTAAGCTTTAGTAGCAGGAGGAGAAAGAAAGCTCTTTGTTGAGAGCAGTAGTAAGGCAGGATGCGAGATGAGATGTACATCTGCAATGGAACAACTATGGGAGCATTCATGAAATGTTTCATTAGGGCAAAATGGAAGATTTTGTATAGCCATAATCTCTTTTCTCTTAATAAGAGGCTGTTTCAGACCTGAGCAGAGAACCCTTTTCCATGGCTTTTGCCAAAAGAATATGGAAGAGGCTAGCAGGTGCTGGCACAGGCTCTAGAGGTTCATTCTGGATCCCAGTTACAAGGCCAGGGCAGAAGCAGTGGCTTCTTTTGGGGAGCACACCTCGTGTGATCATCAGTGACCCTTCCTAGTTCTTCCTAGTTTTCCTCTGGCACAGGAATTTCTTTCTTCTTCATGGATTTTTACTATTCCTGAAGTTAAAAAAAATTAAAAATAAATAAATTAAAACAATTTAATTTAACAATTTACTATTTTGCAGAGCCATCGTTTCTGATCAGAAACTGAAATCCTGCTTTGTGCTCCTCCACTGTGGAAATCTGTCAGGTAAATAGAAATCACCTCGTAAAAGCCCTTAAACAGCTCTGGTTTATATTTTAATTGAGGAACAGAACATTTTAAGCACTTTTATTGGGTGGCGCCTGCTGAATGACAGATGTCTGCGGTGGAGTAATGCTGAGCACACTTTCATAAAACAGAGCAATTCTTTGCTTAAAACATTTACAATTAAAGGCTTGATTGAATAACAATGAGTTCTGTGCATGGAGCTCATTTCTGCACTTGTTTGTGCACCTGAAGCAGGCTGTGATCATTCCATAGGTTGGATACGAGGTGCCAGTTGCTTTGTTCAATGACCAAATAGTGCTCACGGGCACAGCTGGAAATGTGCCTTTGATTTTCCACCAGGATAGAGATAAGGTGCATTGTGCTGCACTGCCGGACTTACTAACACCCTCATTTCAGCTGGTTTGGCTTTTTTTTTTTTTTAAGCTACACATTAGTAACTCTTCCAATTTGTCAAGAGCCAAAGATTTTAAAATGAACACTAATCCTTTGCAGCTGAGAATGTCTTAACTAGCTTCTGCTTTACTTTTCCATCTCACTCCTGTGACCCCTATTACTGTAATACCTGAGAACATCACCTCTGGTCGTGCACTGAGCCTTGCAGTATCTGAAAGAAGTGAGACTGGCATTAATATTATTTTCTCCTGTTCTACGTGGAGAACTGAGGCACAGAGAGGTCAAGTGACTCGCCCACAGGTGTTCTTTGAAAAGGGGTCCCAGTGCTGTAAGAACATGTCCAGTCTTTGGCTGGTATTTAAAATTTAGCCTTATGAATGTAGGAACAGCCTTCAAGCAAGCCCAAAACACCCAACAGCAAACCAGATGACACGGCAAAACCCACAACCTTTTGCTCAAGCCAGCTAAGAGACTGAAGTGAGAAAGGATTCTGAGTTTCCTCCCTGCTGAACAGAGAAAGATCATGTTTGAACTGACATCCCTGCAGATTCGTGAAGGCTCAGAAAATCCTAACAGCGAGAACATGAACTTTGGAAAAACAGCCTCACTTTTCTCAAAAGAAAAGATGAATCCACAAAGTAGATCTTGCCACAGCAGAAGGAACATGTGTCATGGGAACAGCAGAGGCAAAATGTGTCATGGGATAAATCTTCACGGATTCAGCCCAGGACGAGAATATGCAAATTGGTACCAAATTAAATGCAATTGAGCAAGATAACACATATCCCAGCAATGAGGAACACTCACAGCATACTTGCAAAAAAGATGGAGCTTGAATCCAAGGGGGGTCTGATGATGTCTAAGCAGTCCTCAGTGACTACATTTTGGCAGGAATATGAAAGTTTCCCCAGAAAGGAGTCAGGAAAGTATTGCAGGAATCAAACAAGAAGTGCCTGAAGTGTGTGCAAGGGTCTGTTACAGAACTCAATGGAAATGGTGTAACCTCCAACATAACAACATAGCACAGGTACTAAATAATAACATCGTTTGGCTGCTATTAAAAAGTTACCCCGTAGCTCACTTCTGGGATACTGTATATTATTTCTCTTCCTGTCCTGCTCTTCTGATAGAGGGATTTTCAAGAGTTGCTGGTTTCCAGCTCCAAAGTAGCCTGATTTCACTTCAGAAATGAAACTCTCATTTGCAAAATCTTTGAAGATGTGGGAATGTCCTCTGGTTGTAAGGAAACGGAGTGTGATTCAGAGCCTGGTACAGATATATAAAAGGGTTCAATATTTAATTAAACATAATCTTCCTTGTGGCATGAGTGTCTGAGCTCTTTCAGGAATAAAACCCTTTGGTTTTCATTACACTATTCTCCAATATGTGACAGCACAAAACCTTTTGCAGGGCCATGCTGGCCCATCACCCACCTTCACCATGGCAGCACAGGTTGCCCTGCTGCTGCTGAGAGAACATTCTGGAAGCTAAGAACTTCCTACTTTTACATGACAAATCCATCTCTCAGGGTTCTCAGATCACTCTGACATGTCAGTCCAGCACCTGGAAACTCCTGACACCGCTGGGGTGAGGAACCCACAGTGCTGCACAACAGCTCAGGCTGCCCTTAGAAGCAAACAGACATTTTCAGCTAGTTACAAAAACAGCGTAAGAGGGAAAAAAATCATGGTTTAGAGTAGATAATCTCTACAGAAAACAGGTGCCCTGATCCTGCACCCACCGCTGAGCTCAGCAGGAGCAAAGGAGTTGTGCTGGAAGCGTGTGCTGATGGAGGCACCGGCGATCTGGCTTGCAGACCTGCCCTTGCAAAAGGGTCAAGACAATCTCACTTAGGGCACAACTCTGTTAGTTTTGTTCTGCCTTTTTTTTTTTCTTTTCAATATAAAAAAAAGGACAGCATTGGCTCTTTTCAGGAAATGATATTCTGCTCTGTGTGACAAATGAGAGCAAGTCAGTCTAAAGGGAAAGGGTGCTATGTGTCAGGCACAAGCCTCAATAACACCAAGGTCTGCAGCTGCCTGGCCCAGTTTTGTTTTTACATATGTAAGGTGACTTCTGAAAACACAGAATTTTATTTTACAAGCCTCTTCCTTCCACTGTTAACCATTCAGAGCTGCCACCTACTCAACATAGCTTATTTTAATATTACATGGTAGCTTATTTTTAAACCAATATTCTCTTATATGCCACCCATGTTAGAATGTTGGTTGCACCGTGTCTGCAAGTTGAAGATGGATTAATTCAGATAGAAGTCACAGAGCTCCTGCATTATATTTCACAGAATATTCTGAGTTGGAAGAGACCCACGAGGATCATAGAGTCCACCTCTTAAGTGAATAGCCATTACTGAGATTGAACCTGTAACTTTGGTGTTATTAGCACCATGCAGAATAATAAATAATAATGAAAAGAAATAATCTTTTTAGTAGAAACAATATAATTACCAAGCAGGATGTGTACTGCCCCAAAAAGCTGCTGATGTTTTCTAATGATAAAGCCAGTCCCCACATGCCCCTTATTCAGTGGGATGTGTTCTTTCAGCATTCACGGTGGGCTGGGAGGTGTGCTCTGCATCCCAACACAATGGCCTTGGCTGGGCCTTTGGCATTCCTGGGAAGTGCCCTGCTGAGTGCAGTGAGGGCTTTCACGATGCAGCCAGGGCTTGAGTGAAAGCACAGCAGTGTCGAAGTGAATCTTCCCAGGGATGCTGGGATGTGAAGTGCTCCTGGGTTTCTTCGACAACGACAACACGAGTCCTTGTGCCACATTCTCCAGCCTTTCTCCCAGACGTCTACCAGCTACACCCTTCCTCCCCGCCTGCAATTAGCACTTACAGTGTTGCAAAGGGAGATGAGATTCGCTCTCGCCATCCTCCTTCAGAACTCGCTCACACCTTCCCCACTGGGTGGGAACATGTGCTGTGGGTTAGGAAATATTCTCATAGTGGAATTACATTTGCAGCAATCCTACCCCCCCGCCTCCTGTTTGCTGCAGACTATCAGACTCTGCTGCTCGTCGTGGTGTAGGAGCACGTGAACACAAGAGCTCAACACAGCATTTGGTTCAGCAAAGCCTCAAGTCTCTGTGATTCTCTTCATTCTCCCCCACCCCCTCCATCCCCACTGAAACTGCATATGCACAAACTGGGCACAGTTGGTTTCATGCAGGGTAACTGGAGCTGGATAAGTGCCTGCAATTTTGGAAGAGTGGGGTGAGGAGAGAAGTGGGAGTGTATGACCATTGACCTTAATTAGAGGAGATAAAAATGTCGAAACATGATTCCTAAGAAAACCAAGGAAGGCCTCTATTGTCGAGTGTTTCCACATGGATGCCACTGAGAAGAGGTCAAGTGCTTTCTATATACTTTAAGTAAACAGCAGATTGTGAGTTCACAGTCTGGACTGGATTTGAGCAGCCTTCGTGTTCTGCAAGATCATAATTGAGTCTTATGTACTTAAGATTTGATATCCACTGACATTATTACTTGAGAGTGCCAGGAAATACAGCAGTGATTAAGGGTTATAAAGTTTGCAAGTAAAACTATGCCCCATGTCACATATGGCTCACCCTGTACTAGAATTGTCTCAGGCTCCTGCTGTAAAAGAGCAGCAATAAGGGACTCTTGTGAAAAAGAATCTCTGCTGTTGGCTTTCTGTGATAAAGACATGTCTCCTCACATCTTCATTGTCATATAAAAAATGCACAAAGCCTGCAAAATTAAATCTGCCAAATGAGCAATGGGTTATATGTCAGGAACAGAGTGCTCCGAATCAGGCAGCTTATTTACATACTACTGGGAAGCATATCAAGACAAGTTAAAATGTTATGCATAAAATTTTTCTGTTCTTCTTTGCAGCTATCTAGACTGAAGGTTAAGAAGACTGAATGTGGTGGGTTTGTCTCATAACAGGCTCTGTTTCCTTACCTGGATGTGGAATGGCACAGAAATCAGAAATTACAGCTGTGTTTCCTATCTGCAGGTTCAGCTCTGGTGTCACTGCCAGCAGTTATGGGATTACCAGGTAGCAGCTCTCATCTCAGGTTCTAAGCAGCTTCCATACTCTGAAGAGACCTTAGTAAAGGTCTTGTTTACAGACAGGAAAACTGAGTCAAAAAGCATTGATCCAAGTCCACAAAAATCAGTGGCAGACCATCCAGAGCCCCAGCAGATCTAATAACTTCTCCAGCTATTACAAGCAGGAAGAAAGGGCAGGAGTGCTCTTAGGGGCATAATTGGAAACATATGGATCACTGGAAATCTTCTGTCTGTTCAGTGGGCTTCACATGAGGATTTCTAATACTTGGTACCCAAATTATTTAAGGTGTATTGCTGGGAGGAGGGAATGAGCCACGAAATTTGGCAACTCAGTCCCAAAGATTCATTTTAGAAGTGAAGCTGTAAAGCTTTATATGTACCTGAAGCAAAAAGTCTGTCTCTCCCTATCTGCATCTGTCTGTGAGAAGGAAAAAGAAAGGGCAGCCCATTTGTGGATGTTTTCTTGCTGCAACTCTGGATTTGAAATATCTGTCTTTGATTAAAGTGGGAAATGCAATTGCACAAGTCATTAATTATTACCGATAAACCAAAGTAGTGATGGAGCCAAATAAAAATCTCCTGCCACTACGGTGGGATTCTGGAAGAAAAGACAGACCTGGATGCTTGCAGCCTATTTGCATTTCCCTTTTTTTGGTGAAATACGTGCCTGAATTGCCGGGTCTCCAAACCTCACGTGTCCTCAGAGTACACGATGTCTATGGGTACAGATCAAGAGACATGAACTTCATCTACAGCGACGGCAAAAAGCAGCTTTCAGTGACTGTGCCATGTGACCAGTCCCAATTATGGCTCCTTCCTCATGACATCAGTATGCAGTGGAGGATCTCACTTTTTTTTTTGCCAGAGGCAAGTGAATACATTATCCAGCAGCGAGGCGTGGGGCAGGCGGCTGCGTAACTCTGGGGTGATTTGGATTCCACGCTCGCGTGGGGGTGTGAGCCAACCTCAGAAGTCATTTTCACTGATGCTGACACATAAGGCTTCCCTCAGAGACCTGTCTATCAAACTGCAACATGCTATGCAGAAAAATTAGATTACTCATGCTACAATAAAGAAGGAGAAGATGACAATGATGAAAAAAAGAAAGGACTTCAAAATATAACACCTATTTATTAAATGAATAAAAATCCTGGCAACAGGAAAGCATCCTAGAGACTTTATTATTTATTTATTTTATCTTTTGCAACCATTTCAAGGAGAACTAGTTGGAAAGACCCTATTAATTCAGACAGTGCCTCTGGAAAAACCACCACTTCATCATGATTGTCACATTACTGTATTTGTGAAATATCATCTTAAATAGTCATTATGATTTTGGTACTGGTTTTGCTGCAGTTAGCAGCAGGATTTCCTTTGGCTTTGGTAGGAGCAGGATCAGGCCTCTCCTGCTCTTTCTCTCTGAATTGCAAATGGGTTGTTCACATGTCAGCTCAGTAACCAGGTAAAGTTCACCCTGCTCAGTTCAAAGCAGAGAGATGAAGCTCAAGGCATTTGCCTCCCAGTATTTGCCGAGTTCCTCGGGTCTACAAAAGTGTTAAAGTGGTTTAATACAAATCCATAAGACAAACATTATGCAGCTATGTGTGAACCCCTGTCCAATAAAATCTATTTTTTTTTCTGAAAAAAATACGAAGTAGTAAAATATACTTAGTAAAGAAAAGAAAAGGCTACATGAAGCTTAGTAAAATCCCATAGATCAGGATGGTGGGCAGCTTCAGGAAGGGTGATTTAAAACAAATCTGCAGAAGAACACACACACACAGAGTCACAGAAACACAATCCATAGATGGAAATGGATCTGGATGAGTGCTGAGGTTAGAACATCCCAGACAGAACTGCAGGACTGGTTTTACAATATCACATAATGGAAAGATTTGGCCAAATGCTGTTTTTCCTTCTCTAGTAATAACAAACCTGTTCTGGGGCTCCTGCAGTATTTGATCCTTGAGTTATTCCCCAGGAATGCCATTTGGGAAGGCTAATTGAGAGTTTTAACTTCACCTGCCCTGAATCATGTTATAGCTGCACTACTCACAGCTGCAAATTCTGTTTTACCTATTGTTATCATATTTTAAGGATCCAGTTGTTTTATGTTGGCTTGACTTGTGCACCAGCTCCAGCCATTTCTCATGGGATTTACTTTCGTGTCTTCAATCTCTCTTCCAAATGTTTCTTCCCAGAGATAACTTTTGGTTTCCATCCAAACCCAAAGAGGAGATCCATAAGCTCTCCTGTGGTCCTGCCTCTTGCACGGCCTCAGTGGAGCCCATGGCCTGTGGACAAGAGCAAAGAAGAGAAGCAGGTTTGCCTTTTCTTGCTGATTTTCTAACGGTGTGACACTGATCAGTGGATCAACCCCACTGCACCCTTCATCCTGCTGAGTAGCTTTTTGGGGCTTTGGCTTCTTAATAGAGACAGGCAATTTCAACATGACCACACAGAGGGGAAGTACACGGAATTATAGGTCTCTTTAAAATTGTCAGGAGCAAATATGATCAGATCTGGTTCTTGATCTCATTACTGTCTAAAAGATTTGGCTGGCATTTTTAAATGCCATGATTTATGTTCTTCACCTTAACATGGCCCTCGGTGGTGTAAACTGAGTAACTCTATTATTCTCCAGGGCAGCTCTAAAGAATCCTATTGGAGAATTTTCACAACACTGTGTCTATAAGAAAATATTAACATGGATTAAGACAAGTTGATAGATTTTAAACCAGGCTATGCAATGAGAACTAGCGAGAATAAATCAAATAACTTTGCCTAACTACAGAAAGTATTTGTAAAGCTCTGTAAGGTTTCCATTTCCTAAAGCCACCTGCCATCTCAAATGCCCCTAATCAGTCACAGATGCTGGATACCAACCTGCTAACCCTACGGCTTTGAGAGAAAATATTGCACTTTGTAAACTCATTCTTGGGTATTTCCTTAATTTTTCTTAAACTAAACTTTCATCCCTTATTTTCCACTTAAATGTAATGAGTTAAATCAACTCTGACATTTTGCCCTGCTTACCCTTACAGTTCTGTTCAGCTGCTTTCCTACCTACTTCTTGAAAAGCCAGAAGACCTCAGGTTTGGGGGGTTTGGGGGTCTTTTTTTGATCATTATACTATTTTTTTCACTCCACATGTCATGGCTCCCCTCCTGGTGCTGAGCTTTGACTGTCTAATCCACTGCCAATGGAAAAATGAATGTTTTTGTGTTCTTATGTGTATCTCCTTGATGAAGATGTACCAAACACTGGGCTTTTCTGAAGTACTGTGGAAATATTTTCTAACCTCCCCAAAATTATAAAAAAACCCCAAACCTGACCAAAAAAAGTCTACTCCAGAAGAAATAAGAGACATTTTAGAGACTTCATCCAGCGCTCAATGGAGTCAAAATAAAGAATTTCACAGATTAAAGAAGGTACCAAAACAGGCTCTGGTGCCAAATACCATTAGATGCTGTTCAGCTCTCCTGGGACTCAGCAGAAGGAGGGGTTGGTTTGGCTCTGGAAGAAGCCATTATTCCACTTCAGCTCATGAGGACAGGCTGGAAGTGGGAGTTGTAATGGAGGTAGGAAGCAGACTGGATTTTATTAGTCGTCCATCATCTTTAAGAGACCCCAAAACAGATCAGGTTTCAGCCTCTCCCTCCACTCCCGTGTCAACCGTTGGTTCTGTTTTTGCTGGAGGATAAGTTTCATTATATTAATAAGCAGCACAAATGGTTCCAATTGTGGAAGAACCACTCTGAGCTGTCAGAAATAATCAGAGGAGAAGTTTCAGCCTTTCCATGATCACAGCCTCTTCTTCTGGTGCCTCAACTCAGCACTTCCCCAGTGCACTTCATGTTTTTAGCAGCCACGACAACAATAAAAGGTAACTTTACATTTCAGCAAGGGTGGGTTATTTTAAGAAACTTTATTCCCTGATCATGGTAGTACATCAGTGCTCAGAAACCAGACACTAATGGGAATAATTGGGCTAACATCCAATCTACTGGCTGGGAGACTAGATCTAGACATGCACTTAAATGAAACTATACATCTTCAGTCTCCTACTGCAGTCACATTCCAAACACAAACATCTTTAATCATGCCACTAAACCAGTAAGTTTGCATTTCTTATTACTAATGAAGAGATAGTGAGAAAAACTCACAACAAAACACTCCAAAAGTTGGATCCCTATCTGAGAGCAATCCATTAGTGCTTACCAGCAATAATGCTCAGAATTTGTCTCCCTCACATCATTCACTTGAAGGAAAGGGTTTTAGATAGACAAAGCAATTAAGAATTTCTGCAAGGATGGAACTATTACTAGATTAATTGTGCAGATAGGAAAGTTTTAAATTCATCTGAGTTCAACAAACCATCCAGACAAGACGGGGTCTGACGCACAACTGGCAGAAGAACAGGCACCATGGAACAGGAACACATCAGTCCTCATGCTGAGCCCTCTGAAGCTGCTGGGATTTGTGCAGGAGCACATCTCCACCAGCACCCACCCCCCAGGCAGCAGGACTGGGGTTTGGGTTCATGGATTTATCAGCAAAGGACTGAGAATCACTTCCTCCCAACAGGTTTCCCCATCACCTTGGGAGGAACTGAACAAAATTTAGTTTTCAAATGAGACTCACCCAGGACTAGTCACTGAAATGTCATCTGTATGATGGAATAAAAAAAAAAAAAAAAAAGTGGGAGAAATGTAAAAGGAAATCTTTGTAACCAGGACTACCTGACTCTCCCACAGTAGGAGACACAGGAATACTGTTTCATGTCATGGAGATGTAGTTAAAATGCAGACAGCATATCCTTGTTCTCAGAATCTGAGAGGTGTGGTTTGTGCATGTGGACAAGCCATCGTTCCTCCCTTTGATCTATCACTTGATGTAGAGGAAGGCTTTTATGTGTTAGTCCCATATAATGGATAATTTAGTCTGAAACCATTATGAAAAGTATTACATTTTGGGTACATATGCTTCAATTATTCTTGAAAGTACACAGAAATATTTTCTGACATGTACACAGATTTAAAGTTAAAAAAAAAAAAGTCAAAGCAAATGCAGAATTTTTGTATAGCATCCAAACAAATTTGTTCCTCTGAGGCAAGTTTACATGTATTTTAAAAGAATTCTGACATTTAATGATTTTTTTAAGGTAGACTGTAAACAATATATTTGAATGTAATAGGGAAAATGTCAGAGCCATCATTCATTAAAATTACCAGTGGTCAAAGAATCATAGAATTATCAACTGGCTTGGGTTGGAAGGAACTTTAAAGATCATGTAATTGCAACCCTCTGACAGGGGCTGGGACACCTTCAACTAGACTAGGTTGCTCCAAGCCCTGTCCAACCTGGCCTTGAACACTTCCATGGATGGCACATCCACAACTTCTCTGGGGAACATGTTCCAGTGCCTCACCACCCTGGTAGGGAAGAATTTCTTCCTAATATCCAATCTAATCCTGGCCTCTGTCAGTTTAAAGCTATTCTTCCTTGTCCTGACACTCCATGTCCTTGTCAAAAGGAACATACTGCTCTTTAGCTGCATTCGTTTATTCCCTTTATGAATAAAACTATTTAACACAAACAGTTATAAATAGAGTTAAATTCTCCTTGTCCAGGTGCATTTAGAGCTGAACTTTCAGATTAATCTTATCACCCTTTTACAAACAGAATTGGCCAGAGGAAGGCCTGACAGAGTTACCCATGACCTGCCCATATGACATGAGATGCTTTCACAGCAAGCAGGGCTGGAGTATCCCCTTTTTCCATAGGAATAGTCTGTACTAGCAGGGCATTTTAAGAAGGGTTTTTGAAAGAGCAGAGTCTCCTTTTTTTGTGTTCCCCAAACACGTTTGCAATGACAGGTCCTGGAGATAGTGACAGAGGTGAATGCTGACAGCAGTGCCACTGATGGCCTCCTGCAGGTCACTGTGGCCTTGTGCCTCGGTTTCCTTATTTCTAAAGGAAACATCTTCATTTAAGATATTGGTTTTTCAATTAGGAAAATCGTCTTAGCATTTAATTGGATTCCTTTTCTTTTCTTCTACTGGATACAACGGTGGCTGTGTCCCTTGCATAGTTAAAAGAAAGGATCAACCCCAATTCACATAGCAGAGAAGGTGTCTGGGTAGGGGATGTGGCCCTGTAAGACCTCTGAACCAATCCTCTACACCTGAGGCTGTAGCATTGCTAATTCTATTTCAACTAGAGGAAGAAAATTGTAGCTTAGAGGCTCTTGGGGCAGGCAACACTATGAAGAGACATCCTGCTGGTCACTTCATCCCTGCCCCCTCACCTCCCATGGCTGCTGTCCTGCAGGAGGCGGGACCCTGGGAGCCACGAGGTTGTGACCAGTGTCTCTTCCAAATGGGATCCCCTGAAGGGCACTGGAAGAGCTGGATGGGTCTGTCTGCATCAGCCACCTGCACCCACCTTACAACCAACCTCACCCGAGCAGCTGGGGGTTCCACAGGGGGTTCAGTCCAAGCTCTTGGCTCCGAGTGCTTCCCGAGGCCTGACTCTATTCCCTGCACTGCATTGCACAAGGAAGTCCTTTCCCACACGTCACCTGAACTGAGCCACAGCAGCAGTGCCCAGGCTGAGTACTGACCCAGCCTGTACTGCAGCCAAATTTACCCCACATGAAAGGCACTGAATGACAGGGTTCAGAGTGCTGAGGCTTCTTCTGCAGACACCTTGCTGGTTGTTTTAAGGTCTTCTGCCTCTAAGTGGCACCACGCTGGGTGATTGAACACTTGCTAGAATCTGTTCTACCTTTCATTGTAATGAATTCTTTCACAGTCCCGACTTTCCAAACTCTGAACTTTCAAGAGTACTGCTGGAATGTCAGAGCCCTGTCAGAGCCTTCTGGAGTGATGGGCCCAGTACTACACAATCCTTTTGGAAAGCCACAGCACTTAAACCATCACTGGGAAAGACTGAACTTGATTTTTTAGAGAAGGCTGTCACATTCCTGGGATTTGTAATGAGAGAGATTCAAAACACAGCCAAGCAGAGCTTCTGCTGGTGTGAACTGCAATCCAGGGTTACACTGAATTGTACCTGTCCATGACCTGGTTTATGGTTAAAATAATTGGGCCCAGACTGTCTCATATGCAACTTCTGCTCAGAAAGCAGGAAACAATTTGGGAGGGGGATAGAGGCCATCCTGGAATGGTTTGGTCTGACCTACATACACACACACGTACACACTTAGTCTAGGAGTCTTGAAACTGCTGAAGCAAACTGTACTCCTCAAATCCAGCATGAGAAATGTTGCACTTTTTAAACCAGAGTGAAGTAATCTCCTCTCAGTAACATAATGTATTCATAATGCTAAAATATTCAGATATTCAACCATCCACCATGAAATCTGCCTTTCCTTTACTACTTTATGATCCTCACACATTTTTCAGAGTTTGAGGCTTGTGTGCCCTCCTTCAAAATGCAGTGATGTTGTCCTGCCCCACATCAGTAAACAAAATCCACAGCCCAAACTCTACAGCTCAAAGCAACAACCAAGCTAAGCAGCCCTGAAAAATAACTGACACTTTAAGAGGACTAGAAAAAAGTACACCAAGAGGAAAGTTTTCCTCCACTTGAGAGAATGTTGTCAGGATAGTAATATAGTACAGTGAATAGTGAAGACTGGGAGATTTATGTGCCAATTCTGTGTATGATTTATTTAGATGGATTGCTCTGTGTCAATATGTAAAAATCCAATAAATATATCTCCCTATACAAAGGGTTTCTCCAGTCCCAATGTTACAGTGGAGAGTTTTGGCAGAAAGTCAGGATGTGCATTAAAAACACACTTTTTGAGAAGTCTAATAAATAAAAGCTCTGAAATATAGTTTCCCACTGAGAAAGGCATTTTAAATCATTTTGATAAAGAACCTAAATTAGGCCTTAAAAGGAGGGGGAGGCTAGGTCCCTGTAACTAATTATTTATAGCTATTTTGAATGTAAGAGTCTAAGAAAGCTGGTCTTTTTTTCTGCCACAATAAATGGCAAAGAAAAAGCCATTCCCTCTTCTCCCCCCCCCAAACCAAATTAAAAGTGTTAGAAAGGGGAGGATAAAAACAGAATTAAAACGGGGAACAGGCATCTGAAGGAGGAACTTGTATATTTTCTGCTAAAATAAAAGATATGAGCAGGGGGTGGGTCTTCAGTTCTCCCCTGCCTTACATAAGAGAATGGGGCTGTTAACAAACTGTAACATCCCAAAGAGGGAATATAGTGTATTTGTTAAACACCTGTGGGAATGTTTTTAGAAGTGCATAAACATCTGAATAGCTTCAGTCTTTCTGATATTCAAAGTAATTTAGATACCATACAGCAGTTGAAATCACTGGGGATTTCAGGTTCTAAGTCACTTTGGTGCTTCTGAGTGTGTTACTCCAAAGTGTAGCTGACATTCTGCATGTGTGCAGCACCTCTGGGCCCTGCCCTGGAGGATTTACAGTTTGGGGACCTGCTACCAGCAAAACCAGTGAGGCTGAAGAAGTGTTGGTGTGGGAGTATCTGTGGCTGGATCCTGTTCTGGATCTCCATGCACAGCAACTCCAGTTCGTACGGCAGCAGGCTCGACGTGGGAAGGCTGAGGGATGAGAGCTAATGCTCCAAAGCACAGTGCCTGTGCTGGAGATTCCTGCTGTTGTGGTTGTACATAGCAGGCTTCCTACCGAGGTTACTGAGTTATTAATCTCCAATGGACTTCCAGAAATCCCCTCCTTGTTCTCAGCAGATTGATTCACCTCCTACTCACTTCTGCAGCCGAGCACGGGGGTCTGTCAAGGCTCTGCACAAGGAGCTGTTCATTCTCCTCTGCTCCATCAGGAATGCTTCCCTCTGAGCTCAGGTTCATCCCTCTTCTTAAATCTGACCTTCACACTGGTTTAATTGAAGGACTCAGTGTCATTTTCGATGGATCTTGTAGAACCAGGAGGTCATTAACGGGTGGCACTTTGATAAAGAAGGAAAATATGTGATTTAGAAATTAGGAGAGGCACTTTTGATCCAGTTTAACAGAGGCTACATTTGGCCTGGCTGTGTGGCCATTATTTCATGGGAGACACAAACACACCTTTCACTGATGAGGACCAGTCACATGCCAAAGTCTTTTAGTGTCTTCCAAGCCCCACTTCCATGTCAGATGAGACTGCCCAGCCTTCCAGACAGCTTGCAGTCCTGATGAACCACCACCAGAACTTCCATACACATCCTCTAGGGTCAGAAATAGCAGAAGAGCTCTACCATGAAGCACTAGTGCCCAGTTTTTGTATCTGAAGCTGACACAGAAATATGTGGCCAGGTTTTCAAAAGAACTCAACAGCTTGAGGGCTTTGTTGAACGTCTGTCTGTAAACACAACAGTGGGAACTGCAGGATGCAGCCCTGGAAATCTGGCCCAGGCTGGGAGTACTCAAAAACTGGCCATGAGTTCCTGTGAAAAGATTGTCCTATATGTTCCCAGGAATAAGAGAGAAAGGCTGATAGCACAAAAAGCAAAGGTGTTTAACTGCAATTACAGACAGCAGGGTTTTACTTCCAGTTCAAAGTGGATTTCAGATCTCTCCCAACCCACCGAAAATAAAAGTTCCTGGACAGTCTGAAAGCCCCAAAAATAAGACAAAAAAAGAAGTGGAAATTTGAATTTAAATTGAAACTTAAGCATTAAAAAAATTACAAAAACATTTGTTGCTGTCATGAAAACTTAAAGTCAGGCTTCTGACATTTTAAACTTAATAACCAAAACCATCAGCCATAATGATTTCTCCATCTGATTCAGCATTAATATTCAGACAAATGCCAGGGGCTGTCACTTCCCATATTAAGGCAATCCACATTCGTTTGCATCCAGAACACCTATGAATGCTGTTTGTCTAATGAAAAAACTGTAATTTTTAAGCTGAAATGAAGGAAAGGAAAGAGGTAGAATAAGGCAGCTGAGTGTCTTTTGAAAAACATCAAAATGCATTTTCTTTTAAATGCCTGAAAAGGATCTGATTATTGAGGGATCCTTTCCACTTCACTTCATTATCATTATGTCGTCAGTGCTGGGTTATCTAATTACTCATCTAGGACTGGAAACTTCAGTTCCATGCATTAAGGTGTAAGAGGACTCACTTGTCTGGCTCAGCAGTCAGTACCTAAAGAACAGCTGTAAAGAGCAGAGTCAGGAAGACTCCAGCACAAGAGGAAATCCTCAGTAGAATTCAAGTGCTTTATGTCTGTCATAAACACACTTCCAGATCAAATTAAAGGAATTTCTTTTAACTCTATTCACAGTCTCCAAATATTCTGCTCAACAAGCTGCCTGAGATCTTAGTCATTCTAAGAAATGAATCATATTCCCCTTGTCAGCTGGCTGTTCTCTGCTGACTGCTAATTCATGGTATATTGATTTTAAGACTCTGTTAACACATTATATTTTCATGCTAAGCCAGGAAAGCTTTTCTTGCTGAAAAATTATGCCCCATCCTCATTCCTCACAATATTCCATTTTGCTCCTCCTCTGTTATTTAGAATGATTGATCAACACAATTTAATCAGCTTTAAATGATTCAGGGAATTGTTCCATGCTGTTGTACCACCTACATTGTTTTCTACCACTATTTAACACCACAACATGAATTCTGCATATTAGATTTGTGTGTTTGCATATCGATGCAAGATTTTAAAAGACCAACTAATTGTTGGGGTAACACAGTGAGGTCCAGTAGAATTGTGTTACAAAGATTTTGGAAATCAATTGCTCATAGAAATAACTTGCTAGAAGAATTTTAAAAAAAGGTCATTACAATTACATGAATATTTTTCATCACTGATTTAAAACAGGTCAAGACTTTTAAAAACACCTGTGAATATCTATGCTGTTACAGCTGGTAATTAAGATTTATAATGAATTCGATAATAAATATTTTGTTTGCTTCCTTTCAAATGTCATTAATGGTGAGGTCTCTCATTGGACTAGTGCAAAACTGCTGTTGGCAAAAATCTAAGTGCAAAACACAAAGGCTTCATGTTTCAGATGCTTATAAAACTTAATTCTCCTGAATAACACCACTAATTTGGCTTAAAGATTATACATAAATATTTTTGGCATGTAATGAGACCACAACCTTGTTTTTATTTAAATGTTTCTAACAGACATAAGATCTTTGTAACTGCAAAATAAAAGTTCTACTTAAACAGAAGTTATTTAAACATTCGATAAATTTACAATTCTTTGAGAACTTTTCTATTCATACTGAAATTTCCAAAAAGCAAGAACAAAAAATATTTAATTTAAAAAAAAAGGGGTATATAAATGTATTTTTCAACTCTATTCAAACTTTAATGAATTATTCCTCAAAAGCATTTCAGTGGATTTTCTTGACTTGCAGACACTTGGTGTATCAGATGCTGGGTGAAAATATAGTGCAGGTGACTCATCAGTTTTGTTCCTGAGTATTTCACAGAGAAAATACATTCATAAAACTTACCTTTTTAGTACAGGTGAACATTTTCTATATGAAGTTTCTTAGTAGCAAAAAAGTCAGAGCAGGAGCTGTTGATCAGCAAATTACTGAATCCAGCACAAAACTATTTAGGACTAAAAGAACCACAAGAAAGGATACAGTAATTAGCACAAAAATAAAAGTAGAATTTTAATTTAAATGGATAATTAAACAGTATATACACATACTCATGTTTTTAAAAGTCATCATACATTGACTATATATACTTCATCTGCTCTAGTGTGGAAGAAACAACAAACAAATATAAAAGTAAGGCATGTTCTGTGTGGCATAAGACATATAAAAGCAAGTCTGAGTCCAGGAATGATGAAGTATGTCTGGGATCTAGATGAAACTGCAGCAGAGCCCCTCAAAAATTATAGGTTTGGGGAGATTTATTTTTGTATCCCAGGAAACTACACACTGGATGGAAAATCCATTTGCATGGATACATGAGATATATACAAGAAAAAAATCAATCATAATTTACCACTAATATGTACAATCCAGCAATATCCAACCTGAAAATTGAGGAAGCTGAGAAAATAAACCTTATTATATAGTGCATTGTGTAAGTAACACATAATATGTAAAAACTCCAATTTAGGTTTTACCCAGTAATGTAAATGGTAACATAAACCTACTATTGAGAGTAGTTTACTCTACAATTTTGGCTGAGAAATTCACTGATGGGTAACTCAGCCTTACCATTAAGCTGCAGTTTATTAAACATCTTGTATCTGAGATGTGAATAGAGTGGAGGATTAAATTAGAGGATCACTTACTGCTAAGACTAACACTTCAGTCAATGCAAGATTTTGTCCATTCAACACACCTTACAAAGAACAGACCCAATTCTGCTTTCAATTACTGGGGTGCAACTTTGACTGAAGTCAACAGATGTTGCACCTCAGTAACTGTTAGCAGGGCTGCACACTGAATAAAAGCCTGGGAGAAAAACTCTCAGATGGAAACATTTTTGATGGAAACCTGATTTTTCAAATAAAGGAAAGTTTAGTGAACAGTGTGTTTCAAAGAAAAAAACCCCCTTATTTTCACCAAATACTTTTCTGCTGAAAACTTGAAGTATTTAGTTTTCTTTTTTTTTAATGACAGGTCAGGATTGTTTTTTGAGGAAAGAAGTCTAATCATTTGACAAGTCACTGGAACTATCTATGGGTTGAAAAGACAAAGCCCTGCTGAGAGTGCCTAGAATTGAAGACATGAACTGAAGTGAAAGGATAGAAAGCTGACATCTCTCTGAAAGCTTCCTACAAATTGTCAATTTTAGTTCCTTAGACAGAGGGGTCAGATCTAGAGAGGTCCATGGCTTTCAGCATGGTGATGTGCAAGGAATTCGTTAACAAGAATGGACTGAAGCATGATCTGGGCATTTGGTGGTGGTGGGTTTTTTGCCTGGTCACCAACAAAACAGTGGCTGACAGAAACACACTATGGTTGTATTTCATTTCTCATGCACTGGACAAAACACAGGGACAGGTCTCCAAAAGGAGGGAAATTAAGCCTCCATAAATTGAGCAATTTCCCAGGGTGTAAACCTGGTTTTAGGAAGCAGAATGTGTGAAATAAGACAGGTGCCTGTCCCTGGCCAAGGCAGTCTGGAAGTGTTTAGTACATACCATAAGTGTTGCCTTGTCTACTTCAGAGCTGCTGGGAGGGAAGCAAGTATCTTGAGAGAAAACCAGAGGAAAAACAACTGCTTTGCTCACAACAGCACAGAACCTCCTGGAAGGTCAGCTTGGTGCTTTGGGCCATAAAGGAAAAACATGAGTGAAACTATAAACTTCACTTTCATGGGCAGTCTGGAGAGTCCCGTGAAGTCAACAGGACTATTTTAAGGATGAAGAATCACTCACATCAAATAAGAATTTCAGGATTGGGCCATAAAGCATGGAAAATATATTGTATCATGAAATGCAAGTCAGCACTGTGATGATACAGCCATTACTCATGTGTGTGCTGGACTTCTCTGCTCCAGGAACAAACCTAATCTTCCATGCTTGGGAAGGATTATTGAAAACAGAACCCCTACAGTGGATAGTTGGGACTGGACTTTAACAGCCCAGCTCCTTTCCACCTAAGAGACTTGGGAAGTTATGTGGGATTGCTGCTTTTCCTCCATGGCCAGGTTCCCATGTGGTCTCACCACTGGATCAAGGTGTGATGGCACAATCTGCTTTGGTCATTGCAGGTGCTGTGTGATGAGGCCAAGTGCTTGTGCTCCTTCTGGTAGACATGAGGAAGATGTGACAGAGTCCTAGACCAAAAAGGACTCTTGGTGTGCCAGGAATGGTACATTAAGTTATTTAATACCTAAGGCTTGACAGTGAATCAAGAGCATTACTATGGAGGACTCTTTTTATTAGTTGCATATCAAGGTGTCTGGGACAAATGAACATTTCTGTTGATTTCTACTTCTCTTGCATCCAAAAGTTTCAGAGAAGAGATCCCCTAATATTTTAGGCATTGTGAAATATGTATAAAAAGAGTCACCACTGCACAGACTTTGTCTGCTATTTTAAGGCAGGCTACTGAAGCAAGGATGGGTTAGACAGACTGTGAAAGGGGGGAGGAAGGGAAGGAGAAAGGTTAAATAGCAGTAGGAAACATGGATAGAAAGGACTATTTGCACAACTGATGGTTCTGAGCTGTTAGATTATGCTGACAGTGTATTAATCATATGTTACAGCCATATGCACACACACTGATAAATTTATATTTGTCTGCCTATAAATGAACATTAGATGTAAATATATGTAAATTATTGACTATTTTGCATCATGTTAATAGGATAAATATTTTAAATATTTTAAATATAAAAATGTTTTCGCATTACACCATCAGAAGAAATTACAAAAATACAAATGTGGGAGATGAGCTTATGGCCTGCACCAACTCCAAAGAGTGGGCTTGAAATCTCACATTGTCCACAGACATCTTCTGAAACTTAGCAAAAGATTCTTGAAATACTCCTGTCTCTTTTTTCCATTACTTTCCTTCTTTTCCCCCGTGTTTGCCATGTGCTGCCCTGATGACACTGCCTCCGGGAGGGAGCGTTCGGCCAATTTCCTTGACAGCGCTGAAAAGTCTCTTCGTATCCACCTCTCCTGTCCTGTTGCTCCAACTCCTGCACTGCTCACTACGGATGAATTCCTGCAGTGTTTCCTCTAACCACCTCTCATATCCCTCGTCGGAGGCTTGTGTGCTCAGCTTACATCCAGTCTCATCAGGATGTCTTTTTGATTTAAGCCCTTGTCTTCTCCCCGCAAGGCCTAATACCTCATCTGTTACCCACTGCTGGTTTCTGCATTGTTTCTTTATCCCAGGCATATTGTGTGCTGTGTCTGGGCTGACATCTTCTCCCTCACACCGTGCCTCATTTGGTCCCTTTTTAGCCCTGGCATGCTGATAGCACCTCAAACTGGCTGTAAATTTCTGCTCCAGAGCTGTCACTGATACATCCTGGGATAAAGCTATTGCATGGAAACAGTGTTTGCTTTGTGATGGGTTTTGTATTTGTTTGTGTGTGTTTTTATGGGACATAACGTGACTATCAGAAGCCAGGAGACGGGCAAAGGAAGAGAAGTGATGTGTAGCAGGAATCTGTTGGCATATCATCCCTCTTCAGTCAGCTTTGTTCAGAGAAGAGAGTGTTGGTGGAACTGTCCTGTCACTGACTCTAAGGCAAATGGCTTCACTCTCCACCTCAAGATGAAGTCTGTCTTTTCTCTTATTATGCTCTTCCATCAACTCCATCTCCCATTTTTTCCCATATTCTTTATGGATAGAGTCCTATTCTGCCTCCCTAGTAGCCAATTAATAAAAATCACCACAACAGAAGCAGCATTGTCTGACATAACAGAGATGCACGAGAGACAGCTAATGTATCTGCACAAACACTGGCCTTGATCCCTGCCTAAAGTCAGGGAGAGATTCCAGTGCACAAAGTTAAGTGTGTGTGTCAGTCTTTGGCAGACTGAGACCTTGAAACCTGCTCAGACACCATGACTGGGTACAGACATAAAATTGACACTTGCAATGTTTCACTTAGCTTTGACAAAATGGGATACTGAGAGGGTTGTTTTAAAAATAAATACAAACATGTTCCTTATTAGTTCTATTACCCTTTCAAATGGGCTTGGTGTAGAGCTTTTTTGGGTTTGATACTTTCCTAGGAAAAAGTGGCTTAAGTTAAAGGAGAAATTTTGAAAGAAATGTGGTCTGTTTTTACTGTCATATTGAGCCTTTTGGACCAACAGATGGAATCATATAGATAGATACAGAATGAAAGAAAGAATGAAGTAAGAAAAAAGTGTTCCAAGAGTGGTTCTTTAGGATTTTCAAGGGCATTTGAGTAGCATTTCCCCAACTTAAAAATGCATCAAAAAAGGAAGAGTGGATCTTTACAACAGCAGCATATCCTCATGTTTTCTAGGACAAGGTTACTGCTGGCTGGCTTAGGACGAAAATGCTTCATCAAAGCACAGATCACAATTTTTTCCTAAGTCCTTATCAAGGTCTTTGGAGTCAGAGCACTGGGCCACATCAGGCATGGCTGTGCTGTGGTCTTCCTCTATATATTCCCCTTCACCTTACATTCAAACAGTGCATTTTTTTCTATACACATGCAAATTGTGTTATTTGGAAAGAACAAACATAGGCTCTAAATCTAGTACTTCAATTTATATATTTTTGCAATGACCTACTCCAAATTTATTTGGTAGCAATGATGCCATATCAAATCTACTCAAAATTTAGCAGGAATTTTTAAATCCCAAGTGCTGAGAAGAGCCGAGCAGATATAGCCTAACAGTTTCCATGAGAGCATTCCCATTCCTTTTTCATTTGCTTTCTATATCTACTGTATTGAACACTGGGAACACTTCAAAAACAGCTCTACAAAATTCTGAACAGATGCAGGAGTGAATTCATGGTAAAGCAGATGACATCTCATCTGTATTCTCACTCCAAAAACTGAGTCTCACCGTCCACCTAATTATGAAAGATTCCATGAAAAATTATATACTAGGAGCAATGGCTAATAACTTTGGCAAACTCACAGGCCAGTACTTCATGTACTTCAGGTCTAAAATGTGCTGGTCATACACAGTGATGTGTACACATCCATTACATGTAAATATGTTTAGATTTTAGTCCAAGATATAAACTTATCTGTCAAGTACTGTTATACTCTAACCTTGTATCCATGTTTGGTTTTCTTTGCAACTCTTCAAGGATGTTGCAAAGAAAACCATAATGCCAGACTAATGTGAGAGAGGGGAACACCTTGCAACAGAGGAGAAAACCTTTTGTAACCTGTGATGAGTGGATTGAGTCAGAATGGAAAGCAAAACAACCCTCTTGGGTTTCTGCCTATCAAATAATTCTGTGAACATTTGTGATCATGAAAATGTTTCAGTGATTCATAGTGAAGAGCAAATGAATCTCAAAAAGCTGCAGTCTATTCAGAGGCAATTAAATACTGGCGAGAGGATTCACAGACTCAGTTATTCAGCCAATGTTGCACTACATTGAGAGGGTATGTGACTGCACTGTAGTACCCTGCACTCTGCTCCACCTTGATTGCATTCAGCTTTTTCTGCAGCTTTTGTGTTTCTTGACTTTCTTGTTACTATGGTGAGTGACTGTCACAGGAGTGCACAGAAAGGATGTTTAGGACACGAGTAAAGCCAGCAGCCAAAAATGCTAATGGGACGGTGTGAGTTACCAGCAGGTTCTTCTGCTTTTCTGTGTCTGTGGGGAGGGTAAAGGAAAGCTGGCAGATAATCCATCACCGTGTTCAGGAGGGACAAGTGTTCATCTCTTGTCCTAGCACTTCAGCTCAGTCATGGCTCTGGTTTTAGAGGAGGAGAGACTGGCTCCTATGAGACAAGCAGCCTTGGATACTGCTGCTGGAATTTGTGTCTATGGCACCAAGGAAGTCTTGCTATCCTGGTACCGTGTCCACAACCGGTCGTGAAGGGTTTGGAGGAATAGGTGGATCTGTGGATCACTATTCCTTGTGATCCAGGATATCCAGACAGCATAACTCAGCCCTGCATCTGTGCAAGTGCTGGCTACGTGGAGTTAATAAAGTTGTGACCTACCCTTGTCCATCTTCATTCACCTGCACATTCTGATCAATAATGTATATTGCTTTTTGCCTTCTCCTACCATGTGAGAGGCAAAGCCAATAGAGCAGCATTACCACAGGCACATTTATGTTTGCTGATGACACAGGAGTCAGGAGGCTTCTCTGCCCTTGTGCAACCTTACCCTTGGATAAGGCCCCCCTCTTCCTGCTGCCGAGTCCCATTCCCAGATGAAGATTGTTTAAGTCTTAAAGTAGTGAGTGTCTTCAAGATGGGAGCAAATTAGGAGACATGTCAAAAGAACAACTACAACAGGAACTCTTAAATGCCAGGTCTTAAATCATTCTAGCAAATTGTCAGTGTGCTTATATTTCTGCCTCACTCCCCCAAGTTTGGGGTGATGGATGATCACTGATAGGAATAAGTTGGAACTCATGATTTGGCACCCAAGCCCAGCATTAACTAAATCACCCTCCTGCTGCCACAAGCAAAAGCGTTGGTTCTGATCCAGTTTAAGAATTTAAAGTAACCACAACACAAAAATGAATACAGCATTGATTTCTAGCTCAAAGGAAGATGTTAGAATATAGCCCAGAATGTCAAGAGACTACTCTTCTAACTGCAGACAGCCAGTAGTGCTTTCTGTTCTGCTCAGCTGAATTGAAAAATCCTTCTCAAATAAATATTCATGAGGTTTGGCAAGGTCTGTTTATTAAGGTATCCAAAATATTTGAATTAATTGGCTTCTCAACGAGATATTTAGCAGGTTGGGAATTTGCATTATTCTTCTGTAAGGCTGCAATTGCACTGTGTTTTATGGATCAGCAGACCCACAGAGATGAGGTAACTTGCTAAAGAGCACATGGCAGGCAGGTGGCAGAACAGGAACTATGGCTTGGAAATGCCTCTTGTTCTCCTGTCTGCTGCAGAGTCAGACAACGCTGACCCGTGTGATTGTAATGAGGAAGGGAGTGAGGGAGAGAGAGCACAGGAACTTCTCTCCTTTTATCACACCTTTGCATGCCCACGAGGGCCCTGACCCTTCCTACGCCAAGCCCTCGGCAAGGGGGCAGGTTCAGGAAGGATCAGGGTGAAATGTGAACTCACTATTTATCACTCAGAGAGGTCAGACTGAGAGTCTGGACGTGAGGCAGAGGCATCTTGGATTCCTTCCAAGGCTGGAGTAGCTGCTGTGGTATGTGCCCAGGATTTTCCAGGGCAAATTCTGATTCAGCTCTAAGTCTTATTAGAGGCTCTGCCTGAAAATTCTTTCATTCTCATCCATTCAGCTGAGGGCATTTAGGGCATCCTGACCACTAGGCAATATCCCTTTGGATGCTGCAATCCTTATAGCTCAGGGCCTGCAAAAGGCAGCTCTGCACACAGAGGAAACTGTGTGGCTCTGCTGACACAGGTTTACAGCTCTGAAGGATCTGGCCTCATATTTTGGCTGTCACACATGCACAGCACAAGCAGCACTGCTTTACCCTATTTTCATCATCACCAAGAAGATTTTGTTTAGGACTGTGGTTTACAAAGATCTTATTATAGAGAAATGAAAAGAAAACTCATCTAAAATCTGGTTACATTGAAAAATTCCAGCTGTCTTGCAATTCAATGCAGCTGTGCTATCTAGTATCTTTTTCTCTTCCTTTTGCATCTCTTTATAGAACATTAGCTTCTATAGAAAAATGCAATTTTTTTTAAACATGGTGATTTTTTTTTTCCCTTCCCTCTTCATTATTTGCTGGCTGTTATTTCCACCAATGAAACCTACAGACTCTGACAAGGAAAATGCAAAGATATTTTGAGACAGAGGAACAGCAATGAGGAAAAAAATAGCATTTGTGAAGAGTTTCTACTGGCAATCTCGTGTCCATGATTTTTTTTCTTACACAAACTGTAATATGATGATATTATGCAACTGCCTTCACATATTAGAATCATTATGAGCTGTAGCTTTGTGATATCATACAGCAGGTGCTAAGAACAGTTTTTGCTTTTCCCCCAAAGCGACTACAAAATTACTTATGATTTCATTATAGAACAATCAACACTTTGTGGGGAGAAGTTTGTATTATTTTATGATTGTGTTAGCAAGGAAAAAAAATTAAATCTATCTTTCTGGGGAGTTTGCAGCATTCTCTGGGTGAAAACTAAACTGAATTCATTTGTAGCCAAATGCCTACATCCTTAACCAGGCAAAACTTTGATGGAACTGGAAGGACTTCAGTCCTCACTCGGCTTTGTGTTTTCACTAAAAGAGGACAAATGTGAGATTTACCTCACCTTTAGGATAAAACCAAACCCAAAGTGTTAATAAAAAAAAAATTCAGCCTGTGTGAGGTGAGGCAGGTTCACAACCAGGCAGATGTGAAGTCCAGCCAGAGCCCTCTGAGAGCCACCAGCCACTTTCAAGCAACACATGTCTTTTATCTTCTCTCTGGAGAAACTCTGGGGCTTAGGAAAGCCTCACCTCTGGCCAGCTCAGGTTACTCCAGCAGGAATAATTCCAGATGATTTCTGCTCCCAAAGGAAGAGAAAGCCACAGCCCGAGGTCTGCAGGTCCCAGTGCAAGGAAGACCAACGAACTCACAGATTTCCATTTTCATCCCAGCATTCCCTGCCAGTCTCCAGTGCCCACATGGCAGTTGGACTGCCAGCCCCAGAACTGCTGTATTTCCATTAGGAATAAGGCAGAGATTTCCTTATCAGTTTTCAGTTAAGGAATTGCAGAACTGTGGTGGAAATCTGCAAGGCCCAGTCCCTCACCCCTTTAGTTTAAAACCCCAAGGACGGCAATTCTTTCCTCCAAAAAACCTATGCTCTTGTCTTATCCATCCCCAAATATAATTCACATACTAAAAAGTACTTTTCCACAAAAAAGGCAAGAGGTGTTCATTGGATTCTATTTTCTATTCCCAGAAGATACTTTGCTCTTATTTTATGAACACTTAAGACCAAACATTCTCTCTAAAACCTGAAAATATTTAAAATAGTTCTCCCTCTATAAGGATAGACAACAGAAGCACAGTAAAAATCTATACAGAAAGAAACACAGAAGCCCAGTGTGGCAGGGTAACCAAATGATAACCAAATATCTGAAACACTTTCTCCTCAATGTGAACTCCTAAAGTGCAAATTACAACATTCAAAGCTTCAGCAACTCACAGCAGCTTTTGTTACATCTGAAAACAGAGATACAGATCAATTATACTCTTGAGAAAATACCTTAACATCATTCCTTGCAGGAGTACCTCTTTGAGTGAGACATACCATGCTTTCAGCAGGGGTGTTTTAAATACCAATCACAGCCGGTCATGGTTTCACTGCTGCAGGAAAACACTGGGATAATATTGTTTCCCAGCCTTGGTGTCACATTAAATCAGAAGCAAGGCCCTTGAAGGCTGGTTTAGGCAGGAGTTTCCAGGCAGAAGCACTTTAGGCCTGGCTCACTGCAGCTACAAAGCAAAAGCACACAGCAAGCACAGGTGGTCTGTGCTCGCTGGGCTGGGGGCTCTCCCTGGGCTTGGTGATGCCACTCCCCAGGGAACTGATGTGAGGATCCCTCCACGCCCGAGGGACTGCCTGGACATTTCCAGCTCTCGTCAGAGTGAACAGCTGGGGACGCCAGGACACCTGCACAGCACAACCTCATGGCACGGTGATTGCTGACTGTCACACTGGTGACCCTGGACAACTGGGTGCTCTAAAATAAACCAAACAGCCAAAGCATCGCAAGCCGGAACGAAAAACCGCGAGTAAAATCACTGAAATTCGTAGGTGCTCCATCGCCTCAGCCCACAGCAGACCCGAAAGCAAACCAGTGACACTAATGGGATGGTCCAGGAGCAAATCAGTTGGCACAAAACCCCTTTCCTGGTCACGAGTACAAATCCCATCCTTAGGATCTGCACCTCATCTCACCCGTGGCAGCGAGCGATGTCCCGTGGGCACCTGGGCTCTGCCCCCTCCGGGCAGCTGCGGTTCCAGCACCCACCCCGCGGGATTAGGGATCCCCTCGCTCCCCGAGACCGTTCCCACGCTTTGCAAGGTGAACAAGCACGGATTATTTAAGCGGTTTGATCCCCGAGCTAAGGACCGACATCAGGAGTGGGAGCGACAAGGAGCCAGGCGGTGACAAACACACTCCCTCAGCGGGAAAACAAGCGAGAACGAGCGCGGGCAGGCGACAATCGGCGACATCCCGCGACAGCCGCGGCCCCGCTTTGTGCCCGCGCCGCCGCCGCCCGGCGCGGCCGGTAG